>CM073761.1:39369601-39971268 GCA_037127475.1 Arma custos
AGATGTGGAAGCCATATTGTTAAGGGAGTGAACTACAGCTAAAACACACAAAAGCACAACTTGATAAAAATAGTTTTACAGTTGATAATAAATTTAAAATACATATTTATATGCTTCGGTAAAATAAAAATAAAAAATTCAAGCAATATTATGACAAAAAGAAAAAACTCAAGGCACTACTCAGATCTTAGATGTACTTTGCAACTAACTAAAATTAAGAAAGGATACGGATTCTTTCAGCTATGAACCGGTTTATTTAAACCCTCTATCCCACAGACCCTCGACCCTTGGAATCAGAAAGGAACTGGAAATCGACATTACACGACGTGTCCTCCTGTTATCATGAACCAAGGAACTCACTTGTCTAATAATAACTAAACAACCCTCTTTTAAAAAAGGACAACAAATAGGTACAAAGGTATTATGTTTGGAATGTCCGGTATTTGAAAAATAACACACGCGTTTGGCAAAACAAGAAACATATTTTATTTCAATTAAAATTAATACATAACACACATAGAATATATAACCTGGATATCACTTCTATTCTCCCTATTCCTAAACACATGGCGGAAAACGAGATCAAGATACAACAAAAGGTCGACCTAGATCTACATTAAATCAGACTTTATGATAACATGAATAGATTTCCAAGAATATATTACAAGTCCATTATTCCAAGTATTGGTTGACTGAGGTATTTTTTTTTTTAGGTACTATAGATAGTTATTTGAGCTCAATAGAATAACGATAATTTGCAGAGAAATGAGCTTTCAATAATTAAAATCGGACCAGTAGTTTGTCCACTACAACAAAATGATTGAATAATTTCGGAAGTGTGTTCTAAAAGGCACTAGGTCACGTTTTTTACTATAAAAGCTCAAATATCTCAGTTTGACTTAAAGTAACGGTAATATTGGCCAAACATGAAATTAAAGAGAGGAACATTACCATTAATTTGATGCATAGATCGTATGATAGGTATAGGTCGTTCAGGTGTTACGGCCAAAAGACGCTATCAAACCGGCAAAAAATCGTACTTTTCGAAACTTTGACCGCCCAGTGGCACGTGTTAGCGTACTCCGTTCTTGCTAAAACTTCGGCTATCTAATTTTCTGCATAGATTGAACAATTTGGAGGGTTCGGTGCGACAAAATTCCGACACATTGTTTTCCATCTATATAGCCACCCAACTGGACCAGTAAGCTCAGTTGGTAAGACGTTACAACCGCCTAAATTTTCATAACCGTGGAAGTTAATAAATAGTAGGGTATACCATATCCTCTTAAACTCGTCTCTAGAGAAGGGCTCACTAATTACATTTGAACAATTACACCATAACTTCCTGATAATATCATATTTTGAAATCTCATATTTCTTTAAAACATACATATTATAGTAGAACACGACAGTTGTTATAAATTAGTTAGGTCTACCAATAGAGATCACTCTAATCAATAGCAATATCTGTTATCACTGATCTGTCAATCATCTAACATCTGGCACTGATCTCTGTGAAGAAAAATTTTAACTCTATTCTGATTAATGTTAAGCTGCCAACAATCTAGTGTTTCAATGCTGTATTCAACGTATCAAAATATAAAAACACATAATATGAGCAGTTCTACATAAAATGAACGTTTAAATTTCAAATATGGAAATAAACAGCGAATTTATTTCTGAGAGAAGATACTTCTAGTATTGTCGACGCTCGTAAAGATGGCCATCTTAAATTCATTTAGTTCTAATGTTAATGTTGATGTAAGTGCAAGAAGATTGGACAAAGGAATTGCTATCGTGAATATTTGTCTGTCTATTTTTCTTCTTGTTTTAAAAATATCTCACTTCTCTACTAAGCACTTATCGCTCCCCCTCTTTCTGCTGAGGTATGGGGGGTTATGTATATTTTATATGTAGTATACTTAAATAGTAATTAAACTTACTGGGGAGCTGCTTTGCTCTGATTCTCTTGTCAGTGTCTTGGTTATTTACTCAAATTTAAATGATTTTATTTGTTATTGAGCTTTATATTGGATATGTATATTTATACACTTTATTCAAATATTAAATATCACACATATTTTTTTCTAGACATAAGATTGTGTTGATGGCTTAAAGCAGTGGTTCCCAACTCCTGTACCACGCCCTCCCTGTTTAATTGAAAACCTCCCACGCCCCCCTATTCATATGAAAGCCTTACACGCTCCCGCACAAAATTTGAATGTGTTAAATGGAAAAACAACAAGTATTACTCAAATTTAAATTATTTTATTTGTTATTGAGCTTTATATTGGATATGTATATTTATACACTTTATTTAAATATTAAATATCACACATATGAATATTATTGCTACAATATACCCCTCCAATTTCAACTATAATTGATATATAGCTAAAATGCATGCACCATGTGAGGTAGCTATCTCTAGTTTTCACAATTCTTTCAGACCGTAATAATTTTTCAGAATATGTTCTCTTCTATCTGAGGGATATTATCAATTCATGCCCCTCTGACATTCCTATTGATCTTGGTTCAGAGATTTTTCATGGTATTATCCTAATGCCCAATTCCTGACTTTGACTGAACCATTTTCATTTCAATCTACTCTCATATATTATTTTGTATCTTCTTGTTAAGTCAGAGACTTATGAGATACTTCATTTTAATGATTAATATTGCAGTGTAAGTTATTTTGTAAAATTTCTTAAGGTGGAAGAAATTTTCTGGTAGTAAAATCATTTTCAAAAACAAATAATCATCATATCGTTTCTAAAACATCATTGTTAACGGTATAATGTAGCAACATCAAAAGATTCTCAATTAGAACTCTCCAATAAACTTGTTATTCTTAAAATACAATTTTAAATAATTAATAAGACTTTTTTCATGTAGATAATTTTATGTTTATAAAGTTGAATTAAAAAAGGAACTAGTTGCCAGTAAGAGTTTAAATAATACTAAGAAGATAACTAATTTATTAATAAGAGAATAAAAAAAATAAGTTGGGTTGATAATAAGTTCCCAGAAGAAACTAGAAATAATATAAAAATGTAATTCAATCTAAGTCAACAACTCTGGCAGTGACCTTCAAAGTTGAACTTGTTATTTGAGTACTACCACTGGGTAGTTTCTCTACTTGTCTTTATTCATGCCAATTTGTACCATTCACTCTATTTACTTGTTGTATTATTATAATACAGTAGTAAATTTCATTGAATAAATTATAAAAATGAATCAAGTTAAAGTTCATCTTATGTTTTCTTCATTCATCAGTCTTATATGCATTTAATTTAACATCTATTCTAAATTTATTATAACATTTATTATACTATTTATTATATATTATTATTTATTATATTATATTTATTATTATAACATTTATTCTAAATATTTTATTTTTTTTGTCAAACCTAATATTATTATAATTACTAGTGAAAATATCTTATATCTTAGATAATAATCTCATAATTACTTCAATTTTAAAATGATTAACATGCTTTTCTTACTATTTTTAAGGCAAAGTTGTGGTTTCATCGGTCTTTCAAGAATACACTCCATATTCACCATGATCCTTGGATTTGTCTTTCCACTAGCCATTTTGTATTATTTTTCAACAAAGATTTATTTTCCATTAAATCATAATGCTGTGAGAAGAAATGAAAAACCTGTGATTGTTTTAATATCTGTATGTTCTGTTTTATTGATTCCACATATTATTCAAATCAATATTACACATTTCTCTGTAACCTTAATGAAATCTAACTCGGAAATTGAAGCCAGTAATGATGATATGCCTGAGATATTATTCATTTGGTTTAGATATGCATTTAATACCATTACACCAATTTTTTTATTATATACATTGACAGATACAGTGCATCGATGGAAGCAGTTAAATTATCTTTGTTTTAAGAACAATTCAGTGACTAAATATTTAAACAGGAAAGGAAAACATAAATTATTGTTTACTCAAAAGAACACCCCAATACTATTTCCAACTGAAGAAGGTTTAATGCTAAGAATAAATGGAACAACTAAAGATATTGATATACCCTTCAGAAGAGGAAATTTACAAATCGATTCATCAACATCTGTGGATTCTTCTACACTTTCTCCAGAAAAAAATGGTCCTGGGAAAAAGAAAATGGTTCGATTTGCACATTCAGTAAAAGAAATTTCAATGAATACCACTGAATGGGATTTTAATTGACTGAAGTATGTCTTCTCATTAAGAAAACTGTGATTGGTAATGGAAATTTACATTGTAAATGATTCAGAATATTAATTTTTGGTGTTTAATTTGTAGGCTGTGACATAATCATCTTTCATAGTGGAAAAACTTTTTTCTTTAACAAAATAAAATGTAATTCAATATATTTTTTAGTATTAAAATAACTACAATGAATGATGGAATTAAATTAACCCACTTATATTATAAACGATTCTAATAATTTGAAATCAACAAAAATAATGTGACGATTTAATTATTAACAGAATTTGTAAATGTTTGCATTAATTGCATTTTTTCTTTTAAGTTTTGTTGGTCATGTATATGAGTAGAAATCGAAGCCAGTATATATGAGTAGAAGTTGAATTAGAAACTGTGCAAGTTCAAATTTGGTAAAAAAAAAAAATATTACAGTTTCTACTTGAAGTTAAAATAAAACTAAAGCTTCTTTTTTTTAGCATTCTCAATGTACCTTACAGCATTAATTGGAGGGAAAAATAGTGTAAACCAAAATTTGGGACAAGTCACCTCCTTGCAGAACCATTGTACATGAAACAGTACATTCTCTATCATGTACTGAACCCCAGACCCGTTCACGGGTTGTAGTGGTACAGGTATATATATATATATATATATATATATATATATACATAAATGCAGATCTACTATCTAACTGAATTTTGAAATAAATGTACTAAACTATTATATGTACACATAAGAAATAATACTATAAAAAAAAAAGATATTCTTCATATAAATATTATATGTATAAAACAGATATGTGTATATCTTAAAAAAAAAAAATATATATATATATATATATATATATATATATATATATATATATATATATATATATACACATATACACATATATACGTAAACAAACATTTATCTATTTTTTATAATATTATTTCATACCTAACAAAATTCTCATGAAAATGTACAATCTATATAAAAAAAAAAAAAAGCTGTTTCACTACAAACCATGAAGGGCTTGGATTTAAGTACATAGTAGACTGAACTGTTTCTAGGACAACGGTTGAACAGTTAAATTATACACACATTATACATGTGTGTATAATTTAACAAATGATATTATTATTATTATTATTATCTGAAATGACATGGTTTATCAATTATAATAGGAATCTTTTATCTACCTTTATTTCTCAAACCTTCTAGCCATTACCAGAGGCCCACAAAACTACTTACTTCAATTCATCAATTAAAAATGGTATATGGTCAAGACTTTAACCACAATACACAAACAAATATTTGAGCAAGCCTCTTGAGAAATGAAAGGAAACTAATAAAGTTTAATGAATGAAAGTTTTTTTAAACTTAATAATAATTCTTCATAATATTAGTAGTGTGTTTCATGCATTTAGGTATTATTTGAAAAATCAATTAAATAATATGACATCACTGGATATAAGATATTTGAGAATTTTAATAATGTTTATGCAGATTACAATTTGATGAGTAGCAACTCTTATTAAAATCCCCTGATTTGCTAATAATGAAATAAAAGTAAACCTCTCCTTAAATTATTATTCAGCAATTATCAGAAACAAATTGAATTATTATTATTTAAACAATAAGTATGGGATAATATATTACAGCCAGAAACTAGATTTAATGTACTAATTATTAGAAAATAAAAATAATCCAAAATAATACCTAAGGATACTTACCATTGGATCAAACATAAGTTACTTCATATCATTTGTGCTGAATTAATGGAATAGTTTCTAATCTTTACAAACAAATAAAAGTCCAAATAAGTAAGGTTAAAGAGATTTATTAAAAACATTTATTATAATACGAAACTAATTCTATTACATTTCATGGTATTTATGCACCAAAACTAAGAAACAAATTTTCAATTGAAAAATTTACAAGTCTTACAAGTTCCACAATGGTTTGTTTGATGGCAACACAATAATAAGTATAATAGGCATATTAATTACAACACTTTGATTGAAAAAGCACACTTAATATTAATAAACAGTCATGTGTGCAATTAGTGAAACTGAAAATAATGTACTATATACATTTGACTTCAATTCTTTCTTAATTTTGTGCCAATTGATTATACTAAAACTGAGATCACATAAAAGAGCAATTTAACAGAAGAATGGCCCTATTCATAACACATATTTATTAGTCAAATGCTGATTGATTGAATATAAAAAATCAAAGAAATTATGTTCAAGTTAACAGAATAATCAGTGGTAAGTGTATATAAGCCCAACAGAAATAGATTTATCTCACAGTTATCAGGTTACTAAATAGCAATAACCACAGACAAGATGAACAGTCTAATACTACATTTTAAAGTGTACACATTTACTTATTAATTATATAGGTTATATTATTTCTTCCTACATGTTAAAACACCAAAATGTGAGACATTTAGAGTTTAAAACAGTTTGAGTTGGTTAATTTGCAACATTTAGTTTGATAAAGATAATGGATCCATACTGCAATACTTAACATTTATAACATTTGATTCTTAATTTACTGACATTTAACATCGAGATGGGGAAAGTAGGTAGGATTAACAGAGGTAATGTGGAAGTGGAAAATAGGTTAGATACACAAAAGTATGGTATGTTCAAAATAAATATTGTTACAAATATGCATTTTTCAATACATCTCTACAGCCAACAATATAAACACTTATATAATTATGTATACACTTATATCTATGTATTTTTCACATTTATAACACCAATGTAATTTTTGAAATTAATGAAAAGTAGTGAGCACATGTAAGAAAGTAACTACAAGGACCATGAATGACTAAAAAGTAACCAAGGAAGGCACACAAAATTTACAACATTTAAGTGTCCACAGCAACTAGGACCCTGCATTGCCGACAATTTTTTTTTCATAGTGATTTAAGACAGCTAGTAGCTGCAAAATAATAAATCGTTAATGTGAAGTCATTAACCTTTAATTGCCCATCAAATGAAAGTTGAAAAATTATACAAAAGGAGACAATGGATACTGCTAACTAATTGTGCAAACAGAAAAATGAATATTAAGAAAATGTCATAGAAATAAAAATATACTTTATGCAGACGCAATTCTGTCTTTGTTTTAGATTGGATTAGAGATAAATGCACCATAATAAATACAACATTTCGAAAGAAAATGATTGCTTAATTGAAGGAGTTAGTAACAAAAATAATTAATTGTCTAATACAGAACAAAACAAAAATATATAGTAATGGATCTTTGGTACAAAACGTTTAAATTACAGGAAATTAAAGGTCACAGAAAAATATAATGCATTAAATTTTTCAAGAAACTAATAATCTAATTATCCAGCTTTTAAGTACATACAACAGAGTCACCAAGACTGCACAATAAATACATTATAATTTATCTTAATTATTAAAAAAAAAATGCTAATGATTCTAAAAAAATAATCAATACAATAAATTACAAATAAAGAATTTAATATTAAAATATTTAGAAAAATATAAAGTAACTATTATCTACCTAATACATGCAGCATGTGACTTTCACAACATACATTAAGGGTATAAACCCTTTTTCCTAATAATAATTTTTGTTATGTATATGTTACATACAATGATATACATAAGCTTGTGTGTATTTCATAATAATGCACTACTCCAATCTGCATTGCATAAGATACAACTACCAGTTTTCTTTTTAAATATAAAAACATTATAAATTTTATATCAATATACAAAATCTTAAACAAATGGAATGGTTTTTCTCTAAATCATATTTTAGTCAGGATTTATATAAGTGTGTGCATGTAAATACATATATTATACATACTGTAATATTTATATAACTGTACACACAAGTACATAAATAAGACCTGAATAAAAACACCGTAATGTCAAATTTATACAAAAAACTCACAGCTAAACTTTGGATGATAATGTAATATGCACATGCATGGACAGGCTTTGGTTTATTAGAAAAGGACTGGGAAAATAATCTATAACAAATTTAAAATTTTAAGAAAATAAAAACCTTTTCTTTCTTGATTAAGTTATTCCCAGTCTTTCCCCATGGACCATGCAAGATTGTGTCAATGATATAATGAACCAATGAATAAGGTTTAATTTTTAAGACATCAGCACCAACTTAAAATCCCAAATTAAAATAACTAAACTTTTATACTTCAATCTGATCTTATAATTCATATCTTACCTTACCATGTACAAAATAATAGTTATTTCAAGTTTAGAGCATACAAATTAATATTCACAAAATATACATCTTTTTACACTATCAGCCTCTTGATGTTTACTTAAAGGATCGAATAATCAATCAAGTGCTAATAATAATGTCTATTTTACCAAGACATTAAGAAAATTTAAACCATTTTTAAGTTCCGTTGTACCATATGACACCCCTTAATAATAACAAACTAACAAAGCCCCTGCCTTATTTAATACACCATAAAAAATTATAAATAAATAAATAAAAAGTTTAGACTTTTCATTTAATATCAAGGAATAAATTTTTCACATTAAATTTTGAAAAAAATTTAGACACTGATATTTTCCTTCATCTCAGGGGTTCCCCTGAATCATCATCCAAAGAAAATGTCCAAAACATAAAATATAAAAATAGTCCATTCAATATACATATGTAATAGACATTTAACATCTAGTAATTTATTGAAGTGCTATCATCAATCAAATATATAAATATATATATATCAGTCTAATTACACAAAATAGCACACCGTTTACAATATACATAGTCTGTCTTAAAATTGACTCAGTAAATGGCACACAGAAAGAAATATCTGTAGTTGTGCTTGTATTTTACACTATTAGCATATGAAACAACAAACTGGAAATGGATATATTTTTCACAAACATTGATTCATCTTGAAACTTAAAGAAATTTAACACCAGCTTTCAGATGCAGTGGTTTGATAGTTGTCATCATCATCATCATCATCGCTAGAATCTTTCCCATATATATCAGCAAGCTTCCGGAAACGTGGACCAAAGTTAGATAAGTAATCAAAATTCAAATCACCTTCATCAGTTCCTAAAATGTAAAAAAAATTATAGGAACTCGTAAAAAAAAAATTGAATTTATTTTTTTAAATTTACAACTGTATTTTAACAATACAAGTATATATGTTGAATAAGGCACAAGGCATAGATAATGCAAATAGAGAAACTGCTAGTACTCAATCCTTGTAAAATAAACATAAAAAATTATTTGTTAACTTGTTAAAATTGAATAATTATTAGCACACAAAGAAATAATATCTTACCCGAAGCTAATGATGAAAGAGAACCTGTAGTATTTCCATCCCCTTCATAAGCATAGTGTCTAACATCATCAAAAGGATTAGTTTCTGGGTCATTATCAACAGACTGTTTTTTACCATCCAGAAAACCACATATATCAGGAACTTCATCTGTTGAAATTATATAATGAAAGTTTGATAAACATTATTGCATAATAACATATGCTTATGGAAGTAATAATTAATAACTACGCACAGTAATATTAGTATGTATCCTTTTGGCAGAATTCTCTGTCATTAATAAATTATTAATTTAAATAAGATAAATCTTAAACTAAAGCCACGCACATTACATAATTGGTTACAGCAATTTCTTTTTTATTCCAACATTACCTTTATAAGAGTAGAAACTCTCATATTTAGAGTTTTCTAACAGTCACCATTTTTAATCAAACATAAACGTTCTTTTGAAAAAAAAAAAAGAAAGAAAGAAAACCAGGATAGTTTAGTTACTAAGAGTATTTAATATATATATATATATATATATATATATATATATATATATATATATATATATATTTATCTGGTTTCTGTCTTGGGATAAAAAAACTAAAAGCACTAAGAAATGATGAAATAAAACTGTTAATTGTGCCTTTAAAAAATTTTCATAGGAATTTATTATTATTTATACGAAGCTATTCCTTTTTTGTACAAACAAAACTCACTATGACATGCCAGCATACAATCCAGACCAATGAGGAATATCATATCATGCTACTCCATTTCCAGGGAAAAAAGGTGTAGCTTATGCAAAATATGAGCAAGATTAATATTTATAGAGTATATAACTGAGAATTAAATTAATAATGAGAGAGATTAAATTATGTATTACAAATGTTTCACTAAACTCCACTACACAAACATATATATATATATATATATATATATATATATATATATATATATATATATATATATATATATGTTTATGCATATAAAACGCGAATATAGAAATGGTTACAAATGAGGTAATATAGCATTATAATATCAAAAACTGATTAATATGTATATATGTATATATATACACTCACATATACCTACCTATATAAATATAACATTATTATAGAACTATAATCATACAAGCACACACAAATGCATAAAAAAGACATTTTGCAAGAGAAATCAATATATATGAAATGGTATGGTTAATATTATAATTTTGTTTTTTAAACAATTGAATTGGACTACTTTTAAAGCTATTTATTAACCTATGAAGCATAAAAAGTTGAAATAACTCCACTTTTCCAGATAAAGAGGGCTGGCTATAGGCACATACCAGTGTCTGATAAAACTACACAACAGTATATACACAATACATAACATCAAAGTGGTGAGTATGAAACAGATGTGCTCAATAAACAATAATAGGAAACAGGAGAAGACTGCTTAAGCCAAACAGGCATGCCTTAAAAATTCATACTACTTTTATGCATCAAGAGCTATCTTGAATCAAACGGACTTAAAAATATGCCACAGATGGGCAACAAAAACCAGAGTAGGAACTAAATTAATAGTAATAATACAAAAATGTCAATGCAACATACAACTGCCTAGAAAAAACAAAACATTTTTAGTTGAATGTAGATGTCTGCATTGTTGCATAAATAAATAAGAAATAACTTTATTTTAGTCTTCCATCTTAATATGACAGCACTGGTGCAATAATGCCAAATTGAAATGAAAAAAAAGAGGGGAAAATAATGAATATTCATAAAACAATTGGTTAACATAGAACGACCAATGATATATGCGAAATCCACAATTACCATAAAAACAAAATATTTAAAGCAGTTAATCGTTAAGAGTACATAATGTTATATTACATAAAGAGTCATTTATAGCATGAATGCTAACTATTACAAATATTCCCAATGTCTCATAAAACTACAAGTAATAGTTCTACAATGAAAAAACAATGTGTTTGAAAATGTTTGTTGGATGAACAGAATGAATCCAAGAAGATCAATCTGGTTAATACCAGTAAATATGAAAACAAAGGTGTTTAAAAATGTGAATGATCAAAATGTCTAACAAAATTAACTTAAACAAAAGCGTATATACAACATCAAGCAGTGAGTGAAAGAAATAACCTTTGATTCGTGTTTAATGTACCCTAAACAAATTTTCTGTATTCATAATAATAAAAAAAATATAAAATAAAATTTCTAAATATGAGAGTTTCTACAGCATTGAAAACATAATTTTTATTAATTATTTAAAACAGATTGTAATTATATTTTATTTTTATTTATTATAACCACAAATGTTTTCATAATGATAATTTAGCTAATGCTGAATGATTTACTTTAATATTTGTCATAGATGTGAGACCCATTGTTTGAAAAATAAATCGTAAATTTTTCAAGAATAATCAATATCATTTATTTTTATAACTCTAACATAATGATTAAATATGCAAGTAAAGAGTGAAATTAAATTAATAAATACTATTTAATAAGAGTTTCTAGAATGCCTAATAAATGGATAGTTGAAAAAGAGAAACTCAATAATAAAAAACTAAGATAAAAAAAAATGTGCATAAGATTAAATAATGTCTTCAATGGAATTTTTGAAGACAGAAACTATTTTTTAAAATGATTTTTATGTGAAAATTAACTAAGGCAAATACTGTGAAACATACAAAATAGTTTAAAGTCTAAATAAGTTTTTGAAATAAGAAAGTTGATTATTGTTAATAGAAAAGAAAAAGTAAGACACTAAAGATCAACCAAATATTAAATTAGGAGTGATGAGAGCTAAAGAAATGTAAATAGATACACAAGTTTTTCCCTCTCCCCCCATCGGTGTGCAGATGGGGGGGGGTGGTAGATAGTGCCATAGGTGCAAAGGCACCTGCTGATAATCAGTCCAACATTCTGTATCCAAAGAGCTAAATTTTAAGATGAAATTGTTTAAAATATGCTAGAAGTTGCACATCCTTTAAATAATTTTCAGGGGGGTAAAGATGGCTGACGGGACCTGGGGCAAAATGGCGAGTAACCAGAGTATTATGGTTTTCGCAACCCCTCTTTATTAAGAAGCATCTTCTTCTTTGAGAATTTTGATACAATAACCACAGAACATTATTATAAATTTACATTATTAATATTTTCTAAAAAAAATCAAGGTTTGTAATATTTTTATTTTAGCTCAGATAAATTGTATAAGTAATAGTTCATAATTTTATTAACCATTATCTTGCTAAAACAATGATATTTTGATGTTTTTAAAAAGAAATGTTTATACAAAATTATAGGAAAACATTCCAGAAAAATCCTTATAAAAAATAGTTTATTCCAATTCTAGAAAAGTATTTTTAAAAGATATACATCTACAATTTTCATATCTTCAGTAATTATATTTTACATACTTCATCTAAATAATATTCACATGTAATGATTATATGTTACCAATATTTTATTTTTATTTTTTCAAATTCTTTTCTGTTTCCTGAACTAAATATAAGCCTTAGAATAACCTACTATCAAATGTATAATTGTGAAGAAAACGTGATAAAAATGACAGGAAATGAAAACAGAAAGAATTCCAACTTTATGAAGTTAAAATATAACAGAAAACAAAGAACAGCCTATTACAGAACACTAATTGACTAACATTCCCCTCTGTTGATTTTTATCCTTAGGAAAATAATGACCATTCAAGACTAATGAATCAACACTGGTGAAGAAGGAAAATCTTGAAAAGAGAGTAGATGTGTGTTATTTCACAGTCCTAATTATTAGTCAATAATACACCCTAATAACAATGAATAAGTATCAATGTCAATATGGTTCAAGGTCTAATAATATAAGAAACCTGATATTAATTGTAAAAGGAATCACAATAAATATTTCAAATTATTTTTGAAAAGCCTGTTATCATTATTAAATATTCTTTGTTTTATAAAACATGTATTGAATAAAATAATTTTTCACCAAATTAGTTATTTACTCCAGAAAAAAGAGGTAATTAAAAAATAAAAAAGGTGAAATATTAGTAATAGTTGTTCAACTATGATGGTAATTGAACCGCATCACTATACTATAATCCAATAAAATCTTAATACAACTTGATTTTTTCTTCTCTAAAAGATGCACCTTGAGCAGGAAAAAAATAAATAAAAAATCAATCTAAGAGGTATAGGAAAAATAAAACCCCTATTAATTATAATACCGTATTTTCATCTTCATTCTGATGAGAAAGAATTATTAAATGTTATGGAGTGTTGGATATGCAGATTATGTCATCAAATGTCCAAACTAACTGAATGCATATTTATATACAGCAGATTATTTTCAAAGCTCACTCAAAGGATTCATTGATAGACAAAGAAGTAAAAAAGAAAAAGAAAAAAGTGATGAAGAAAAAGGAAGCATAAAGAAAATTCTGAAACAAGAAATAGAAGGTTTACAAACAATCATTATCTACACTCACCTTTAAGTCTTCCTTTTCCAGTAAGCACACAAAAATATATGACAGTAGAAAAAGGTTCAAAAATTCTAAAATGGTACTAACTGCATTAAAATTTCTTCTCAGAGCAATAACTCACATTGTAACATTTAAAGAACAAAGTATGTAATAGAATATTACAGAGAATAAAAGATGACTAAAACCCACCCCAAGTTTGCTGTCTGCAATAAATTTCAATAATAATAGGAAGAAAGTATCCACTTGAAGTAAAATTGTTTCGTTACTCAGTAATAGAAATAGAACCTAAAAACAAAACTAATAATCCAATATGCGTAATTGCCAATTTTAGGTCAGACAAAATTCATTGTGACTTGCCTGCAGGATGTGCAAAAATCATCAGGGAAATCATGTTTCTAAATGTCCTTTATAAATTTACTGTATTTCATGGTAAAAACTGTCAACAGAAACATGCAGCCAGTTACTAGGATGTGGATATTTCCAAAATATAAAACATAAGCAGAACATACCTGCATAAAGAGGAGTAATGAAAAAGATGAAAGCACTTCAGAAAATGTTCCAAAAAATTTATTTTAAAGTTCAGACTAACCACTCTTTTGCTTCAGCCACTAAAATTTAAAATCAATAAAACTTTGTTTAAAAATGAGCATCATCTACTTTTATTAATTATAAAATTATTGGTATGTGCTGTGCGTGTCCTAACAGATAAACAGGTGCAACATCCTCAGTAAGTCAGCTCTGTGTGCTATTTTCAAAAGCAGAATAGTTTGCAAGAAATTTAGAATAACATGGGTACCTAGGAAAGCGATATTTTCATGCTGTCCAGATATCTGGATTGACCATGTGGCCATTGCAGGTTACATTAATTAGATTGAAAAGAAAAAAATATTTATTCTGGGGATTGTTCCACAAGAATATAAAAATAACAAACAAAAAAAATTGTCTAGCCAGAAGACCTACACACTTATTAAATCAGTAAAAACAAGAATTTTAGAAAAGAAAAAAAAAAATCATAGATTCTTATTTTACTCACAAACATTAAGACAGATAGACTAAGAAATTTTTCCAGGAACGATAAATAAATAAATCAAATAAACAGAAGCCTAAAGTTTCTCAGCAATAATAAATCAGAATATCCCTATTTTATCAACAAATTAAAAAAATAAAATAAAAACAGAAAGGTAGTTAAGGGAAGAAAGCATTCACAACAAATATATTACCAGATCAATTATAAAATTAAATAGTTTCTGTTACAATCTAATTTTCAGAGCCTTCAAACAAACCTATAAAAAATTAAATTAAAAATATATATATTTCAATTTTGTTTAGCTCCACGAGGATTCTTCATTTATGTTCAATTATTTAATTACAGATAAAATAAATGTATTTATTGAACAACCAAGAATAATTCTGGTGGTAATATTAGTGAAGAAAATTATTTCATATAATTTCATTCATTATTGGAAGAATAATCTTAAGATAATTTTAATTTGTTAAAACGCATATTTGATTATCAAGTATCTGATGCAGAAGGTAGACTGTTGCTTAAAAATTTCAAGAAACGAGCTATTTTTTTAAAAATAAAAACTGTCATAGATGGAAATGTAAGTGTTTGAAGGAGGGATAGAACCTCCAAAAATGTAACTTAGTATTGCAAGTCACCCTTCTTGTATAAATCAAATTTTAATTAGTGTTCTAAGAAAACCAACTATGTAAGAAATCATGTATTAAATGCAGGTGGTGAAAATAAGGTGTAGTAGGTAGCACTGAACTACATTTTTTATATTATAATTTATTTATTAATTATTATTCTTATGGTGGTGATAATTTTTATAGATTATCTCTTCTTTAATTATTGATATTTCCTCCTAGGACACTCTGTAAAAAAAAAAAAAAAAAAAAAAAAAAAAAAAAAAAAAAAAAGAGGCCGAAGGGTGGTAAATGTGTGCTTACTATCACTTGTGCTTACTATTGATAGGTCAATCACTATTAATATGGCAACAACCATTATTGTAAGCCTTTGAGAATTTACTAGTTCGTTATGGGGATACTCACAGGAGAGGGAGGTACCTAACACAAGTGCCCAGGCCTAATAAATCAGTATCACATTTCTTATACTACAAGAGTTTTGAATTAGTTTATTCAATTTTAATAACTGTTTAAATGATGTTTTAACATTTTATTTTTAGAAAAATTTTCCAAGGGAGTTAAGAATAGTCCTGGACCCCCAGCTTGACTGAGGACCTCTACAGTACTTTGGTATGTGCATCCTAATAAAATATATTTTACTACAATAACAAATTATAATGTAGATTTACCTGCTGTAATAAAAGGCCATAAAAATCCTCAACTAAACTATTAATAATGAAATATTCACAGGAATGAAGTTATTCTCATTGGAAATTGGAAAAAATTGGCACAATTGATTATTATTTATAAGGAAAAATTATAACTCAAATCAAAAACGAAATTAAGAAGGTTTTTAAACAAAAAATGTGTAATTTATATAATGGGTAGGAGCACTAAAATTATTGCAAAAGATTTTTAGATTAGTTACTTATCATCACTGCTTTCACATAAAGTTAAGGCTAACTATAATTGATTTGAAACAGAAGCTTATTCTTATGTATCTAGTTAAGTGAATAGAAATATTTTCCTTAAAATTGGTAATATAAATATACTGATTGGGTGCTTTTAATATGAAAATTAGAATTATTTTAGTTGTTTTATTATTTTTTTTTTTCGTCTTTTTTTTAAAATTTATTAATTGATATTTAGAACTGTATTACAATAATACAACAAGTAGGAAAAGTGATACATAATGACAAGTAGAGAAACTACCCACTGGTAGTACTCAAATCCGTCTTCTTTTTAGACGCGTCGGAGGATTATCGGGAATTGAAGAGGAAGCTAGGTTTGAAACTAGAGGGTTTGAGTGGTAGTGAAGTTTGTTATGAAAGGATAGATACCGGTTTCAGGCCAAATCAGCAACAAATGGGACATTAAGGTCGTTATTCTTAACAAAATAAGGAGCATTGAGGATTTTACGAAGGATTTTGGATTGTAAGGATTGGATAAGAGAGGAATTCGATGGCTTAGTGGAGCCCCAAAGCACTACTCTGAGAGTCTAAATAGGTTGTATGATGGTCATGTAGATGAGTCTTTTGTAGTTAATTAGGAGCTTAGAGTGTTTGTCTAGTAAGTGTTGAAGTAGTCTGAAACGTCAAGTGGTTTCTTGTCTATTCAGTCTTGTAGGCGGATTCCAGGTTCATTATTTGTCGAGGTGCAACCCTAAATATCGGATCTGTTCTACAGGCACCAGTGGATTATTATTAATGGATACTGAAGGGCAGGAAGTCATTGGTTTACGATGTAAGGTAAAAGTGATTAGATGTGATTTTAGAGAATTTATTTTAATTCTCCCATTTTGACACCATTCTTCAAGATCAGTGATATGGAATTGGAGGCTTTGGGATGCAATAACTGGAGTGGTGTTGACTGATAATGCACATGTATCATCAGCATACGTGGTAAGGATAGTATTAGGATTAGTTGGGATGTCAACTGTATAAACTGTATGAAGGATTGGGCCAAGGATACTAACTTGAGGAACACCAGCAGATTGGGAAAAGAGGGATGAATAGACATTATTATGGTTTACATGGAAAGTTCTATTTGTGAGATAGGATTGAAGGATGAGAAATTATGTAGGGGTAGGAATTTACGGAGTTCGTAGAGCAAGCCCGGATTATTGATATGTAACAAGTATTATGTATTCCTAACTTCAAAGAAAACTCTTAATTCTAAAAGCTGTCCTTTCGACTAAATGGTACTTAATGTTTTTATCGAATTTCAAAGAACTCACTTTACAATTTTATAAATAATTTCGATGACTCAAGTAAATGCTTGAAAGTAACTAGTGTAAGGTATATTTTTTTGTATCCCAAACATAATTTTAGGCCTAATTTTTCGATTCATGACAGATTAGTTTAAAAAAACAGTCCCCAAAAGTCACAATTTTAAGTTTATCTTTATCATAAAAAAAATAAATAATAAAATTGTGTCAATCTCCTTTGATGGTTAAACTTTTATATCGTAAGTAATAAAATTTAATCAGATTACAAATACTTCATCTTGGAAGTTTCTAGCATCAGTCTATTCACCAGTTATTTTCCTTGCTATTACATCTTCACTTAATTCTTAAGTTTTGCTTAGACACATTAATATATATATAATTATGCAATTTATTAATTCATAAAATTCTCTAACATGTGCAAATAACTTAACATACAATACAATACATATAGATGCATACAAATACTAATAATAAGAATAACATAGGTGACTGATAGATATGAAATAATTAATGGCATAAAGAAATTTTCTATCCATATTTTAAATAATAATTTAAAGCAAAAAAGTATAATAGATGAGTAACTGAAATAGACAGTCCTAAGAATTAAAAATACAAACAGTAATATTTAAAACTGTTAATTATAATTCATATTCAATGAATCTAAATATTCATAACACACCCAAAAAGAATAACATAATTCAATTAATCTATTCATCTTAAATTTAAATTAAATATGTTTTTAATAGGAAAATCACTTTTTACGAGGCTGAATAGAAATATGAGAATATATTAATAATATGGGAATACATAAACAAAAAGAAAATATCTCCTTTTCCTGAATATAAAAAGAATAAATGCCATTTAGTAGATTCCCTATAATCCTAATAATTGGACTGTTTACTGAAACATTAGCATGAACATAAAAAGAAACTAACTAATTGTATATAAACTGCAATAAAAACAAAATTAAATCTTAAAAGTGTATTACTTAATAAAACCACATATAAAAGAAAGGAGCATGCAAAATTTTGGCACAGGAGATTTAATAGGAAGGAAAGTCATCATTGATGATGTGTCAATAATCTCCAACACTTTCTTATTTTGATTAAATCAGTTTGTTTTTCATTACTAGGCATTTAATCGCGAAACATTACTTAAAATACAAACCTTATGTTTTCTACCATGTAAATCTTTTTTTGTGTGTGTGTGATTTAGTTATTTCTCTCCCTACAAATCAAAATTTGTTTAACTGTGTTGTTAATTATGGGTAATAGAAAATAGTTTTCAGTGATGAACAAAATGAAGTTAATTAATTAATTAATGAACATTAAAAGAGATACACAGAGAAATAAATTTCTAGTATTTCAACTTAAAGATAACTTTCTAAAATTGACTAAATTTTAAAATTCCTTTAAAGTTTTCATATTAAAAGTAGTTGAAAAGAGAGTTTTCGGCGATGCATAAAACAAATTTGAAACATCATTATACAGAAAAATATAGTATAAGAATTTCAAGAACTGTTAACATGCCTTTGTTGAATTGACTAATGACACAGGAAAAATACCTTGAATAAGGATATAATTGTGAAGAAAAACATATTGAGCATTGTCTATAATAAAAAAATTGGTAACAATCAAAATTATATAGTAATAGTGATTGACATCAATATATTTCTAACCTGGCCGAGAATTCAAGTGATCTGGAAGAGGTTTGTCCTGAATAGCGTCATTATACATGAGTCTTAAGACATTTAAGTCATAAGCTGTCATATCCCCTTCGCCGCCACCTTCATCTTCGTAATTAATAATATTTTCTCTGATATCATCAGTGTCTTTATACAGGTCATCAGTTTTTCTACGATGGACGACAACCGCCAACAACAAAACTGTAATAAAAACATGTATTAGTGATGCTTGTACATTTCTTATAAAGTAGGAGGAAACATAGTTATATATCTATATATGTAGTGATTAGCAATTGTAAATAACATAAAAAATAAATTTGTTTTGAGGTTCACATTTATCTTTTAAAATAACCAACACTGCATATATGTAAACATTCATACACAAACCAAAAATAATTATATAACTTTATTCCATGCTATATCCCTTTAGGCATAAAACGGCAGCATTAATAACAGAGTGAATTAAACAAAAAGACTAAAAGCAAAAATTAATAGGTATGTGTATATAAAATATGAAATATTATAAAATGAATGAATGTAACACAAGGGAGTTTTAAAAAAGAAGAAGATACATAAATAAGAATACAAAAAAAATTAATTTTTTTATTTGTTCATCCAAGTGTTAATAGTATCAATTAAAAAAATAAATAATTTCAAATTAACTATCCATTCCTACTGCTAAGAAATTATTTATTTATTATTCAAAGATACTTAAGATATGTTCACATTGAGTAAAGTAAAGAGTAATGCATATGAGAAACATAAAATACTTACTTAGTAATATAGCTAAGCATATAATAATCGCAATTATAAAACTAGGATCTATTCCAAAAGATACTGCAACTGCTACACCTGCATTACAACCAATATCTGCATTTTTCGAATATCC
The DNA here is from genome assembly GCA_037127475.1 of Arma custos. Lineage (NCBI taxonomy): Eukaryota > Metazoa > Arthropoda > Insecta > Hemiptera > Pentatomidae > Arma > Arma custos. The sequence goes on from CM073761.1 coordinate 39,390,016, forward strand.
AGGCATTCCAAGGTTATAAAACTAAAAAAACACAACAAAGTTATAGAGTTCACGTATGATTAAAAATATAACAAAGTTATTCCAAAATTAGTAGAATATGACTGTGGTTTAATGTAAGTTAAAACAAAAAAAGCATATTTAAAAAATACATACCTTATTATTAAAGGTGAAATTTTTAACACATCCACTGAATCCTACTCTTGAAGGCTTGTAAGTCCAGTTCATGTGATTGTCCAGGTAATTGAAATCAACAAATGAGCCTCCTATTTGTAATGGTCCATTTACATTTAAAAATTCATTGTCACCAGCTTTTAATTTTAGGCTCAAACATGAAGGTAGCTTGCAGTTATCAACTTGTAATTCAATAGTCTAAAAATAATAATAAGAAGAAAAAATAAAATTAATGAATTTCCAATATACAAAACAAAAAACTAAAATTTATTTATTTTAAATTTAGGTAGTTTCCATCTTAAAGGAGCTTTCAAAACATTATTCAAATTAGTAAATTTATTTTTTTAAATTAAAAATAATTCACAATTAATCATTGAATGTACAGATAATAATGTAAATACTTACTGTTCTGGACCATATTATGTCAATGCGATGCTGTTCACCATCATCTAGTCTGATTTGTTTAGGATCAAGCTTCACAGTACCAGTTCCAAAATCCAAAAGAAGAACTGGGTAGCCATCCACCACTTCAAGAGATATAAAATCTGTAAAAAGAAAAAATTATAAAATTAGAAATTGAAACTCACATATTTTTTGGTTTTATTTTCTAAATTCAAATATATTTCAAGGCTAGAAACAAAAATATTTTCTCAAGTTTAAGTACAAAATTATACTATCCTTTTCAAATATATTTTTTATCTATAATTAATAACCTCTTGTATATTTTTAACCAAGTTGTGACACATACCTTGTACACTCAACAGTTTATTCGGTTGAGTTGGTCCTAGGTAAAACACGAGTCCATCCTTTTTATTGGAACGAAGTTCCAAAGACAGATGTGAATCAGCACATGATTCTAATGGAGGATAAAGAGCCCATCCATTACCACTAAATCCAACACTTAAGATCTCACAATGGGGCCCTTCAAAGCCAGGTTCACATTCACACCTGAAAGAATATTCATAGTATGAAATAAGTTAATTAAATATTGAGGTAATTTATTATCTTTCTGAATAATGAAATAAATTTATAAATGTTATTTACTTACTTGTCATTGTTAACAAGAGTACCACCATTATGACAAACTGGCCTTGAAAGTACTTCACAATTACAAAATGGATCTACAACAGCCCTCACACCAACAAAAGTTGTTGTATTAGTGTAAACTGCAATCGGTTCGCGACTTTTATTAAGGAAATTGATACATGATCCTTCACAGTACTGCCTTTCAACAAGACATTCATCGATGTTCACCATAAGAATTGCAACTCCTAGCTCTTTCTCCAACTAAAGAATGAACATTAATCAATATTACAACTAAATGAATATACTTCATTTCAATAGAAGAATTAAGTACACTATTTTTAATGATTTAGAACAGTATGCTTGAGAACAATCCTCATACTTCAAATATTTAAGAAGAAAATAACTTACCAATAAATAAAAAGAATAACTTAATGAATAGCAATAAAGAATCTATTAATAATTCAAAAATACTTAACCATAATAAAAAAAACATTAAAAACTAAACCTTCTCAATCTAAAAACACAATTTTTTTTTCTAAAAGAAACTAATAATATAGATCCACAAATTAACAACAGCATAATTCACAAGATCACAGAATCAGCATATATAGAAGCAAAACAGAATAAAATACAATCTAAAAGTGTAACCTACTACTGTGATAAAAAAGTAAGGTGAATTTGTTTATAAAATGTAAATTCTTTATTTATTCTTTCAAATCAATTTCACCCCCTTCAAAGTAATCCCCGTCCGATAAAACACACTTTTTCCAGTCCTCGAAACAGTCGGAATATTCTTTTTTCGGTATAGCCTTCAAGACCTTCTTCGATTCGGTTTTTATCTCCTCAATCGTGTCAAAACGGCGTCCCCACATTGGCCTTTTGAGTTTGCTGAATAGCCAGAAGTCGCATGAAGCCAAATCAGGCAAATACGGTGGTTGCGGAACGATATGAATCGAGTTTTGGGCAAAAAAGTCATGAAGAACCAATGCAGTGTGAACCGGATGCATTATCGTGATGAAGGAACCAAGAGTTGTTCGCCCATAATTCCGGCCGTTTCAGACGAACAGCTTCACGCAAACGACGCATAACGCTCAAATAATATTCAGCGAGGTCTCTAATTGTCCATCAACAATTTTCAAGCACTAAACTTTTTATTTTTTGAAGGTGCCCTAGTCGGTAGACGTTAATGGTCGTCCAGAGCGTGGTTCATCTTCAACGCGTTTGAGATAATCAAACCTTTTGACAAACAGACACCGATTGGAGTGCATTGACTGGAGAAAGATTTTTTCCCAATATATAAAAATTAAAAGATTTATAGTCCAGTTTTACATTAATTTATAAATATTTTACATTCCTAATCACAAATAACTATTTAGGGGTAAATGCATAAATTATAAATGAGGTAAGAATGAAAACCTAGGTTTTAAGCAATAGCAATAATAGAAAAAATCAGATAACATAAATAATTTGTTATTTTAATTATTCCACAGGGTTTTGCTTCAATTCAAATAAATTACTCTCTATAAATCAGCTAGAATGTATTACATCTTTAAATTAAAATGTTAGATAATATATACCTCAGCATTATGTACACTGACTGCTGCATTTAATTTTTCTGGACTATAATAGGGAGATCCATGAGCAGAAAATCGAACATCCAGTAGACTAGTATTAGAATTGTGTGGAGAGTGTAAAACAGTAAAAACATCAACATTTTCTTCAGTAATGTTCAGGAATTTGGCTAAATACTTTCTGAACATAGTTCGCTTGCTGATACCATTCTAAAAAAAATTGAACAATAAATTAATGAAATAACAATAAAAAAAATCAGTAACAATTTTTAATCCCAAAAATTCTTACAGAATCAGCTTCTATAAATTCTTCAGCAGTAATTCCTACTAATCGAACAGAACCTGATTTATCAACTGCTTCTTCTGGTATTTCTTTGACAGTAACATTCACAGTAGCTGTTACGCTGTGCGCACTGAAATATCTGGTAGCATTTTCAAAAACCTATTTAAAAATATTAATATTTTAGTAAAAATTAACCTGAACCACAATGGGTTTTCAAGTGAAATTATGAATAGTCAAAACAATTATAACTATTTAAAGAAAATCACAACAAAACGTTTGTTGTTGCTTCAAAAAGAAATTATAAATATTGAAAATTGCTTAAAGTTATTATTATTAACTTCTTTAATTTACCTCAAAAGCTACAAGTTATAAACTATATGATAAAGCATTAAAATAAGATTTCTTAAATGTTAAAAGCCATTAATACACAATCAACCAAAAATTCATCCAAATTTTTATCATAAAATAAAGATCAATGATAATTTAAATTAATTAAATATAGGTTGATGAAGTATTGAAGTATTTCGCACTAGCTTTTTTAAGGAGGTTTTGAGAAATTAAAATGAAGTGATTGTTACAAAGACACTTACAGTGAAGTTAAGAATATAAGATTGATCAATAGTTCCTTGCAACATTGTGATCATTCCAGTCTTTGGATCTAAACTAAAGTATGGACTTGCTAAACCAGCCCATTCAAAACGTTTGTCAGGTAAATCCCAATCATCTGGATCTTCGACATATACCCTACCAATGTCGGTATCTGGAGCTTCTCCCTGAAAAATAAATTTAAAAAGCTTGTAACTAATTGTAATTTCTTTTGTTACTATTTATAGTACACAAAATGGTATAAATAAGTTTATAACAATTTCCCCATACTATAAAAATTTGCTATTATAATTTCAATGCATAAAACATATTTAACACCTTCACTGCGGCATCGGTCCCCGGGGACCAATGCTTGTCTTACAACTCAAAACAAATTGAAATAATAAAAATCAGGTTAGAGTGTGATTGGAAAATTACAGGCAGAATTGAATAGAGATACTTTATCAGTCGCCGAGGACCGATACCGCATCAGAGGAAACTTCTACTATCACATAACACACAGTAAAAGAAACCACTATTTTCATTACCGCAGTGAAGGTGTTAACAGCTATAACTTAAAAAAATAAAATAAAGATTATAAACTAGTGTGAGATAGAAAATTGGAATGAAAAAAAAAAGGCATGAGCCTATTAAATATTGAACTTTAATAAATTAAATTCAAAATTAGGGAAAACTATTCCTACCTTGTAATTGTAAACAAAAATTTCACTGTATCCACTTTTCATTGGATTGTCATTAACATCACCAATGACAACATGTAATGTGCTTGTACCAGTTAAACTAGGGTTACCACTATCAGTAATAGCAATTGGTACAAAATATGATTTCCTTTGTTCACGATCAAACCTGTCAAGTGATTTTAACGTTGAACCTAAAATCAGAAACAACTTCTTTAAAACTTGGATTAATATATATCATGCAATATAAAAACTATATAATACATGTACACCTAAATATGAACTTAAAATTAATTTTAAAAATAATATCCTGACAGAAAAGATATACTTTTTATAAGACAAGTACAATTAAGGCCCCGATGAAAATATTACGAATGGAATGTTTTGGTAAATGACTATAAAAAAAACTTTTACTCTGAATGGAGAGAGGAATAATATTAGTTCCTGATAAAATTTGGTTGAGGCAATACAAGTAAAATGTATAATTCTTTATTAAAACTAGGAGAAATTTTTTATTTATTTCTTAATGAATGGGTAAAACTGGTTTGCAAATATCTTTTGATTTCTTTGAATGTTTGAATCATGAATTTTTAACAGTTCATTAGAAAAAAAAAGGCTGAGGATTCAAATTCTGTTAATGTAAAGTAGTGCTCATAACAATACTAAATCAAATATTTACTAGTACAAAGATCCTCTGCTATAGTGGTGATATCAATATTACTTTTAGGAAGCTATTGATAAAATAGAATAAATAAATTTACTTTTTTTTTTAATAAACAATTCTGATAGAAATTTTAGTTTTTAAAAAATATACAAATCGCTTAAGTAAATACATTAATATTAATGATAAACTTACCTGATATACTAAATTTTGTACGAATTTCAGTACTAGCGGAAGGAGCAATATTGAAAGTAAAAGGTGGACCATTTTCTGGACCATCATTGTCTTCAGCATTCAATTTCACGATGTCGCCAGGGGGTTCATTTTCAGTCCAAATTACAGGTTGAGCCTAAAAAAAATCAATAAAATGACAATATCAACTAAATTATCATGAATTATTATTTTAATGCTTGTGAACTCAATGTAAACATAAAAACTTGATATATAAAATGAGGATTTACCATGTCTAGATATGGAGCATTGTCATTTATGTCTGTTAACATAATAATGACCTCAGTGGTCTGTTGTACCCCAGTGAGCCCTCCATCTTCATCTTTGGCTCCTATCAAAACTTGCCAAGATTCGGTACCATTAGGAGGATCTCTGTCTAAAGGCTGAAAAAAATAAATACAGTTTAAAAAGCTTTTTGATAACATAAATTTAGATTCACTTGAACAATTATAACTGAAATAATAAAAATTTCAAGTGTTTTTGTACTTAGTTAACATGATATAACGAAACCACCAGTAATTAAAACTGTTTTAATTTTTAAAGAATTCTAATTTTCAATAAATACATTTTAATATTTTTCTTAGTATAATAATACTGCAAAAAGAGGTTATATATTATTAAAACATTCCACATAAATTATATTGTTCATTGCACTCTAGCATATTTAATAGATATAAAACAAGATAAGAAGTAGTCTTAACTATCTTGAGGAAAAAGGATAGTTCTGCTTTGAAGGAACAAAATATTGAACAACAAAAGTTAATATTTTTTTAAGAAAACTAGTAATATAATAATGGGTGCGTGTGTTATTTTAATTATTGAAATGTTGAATTTTTTGTTCTATAAATATATACATGAATATAAATTAAATGTTCTGAAATAAAACTAAGTGTCAATAAATACCTTTATCAGTGAAAGGCAGCCTTTTTTGTTTATATTTAACCATTTACTTTGCTGCTGCTTTACAACAAAATAATGTATATGTTGAGGCAAACTTCTGTCAGGAATATCTGGATCATAAGCTTCAAGCTAAAAGAAGAAGAAGAATTACAGTATTTCAAAACAAGTATGTACACATTTTACAGTAGAATCATAGGAAAAAAAAAATATGCTAAGACTACAGTTGAACAGATCCCGAGCCTGTACGACGTCAGGTACTCGTTAAAAATCCTTACCATTTCAAAAAATATCAGGCGCCTCGTTCCGGTCAAACTCACTGTGTAAATAACTAAATAAGACACAACACCTGAACAAACGAAACTAAAATATTCTAAACTGAGAAGCCAGAGTTATAAGGAATTACGCTAGCGTAAATGGGTGGGTTGATGTTTTCAGGACGTAGCATATACACCGAAACAAACTATATGGGTTGGCGGCATACTGGGTCGCTGAGTTCCCCCACCACTCGATTCCAATCCGTCTGCACTTCTGCACATCTCGAGGCCATCGGTCATGCTAAACCTGATGCACTGTAATTTCTGTTAAGCACTTTCAGCTAATATCATAGGTTTCTATGTGCCACAATTTTTTTTCTTTCTAGTATTAATAACAATGTGTATAACCTTGTTATTTTACAATATAAATGTGAACTACAAAACTCAGAAGACAATTTTTAAATTAACCGCCCAGGGAATACAGGAATGTATACTGTCTGCAATGGACATTCCTGTAATGGATAAGGATAGCTATATATTATTTTAACCAAGAAACAAATTAACGCCTTAAAATAACAACATAAAAAATGTTTAAAAATTAAAATACAACATATGTAATGATTTTATGTAGTAATATAAATTGAATCATGTGAATAACTTCAAGTAATAATTTCTAAGAAAAAAAGTATACATTTTACTGAATAAAATGAAATTATGTATATTCACAATTCTGTTACATATTTACGTAATTGCAGCAAAGATACTTTCAGTTAATAATAACTGTTACTGAGCCACACACAGTCTAATAAAAGGTAAATACACCTTTGTTAACAGTTAAATTTATATTTAAGATAATTCTTATTTAAATAATTTCAGTGGTAATAATATTAATGATTTTGAAAATTTTATTTTAAATTACCTGAGCAATACATCCTGGGAATAATTCTTCTTCCATTATAGTTATGGTCTTTTGGTATGATACAAAAACTGGAGGATTATCATTGACATTTTCAATTTTTATGTGCACCTCACAATTGTCTTCATAAGCTCCATCAAAAGCTTTAACTTTTAAGGTATACTAAAGAAGAAAAAGTAAAACATTAAAGAGAATTAGACATGATAATATTAAAATTTTAAGAAGATAAAATAAAAAAACAATAATTCTCTGTAACATACATTGGTCCTGGTTTCATAATCTAAATTTTTATTGACACGTATTTCACCAGTTATTTCGTCAATTACAAAAGCGTCATTTTCATTTCCATAAAATATACTGTAATGCACAAGTGAAGCTGAAAAAATACATAAGAACATAAATACATGTGCATATACTTATTAGAAATAACTTCATGGGTTGTGACATAGTAAAACATATAAGATTTTATGGTGGATTCAATTAAATCAGATGAATAAGTATTATTTTATATTCATATCAGCTAAAAATTTCATAAATATAATTGAAAATACCAGTATCATTGTCTTGAGCATTAACTTGTGTAACACGGGCATTTGTATTAGCATTTTCAGGGATAGCTTCAGCAACATAGACTGCTTCAGTAAATTTAGGAGGATGATCATTTTTATCAGCTATTTCAATTCGAAATACCTGTTGACCTGTAAATAGATATACATATAAGCAAGGAAATATAGCATAACAATTTAAAAATAAAGCATATAACAATAAAATATTAAAAATTCACAGAATCAAATGTAACAATTGAATCAAGTTAATACCTTCATTAGGTACTCCAGTTTTGTATAGAGCAGATGGAGAATTGTCAGTAGCAATTACTTTAACATTATAGAAATCTTGTTCTTCTCTGTCAAACATCTTTTTTGTAGTAATGTTACCAGTATATCTATCGATAGCAAAATTTTCAGTATTATCAGCCAATTCATATGTGACCTGTTAACAATAAAATACACATGAAACTTATTAAAATATACTAACAAATTAAATATAAATTATTAGAGTGGACTAAGAATCATACCTGGTTATGGGCAGTGGTACTGTCTGCATCAATAGCTCTGACTTGCATAACTGGAGTCCCAGCGGGTTCATTTTCTAATACTACACCTGATACAACTTCAGTAAAGGCAGGGATATTATCATTAACATCCTCTAACTGGATATTAATACTAGTTTCTGAAGCCAGATTGAATTTGTTCTGAAAGAAAATATAAACATAAAAGTAAGATGTATTTAATTTAAATATGAATGAACATTGACTTTGAATAGTAAATATTGTCAAGCAATATTCAATAAAGTGAAAGATTTATAGATCCGAATTTTCGAAAAGTTTATTTTTAGGGCTTTACTTATAAATATAATGAAATAAGCTGTTTGTTTTCTTCAAATCACAATAAATCTACGGTATATTTGATATAAATATTTATCTATTATCTCTTATATGTATTATTAATTATTCTGGGTCTTTATGAACGTTATGATCAGGGCTTCAATGTGCATATTAAATCATTGTTCATTAAAAAAAAAACTCAACAACCAAATACCAATATTAACTAATTAGAATTAATGGCAATAGAATTAATTCCAAAGACCAATATAGAATAGAATAGAAAAGTAACTTTATTCTGGGACTAAGTTTCTTTAGAATAACAAATATGAACAGAAAAAGAAATTTAATATTTATCTGGCCAGAAGGCTAACTGTCACAAATCAGAAAGCGTGTAAAAAGTGACAGAACAATTTAAAAAGAAATATTTAAACAAAAAATAATAATAAGAAAATAAACAATACAAATCTTGTCAAGATATTAAGCAATTAAAGAGAATAGATAAATCTATTAATAACTTTTGTTAAATGCATTAGCTAGCATACAATAATTTCTTTACATGATGTACATCTTCTTAAAAAACAAAATTAAAACAACTAAAAAACTCAATGAATTATTCTATACATTACATTCTAAGCAAATGACTAATCTGCTTAGAAAGCATCTTTTTGTGAAGTTAGGAGATGTTGGAAAAGCAAGGATTTAATGACGATAGTGAGGGACTATGACGGGTGTTAGGGGGGCTTGAGTTCCATACTGTGGTAGAGCGGGTGAGAAAGGAACGTTTGAATGCTTTAGTTCTGTGAGGATGTATGTAGAGATCGGAAAGGCGGGATCTTGTTTTATGGTGTTGAACTGAGGATTTGAATTGGAGGAGACTGTAAATATATGAAGGGCTATGAGAGTGAATGGATTGGTATTAGAATGAACAGAGGAAATATTGTCTTCGGAAGGGAGGGAAGAGCCACTTTAACTCATCATAAAGGTGGGACATGCGCAATCGCCTCGGAGTACCAAGCACAAATCTTAGAGAGCAATTCATTATTCTCTTTAATCTTCAAGCATTATATTCGGTTGTCACACATAAAATGTCCGATTTTTTAAATCTTAATCTTTATAGAGGATTAAAGCTTTGCCTGTTGATTCCTAGCAAAATATTTAATATCTATAATAAGCACTTATTCCTCTATTTGCAAACTGTGTTTGGTTTTTTCGCTGGTAGGCATGCAGATTTTAGTATAATTTTAACAGTGGCCATGGAAACACGCGATTTCCGAACGATTTTTTTTAAGAGTACCCACTCGGTCATCCCGCTGCCCAGGCATCAAGAAATATTAATCATGCGTTTGGTGAAGGAAGTACTAATGAAAGAACCATCCGTTGTTAGTTCTAAAATTTTCCTCAGGAGATACATTAGAAAATCTGCCCCATGGACGGCCTCAAACATCAATAGAGGAGGAAGATCATAAGAATGCTGTGGAAGAAGACCCTCATAAAACAGTCAGAGAATATGCGTCAGAGCTAGGCACAAGTCGTACAACAGTTTTCAGACATTTAAAATTGATCGGAAAGTCAAAAAAGCTAGATTCCTGGGTCCCACATGAGCTCAATGAGCGTGAGCAGTTGAAACACCTATATACGTGTGTTTCTTTACTTGCTCGTCAAAGAAACAAACCATTTCTGGGCTGCTTAATAACTTGTGATGAAAAGTGGATCATGTATGACAATTGTCGCTGATCTGGTCAATGGTTAGATATCAATCAGCCTCCTGGGCACATGCCAAAACAGAATCTCCATCCGAAAAAGTTAATGGTTACTGTATGGTGGTCTATGGCCGGGGACACTCATTTTTCTTTTCTACCAAAGGGAAAAACAGTTGATTAAACATCATACTGCCAAGAAATTGACCAACTGCATCAAAATTTGATCAAGCAACAGCCGGTACTGGTAAACAGGAAAGGACCTATTCTCCTTCATGATAACGCCTGACCTCATGTTTCAATACTGACTATGAGTTCAGTTGGGCTATGAAGTCTTACCACATCCCCATATTCCCCTGATCTATCCCCTACAGACTACCACTTTTTTCGGAGTTTGGACAACTTTTTGCGAGGAAAATTGTTAACCAATGATTTAGACATTAAAAATGCATTTTCTGAACTACTTTCATCACGTGACTGAATGTTTTTCAAATCTGGGATCAAAACTTGGTAAGCCGTTGGCAGATCGAAAATGATGGTAAATACTTTGAATAAAAAATATGTTAGATTTGATCTCAAATTTATAATTTCTTCCTGGTTTTAAAAATGGTTATTTCATGAATGAAAACCCAATAGAAAGGCCTCCATATACCACACTACAATAGTCGAAGTAGGGGAAGATAAGAGAAGAGACGAGAAGCTTATGGGAAGATTGTGTGAGGAGATGTCGAGAACAATGGACTGTCAGGATATCTGGGTGATTTGGGGTTTCCAAGAAAGGTTTTGGTTGATGGATATATACCTGTATTCGAATCGTGAGTGTATATTCAGCAATTGATTCATAATCCATACGTCTGGCAAGCCTTATGTGAGCAGTGTTTGCATCAGACTCTAGCCGAAAAGTACTGTATTTATTGGTCTGTTCAGTTCTTCCTGTAACTAGTTCAAAAACTGGAGCTTTTTCGTCATTGGATCTGAAATGATAAATAGAAATAAAATAAAACAGAAAACAAACAACAGTAAATAAATTTTGTTTCTTTCATACAATTCATACATACACTGCATTTAAAGTAGCAATATTTTCAGTGAAGTCTGTGAAATTTTCCAGAAGAACAATAGGTGAGGCTGGTATTGATGTGAAAGCTGGAGCTTTCTTATTAGATTCAACTACTTGAATGTCCAGATTAATAACAGCTGATTTGGGAATATCACCATGATCTGTGGCCGTAGCTCTAAGTTTAAATTTATAACCAGGATCACGCTAAAATTAAAAATGGTAAAAGAATATTAACACATGTATATACTTTCTTACAGTACATATATTTAGAAAACAAGAAAAAGAAATTAAGAAACATTCAATTTAACATCTTTAATTAAAATATTTTTTAAAGAACCAATAGCTATCATAACTGCTTGAAAAGAAGGAATTCAAGATCGGTTTTCTTAGTATTGGAGTACTAATTTTATTAGTTTACCTCTTAACAAAGAACAATATTAATTCATAATTTTGTGATAATTATAAACACATTACAACAGTTATTTATTTAATTATATGTTCTCATCTGTGAATACATCATCAGTCAATTAATTATTGATAAAAACGTCAAGTATTATATTTTACATTCTCATAATAATGAACGAATTAGTTTGAACAAAACATTATACTTAATGTTATAATTATAATTTAAACATTATAATTATGATTCAACTTACATCAATCACTCGATCAAGGGTGATCACACCTGTTTTACTGTCAATTTGAAAATAGGTCTTATTAAATAGTTCTGCAGATCTTGGTTCTAAACTGTACATTACAATACTGTTGTTTCCATCATCAACATCAGTAGCTGATATCCGCATCACTTCACGTTTTGGTGGTAAATCTTGAGGTACAGACTCTTGGTAGTCCTAAAAATTAGATAATGTAACATAAAATAATAAGTATTATGCTTAAATAATAACAGTATATTAACAAACATTTTGTATACAAAGAAATTCTCTGACTTAGAATGCATGCTAATTTCTCAATGTAGATGTGTCAGCAGATTATATAATGCAGTGTAAGGTTTTAATATAAAAAAAACTATTGCATTATTTTATAAATGATACAAACATTAAAAATATGCATTGATTTTCAACATTTTTTCTTTCGCATATTTGAACCTAATTGAGTTCAAATATGATCATAAAATATATCTAATGACAGGCATAAAACCAAAATAAAATAATTTAAATTGTTAAGGTGGTATCCGCTATAATGGTTTCTAGTTGATTAAGTTAACTACTCAACTAAAACAAATGTAATAACATGAGACATTTAATGTACCTTTTGGTAATATGTTTAGCTTAATCAATTTATCTATCTTTTGTTTCTCATTACCACGTGAATATTTTTGCCATTATGTCTTTTATCAATTAGCATTAAAAAAAAAAAAACACGACAAAAGTAAGAAAAATAGGAGTTTTCATCCATGGAATGAATAAATTTCATTTCAACAAAATTCATACAAAAACATGCTATTGGACAAAAAAAATTATGGGAGCAATTTTATCAAAATTGGAAATTTAAATTTAAAAAATAAACTGAAAAAATATTAACTTAAAACATTTGAAAAATCAAAAGAGAGTGAAATACATTTTTTGAGTTTTCCCAATTTTCTAAGAAAATTAAAATCGTAACCAGGAATGATATGGGATAAATCAGAGCTAAAAAAGATGCAACAAACTAAAGCAATAGAATAAAATAATCAATTTTGATTACCTTATATCTCATTCCTCGATAGTACTATGCCAGCCATTATTAAACATAAAATGAATTTGAAACTTATAATGATATTTAAATTTTGAAGTAACTTCTGATCAATTTTGTTTTGTTTTTTACTAATTAAAGTCATATTTTAAAAAAAACCAGAAACATTTACTTCAAAAATGTAAATTGAAAGAGAATAAATAACAGCACATGTAATTTTGTAAGCTTCTACTTCTCTGGGTTTTCATGTCCTTTGTTTTATTTTTCTACAAGTAGTACGTTATGTTTGGTTTTTTTATAATTCATTTACTATCCTAGGTGATTTCTTTAGAGAGACTGATAAAGTGTCAGAAGAAATCAACTGGTACAGTAAATAAAATATCAGAAATTATATATCATTCCCTTAGATAACAAAAAAACAGTACAATGGGAATATAAGTACAGTTTTCAGAAAAAAATAATATTAACTACCATAAAACAAAGAACATAAAATTGACATACTAATTTCAAATTTTTTAGTGCACAGGTAATAATTTAACATCTTATTTTACAAAATATACACCCTCAGAAATTAAAATTTTAATTTTGTAAGTAAGAAAAGATAAATAGATATTTTTCAGTTCAAATTAAAAATACAGATCATTTTCTCTCTCTTTTTTTTTTTTACAAGTAAATTAGTTTTCACAAGTTTTGAAAGCTTTAAATAAAAAAATATCCACTAGGTTAATTTTAATAAAGAAATAAGCCTTGTTTAAAAAGTGTTAATGATTTACTCATCTAAAAATAATTATAACAGCATTTAAGTTTCCCAGATGAACCTATAAGTTTACTTCCAATTTTGTATATTAATCATTAAAACATTAATTCAGAATAGAAAAACAAATGCTACTAAAATAAACCTAATTGAGTTGGTTCACTACACAAACCCATACACCAACAATGGTGAAAGACTACATGTTGGCTATTTAGGGGCACAGACCATATTTTAAAAGGGAGTTCCAAAAGTAAAAAAATCAACAGAATTTGACAAAGTGTACAACTTTTCTTTGGATTTAATAGGTATTTTTCTGTCTGACAGAAATCAGATACCTCTTGCTATACACTCCATCAAAACCTAAGTGCTGCTTCAGAAATCAATTCTTAAATATATACTGTACATTATGTAACATATTGTATACTACTTTCCCAGGCACATCAATATATTTCAAGCTTTAACTAAACCTTCAACATTACTTAAAACATGTACAGGACTGTTTCAACAAATCGAAAATAAAGCTCAACAATGAAAAATTTCAGAAAATTCGTAAGTCTATAAAAAAAATACTACATAAGGAAATACCTTCAAGGCAAAATCATATATGAAATTCGTGAAACTCGTGAAAAACGTTCTAGACATCACAAGAAACTTTTATAGAACACAGAGGGAACAAACATGTTAAATTTTACCTCAAAAAAGATTGAAGATGAGCTGGCCAAGAGATCTCCTTTAGTAAAATTTTAACATCTGATTAGGTTCCAAACTCACTATATATACGAGGTGTCTATTAAATAACAAGACTGACATTGCTGCGGAACAAGTACGCATGTGCCAACCGCCATTGACTGACAGCTGTTTAGTGTGAAGCTTTATCTTTAGTATGCAGTTAGTCTCGCTTTTGTAAACAATACCGTTTAGTCAGAGCCTGCGTTTGCGTTAATGTTATTTTTCTGTTTTGCTGGATAAAATGGTTAGTGTAATAATAGAGCAACAAATTATTGTGAAATTTCACATCAAACTTGGAAAAACCGCTACTGAAACTTATAATTTACTGAAAGAATTGTATGGCAGTGAATGTTTATTGCCGGCTCATGTTTTTGAATGGTTTAAGCGTTTTAAAGATGGCCGAGAAGACGTTGACGGTGATTCGTGGTTGCCCTTCAACGTCAAAAACGGATGACAATGTTGATAAAATTGGTAATTTGATTCGGTCTGACCGCCGATTAAGTATTCGTGCAATTGCTGAATCTGTAGGCATTGATAAAGAATGTGTACTACAAAGTTCTCCACCAAGACATCGCGCCAGCTCATTCCGTGTTATCTGTCAAGAGGTTCCTAGCCCAGTACAGCATCCCGGTGTTAGAACATCCACCTTATTAACCAGATCTTGCACCATGTGACTTTTATCTGTTCCCTAAGGTGAAATCTTCATTAAAAGGGATGAGATTTGAGTCCGTGGAAGCTCTTAAAGAGAAAGGGGCACGTGTCCTGAAGGAGCTGACAGAAGATGACTTCCAGCACTGTTTCCAACAATGGAAAATTCGCATGGAGCGTTGTAGGGATAGAGAAGGGGTGTATATTGAAGGTGATAGTAAGTAATTATGTATAAAATAAAAATAAATTTTATTGAAATGTCAGTCTCGTTATTTAATAGCCACACCTCGTATATATGTATATATGTATATATATATGTATATATATATATATATATATATATATATATATATATATATATATATATATATATATATATATATACATACATCCATATATGGAGACCTGCCCATGTCAAACAATCCCAGTTACATTACATATAAACCGCTTATGGTTAAGATATAAGGAGAATAAAATATTTATTTATATAAACGGAAAAAGAAAGACCACTTCCTTCCACTATTAAAAGTGACTAACTTAGAAAAAAAAAGTAGAACAATGTCATAGTACTTACAACTTTATCAAATACTGGTGGGTTGTCATTAATATCTTCAATAATAACCTTGAATGTACAGACATCATCAAGCTGGGGTCTTCCATTGTCAGTCGCTCGAACTGTTAAATAAACTTCTTTCTCTCTATTCGGTTCATCTCTATCAAAACTCTGAGAAAAATAAAAAAATAAAATATAGCAGGGCAAGACCTAGAGGGGATAGTGGTGGAGACAGTTGTCTCAAGCCAGAGAATATTAAAAGGCTGCAAATTTTAAACACAATATTACTCTTAGTTTCTGCAAAAAAAATTTTTTTTAAATCTTTTTTGGATGTTTTTAACCATAATTTAGTCAATATAATGAGTTAATGTAACAAGGCGATGCTATTTATATAGAAATATACAAAATATATTGTTTATTTTATTTTTTTTATTAATTGTTATAATTTTTAAATATATTATAATTCTGAAGAGAAAAGATATGTCCAGAGCCAGGATAAGAACCCGGGTCCCATTTCCGTTTTGGTGCTCTAACCAACTGATCTAACCACCTGGTACGTAACACGGCGGGATAAATCCATTCTCTTCACTGATCCCATATCCCCGTGTTCTCGCAATTTTTTGCGATGTATACAAAGGGAAGAATGTTATTCATTCATTCAACATCACTTTAATTAGGATCTTGTTGACTTATGTCATTATATTATTTATAATTTATTTTATTTTTTTTATTAATTGCTATAAGTTTTAATATTTTTATTTTGAAGAGAAAAGATTTGTCGTGGACAAATCTTTTCTCTTAAAAATAAAAATATTTAAAAAATAATATATTGTTGTTGACTTAGATAGAAGGGGAGATAAAATTAAACTTTCTCCCTAGCAAAATAGCCTTTATTACAGCTTATGTAAATATTATATTAGTATCAATTAAATCATTATTTATAATTATTTCAACAAGAATTCATGTAGCAATTGCATCATATCTACCCCTTAATGGTAGTAATGTTAAATAGTATAGTAAGGTAAGCACAGGGAATATGACACATTACTTACATGCCTAGTAGTAATAACCCCAGTTTCAGGATCAATATTAAATTTTTGACTTTCTTGTGGGGTTGAAACAAAAGTATAGGTCACTTTCCCTCCTGATTCTGGCGGATCTTTGTCGGCTGCAGTAACCTTTACATAAAATTAACATAATGCATTAAGACATTGTGTAATATGGCTTTTAACTAAATTCAACATAAAATAAAATTTTCATACCTGTATAACAGTGGTTGTATGTGTCAGCTCTTCTGGAACAGAAGGTTGATACATAGAACAGTTGGTGAAGATTGGTTTATGATTTTCCTGATTCTGGCTCTAAATGACAAAATAAAAATAAATGTAAATCATCCAAGTAACCTTATGGATATTATATTTACAATATTTTCACAGATATGTTAGCAGAATTAAAAACAAATATATTTGTATACATATTTGTTTTTAATATAATAACAGATAAATTGATAAAGTAATATATAAATTAATTATTTAGAAGTTTTCTTTTGATAGCAATGCACTAAAACTTGATATTAGCAAGATACTGGTTTATGTAGCTAATAAAGATATAAAATGATGACATCTTACTATTGCCATCACTGGTTGGTTGTAAAAGAGAAAAATAGTTTGATAAATGAATAATAAATATATTTATAGGCAATCCATGGCTTAAGTGATGTCTGCCAAATATCTTATAACTCTTATTTGTACTTATAAGTGCCTTTTCTCTTTGAGATTAGTTTACCATCTGATATAGTATTCTTTTTGCAATTACATGGAAATTCAGAGACAACCAGAATGCAATATTATTGTCTTCTAAATTTTAGAATATCGGTGTCCTTCATGCCACATTCCTTCAATGTTTTGGGCAAAGGAAATTCTAATACATTGGTTCAAGAACACTGCAAATTCATCTTGAGAAACAGATATAGTCTTTTTACACGTATTTGATTATTGATCAAAGATTGATCTGGACCATTACTACTAGGCTATTGTCATACCTTACTAGCAAACTATTGTAACAAGTATCCTAGAGTCTTAATAATGACAAAACTGAATTAGGTATGATACTTTATCTAAGCAATTTACCAGGTCATCAATGTATTAAAATATATAAAAAACATTACAGAACAGGTATGGTTTATTAATATCAAATGTCAGAGAATTGCAGATCAAAAGTAAATATTCTAAATAATCACCAAATTTTAGTATTTTATTATCTCTATTTATATTGATTTCATGTTTAAACCATGGAAGGTTAACACTAATATTTGACAATGATCTTAATAATTACACTGGTAGCAGGGGGATAGTCGTCATAGTAGGAAGAGGTGGGCATTCTTTCGGCGAAACGCCGAGAATGGCGAAGCTTTGTCGGATTTCTTTTTGTTCGTGACAGCAAGTTGGTCCCATTTCCTGAAACAAAAATAAAAAAAATATATTTAATAAAAAATATAGAAATTCAACAAAGAAAAGTCTTGTAATAAAACAATATTAATAATAGCATAAACAATGGCATGCTTCTCACTAAAAACATTGTTTTTCTTCACAATTTCCAATTTCGTTCTTTTATTAGCAAAATATTTAGTACTGTTATGTGAGTGTTGTAGTTACCATTGTTATGTGAAATTTATAAACTTATGATCATTGATCTTTATTTTCATTTCATGATATTCTTAAGCAAATTTCTGAAATATATTGTTTTATTGGTTAAACACACATCTTTAAATCAATTTATATACATATTATTAAAACAAATGGCACTAGTGTATTAGCCGGTCTGCATGAAACCTTCCTCCTTATCATCATATCATATTTCTTTTAACCTCTTCCTATCACACTCTCATTTCAGTTATTTTAGTGTGCGTTGTTAAATTTTTTCCGTATTGTTTTTTTGGTGTTTTCCTTGTTAATTGTGTTTGTTTGTTATTAAATTGTTCAATTTAAATAGTCGATAACAAAAAATATTAAATTAATAAAGGAATTAACTAAATGAATAAATAATTTTAAATAGACAATAAACAAAATTAACTATCACCCCTTTCTTGCTATTTTAAACAGCATTAAGCTATTTTGTCCTCAAAAATAAAAATAAAATTTCGGGGAATTTTCACACAGCTTGCAAAATCTGGTGGAAGGCATTGCATTCCATTAAAAAGGTCTGATATTGGAGTTGGATCCATCTCATCCTGATTGGATGTTTGTATCAATAAGTACAAACATAGACAAAATAATTTGATAGATTGTTAGTAAAATCAAAGAGCTTTTATTTTTAATAATAACGACGAATTAAGATTCTTAGTTAAGAAAATAAAAGTTTAATTAAAAAATTCAAAGCCTTTCTAAATTTATTGCGCTTTTTTTGTGACGATAAAATTTACACATTTTTTCAATAAATTACCAGCTCCAGCCATAATGTATAGGCACAAAACGCCCAACCAATGTATTAATATATTCTTTCTTCAAAGATTTAAAAATAACGGAAATGTTTGTCATAATTTTTTTTTTTAACATTAACTTTATTAAAAACATATAAAATAAAAGGAATCTGTGGGATAGCATTGTTCTCTTAGAAATAACAGCTTCTTTCACGGCAGATTGATGCACTACAAACACGCCAACACTCCCTCTTTCACTAAATGTTAAATCTTTTTTTGCTTTTTCTTAATTTTGTTTTCAATCTATCCTACGGTAAGTATAGAAACAGAAAACCTTCAGTGAAGAAGAACAATATCCAAATATTTTTTAAGGAGTATTTACGGCTCATCAACAATAATAAATATGTATATACTTTAATGGGCTATACACACACACAGCCAACCCCCCCCCCCACCCCACACATATATATTAATTTTTTAACCTCGATTATTTCTTCTCTGTTTTTTTTTTTAATTTAGTTAATTATTAATTTATTTCGTAGTTGAAATTGACACATTTTTATTTCTATTAACAATAAGGTGTGGTAAAACATTTCGAGTAAAAAAAATTCAAAAGCATTTAAGAAGAAGCCATTTTTAAAAATTCGTTTAAGTATTATTGGACTATTTTGAATGGAATAAGATCTAGCTGATAGCATAAAAAAACAAACTATACCACTGTAACCCACGAATATGTCTTAGGTTCAGTTTGTAGTAGAGACTGCATTGTTTCTAAGACAACGGTTATGCAAGAAGGTGATTTGCCCGATATCACGCTCAACCGCCAGGTTTTGCAGCTATTTTGAGAAACCACTTAATAGAGGCTGGGTGGGTCTCAGGAGGATCTCTGCAGATCCAATAGGGTTCATCCGTAGCTGCTAAGAGATTTAATAAATTATTTGTCACAACAGGTTTTGATCCCGAGAATCTGTAAGGTAACAATGCGCTCTACCATTGAGCCACCCCGCTCCAAAGCTGATATTAAAGACCATTTAATTGAACATTAATTTAGCTGTTGAAAATTCTATATTGAATTCGAAATTTTCCAGGATCTCTTCCCTTCCCAAACTTACTATATAAGTAAGTGACAAAAAAAATATCCAAAAATGTTAATCAATATAATAAAATGTAATCGATGTAATATAATTCGCTTTTTCTTTAATTTCTTTTTATTTTATTTATGTTTTTTATGAAACATTTATTTCGCTTTTTAATCTTAAGATTTTCGTTTAGAAAATAAATAATTTACTGATTTCGGAACCAGAGTTAAAATATTAATATTTTAAGGCGAAGCAATAAAAAAACAAAAACAACTAACAGTAAAAATGCGTGTTTTTAATAAGCACTAAAGAACTGTTTTAACATTTCGTTAATTATTGCTATTAAACAAAAAAAAGTAATAAAATAAATATAACAGCATTTAATGACATTATGAATGGAATTTGCTGTTTGCTTATTCGCGCCTCGTCACAAGGCCATTCACAAAAATTCCCAAAACTCAATACCCCCTCTCTCTTCAATGATGTCAATGAAAGTTGTTACTATAAATATATTTTTATGAATGAACATTGTTCATGTTTCACCGTATCATGTCAGAATTCGAAGGAATCAGTCTTTCCTTGACATTAGTAATTACGTCACGCCAACTGACTAACGCTTTCTTCCGTTCAATGGCGCATTTTTTTCATAAGAAAACTATGAGGATGTGAAATCGTGAACGAAGGCAGTTAACCTTAAAATGGGAGGAGTGATATCAAAGTATACCTAATAAGGCGAGTAAAATAAAAAAAAAAAATTATAATTATTCTGTAGGTTGTCGCTTCGAGTTGAGTCACAACTTTTCATGCGTTTCCCGTTTTATATTTTCCATAAATACAACTTATCATGAGCTTAGGTATGGAAAATAAAACGTAATTATGGATAATGTGTATACTTCGGTAATCATTTCATCAAGGTATGAACATTCCAACGAACATATACATCAATACTTCAAAATGTTAGATGAAACCTTTTATTTCTTGATGAAATGATTACCGATATCTACCCATTACCCAGAATTACATCCACTTTTCCATACTAAAGCTCACGCTAACATGTGTTTTTGAATAATATTAAAAATTAAACAAATAAAAATTTAAAATTTGTTTTAGCTCAACTCGAAGCGACAACTTCTGGAACAAATACCTATTTTTTAAAAATAACTTAATAAGGAACTAGCACAGTGATTGTTGTGTAGCACAATCGCAGTTGTACTCCTTTTAGTACTATTAGATGTATTGTTTTTTATATATTTTAAATAAATAAAATTGTATGTACATATTAATAGACTTCTCCAAACAAGACTCGCCAATAGAATGGTTACTGACATTCAAAAAGTCAAGTAAACCATGGATTAGCTAAGTAAAAATAGATCAACAAAAAGCGAAAATGGAACGAAGTGATGTTACTGACGAAAAAATGTTTAAAAACAATGCGGAAAAGTGGATAGTAATGAAACAGAAGGAAAATTGAAGAAATCAAGAAAGAAATGGACAGAGGAAAGAAAAATACATGGAAAAAAGATGAAGAAAGTATGGAAAAAATTATATCAGAATGTGCTTTGTGGTATTTTACTGGATCCATTCGCATATATGGATATAATATAATCAATTATATATTATAAATAAAAATAAATAACATATAATAAATAATATGGATATATATTTGAATAAATATAATTCACGATTTTATATTAAAAAAAAAATCAAAATCGACGAGATCATAATTTTTGTATCCTAAAGAGAATAAAAAAAACATTCTTTAAAAAAATAATCTCGAAGTCCTAAAACACAGAAATAATTATTGTAGAAATTCCAAAGGCATATATTGGAAGCTTTTTATGACTCAGACACATTTTTCCCCTCAAAGATTGAAAGTATTTTTTTTTTCAAAATTATTTACTGAAAATATAAGTATTCCATGAAAGTATTCCAACTTGGGTACGAACCCAAGGGTTTTTTTCTACCTGAGTCGATATGCCAGATTGTTTTCAGGTACAAAAAGGAATTGTACCGTTATTTCCAGTTCTTTCAACTTAAGGTATTAAAAAAAATAAGGAAATTTTACAAATTAAGTTTATCTTTTTGACTAAAATAGTAAACAAATAATTATTTACAATATATAAATAATGCAAAGGTTTTTATTCACTAATAAATTTCTAAATAATTGAACTTACAATTTGGCTTATTTATTTGTTGCATATTGAAGTCCAATAGAAATGAATGCAAATAAAGTATTTATTTTTTTAATGCCATGAAGAAAGATTTTTCATTACTTTTTACGTTCACTACTGAATATTACGTACAAACATAATGAAAAATAAATTTAAAGCATTAGAGAACTAAAGTCTTTATATTTTGGACATATTGTATAGCAAATAGAATAATGAAAAAGGAAACGATTTTTTTTATGTTATTTATTATATTAAAATATTTTACTGTAGGTATGACAACATTTCGATTTATTTTAAAACGATTAGAGGAAAAAAATCCACTTTCCTTCCCTGTATCATTTACATAATTAAGCTTAAAATATACATTTAAAAGTGACTATTTAATTTGTTAAATGGTATAATTGGAAAAGAGTTAACAACAGGTGGATCGAGAAAATGTCATGTTACGACCTTAATTATGAACTCGTGTTAAAACGCGATGTCACGAGATTTGATTGTTTTATACCACTGTAATAAATGTTTTTTTAATGTCATAAATTAAAAATATAAATAAAGCAACCTTCAAATGCTTTAATAATTCTAGCCACGAAAAATTGGTACAAATAAGTACAAAAAACTACAATAAGAAACAATTATAAAAAGATGGTATATTTTTATTGACAATAATAATAATTTCTGACGTTTTATGACAATTAATAATAATAATCAAATGAGTTCATAAATCAAATAATAGCCACAAAAAAGTGGGATGTACGGCACAACTATAACAAGAAGCTAATAGTTACAAAAAGAAAGACTTTATAATATAATATAATATAATAATAATAAAACATATTTAATAAAATATAAATATGTCCATTATAAGATTTAATTACTATTTATCACAAAAGTTTCAACTCTGAGGTAAGACAAATTATTTTCTATAAATAAAAAATATAATCACATATTATTCATTGAACTATTCAGTGTTATCGCATTCCAATTGGAAAACAATAGTAAAAAATATGAAATTGCTTAGAAGATAATATTTAAAAGGTTCTCGGAGAATTGTGAATTCCCTAAATTTTTATATAAGTAATTAAAATACTAAAAAAAAGTTTTTATCTTTTTCTATGTTATTTACTTTTATGTTTAATTATTTATTAATTCTATATGTCGATAGGATAGGATAGGATTTATATTATTTTCGATGTTTTGTTTTTTTATTGGTAATTAACTCATAAACGGGAAAATTGAACAACAATAAAATTGAGACATACTGGTTACAATGTTGTTAAACAATTTCATGGTAACTCCAAGGAAAATAAATTGTGACCGATCACACATAACTTTGAAAAACACACGTTCATAATTAACATTTCGCTAACTGAGACATCTTCGTACAAGTCATATAACAAATAAAAAACAGAATCTGTCAGTTTTTGCAATAAAAAAAAAATACAGAACCTGAGAAATCGTAACTAGCTAATAACTCAACGACCTTGCCAAGATCAAGGGAGGTTATAAAGGGAAAACAACAATATCTTAGTATAATAATATTTCCAAAATAACAACTTACTTCATTATTATAGCATGATTAATAATAAATTTACAGAAATAAAACATTAATGAACTGTGAATGACGAGTTTATGGTGTCATATAATTGTTACTGCAATAGTTTTTTATATATATAACTATAAAGACGCTTCAAAGGAAAAAAAAACATTATAATTTTGTAACCGTGCAATTGTATACAATAATTACTTAAAACATTGATTTAGACAAATAATAAATGATTTATAATAGACTCAAATGGATTTACACGACTTTAAAAAATAACAGCTCAAATAATAATTACAGCATGATTAATTACGAATTTAAATTAAAAATTAATGATATAAATAGTAATGGTAATGGTATAGTAATAGTGTATGGTATCCTAAAATTGTTAAAGAATAATTCAACATTACAGGTGTTTAAAAGAAAAACAAAAAAAACGTTATAATGTAACGGTGCAATTGTATGACTCGCTTGAACAATTAAAAAAAAAAATTGTAGACCAACGTAAAATTCGACAATGTACGATACCGATGTAGAAATAATTATTAAGGGGTAATAAAGAACATAAAAAACACCTTCCTTACCGTCAGACCGTTGTGAATCCTCTCGAACCATATTAACACTAGCACACCATGTGGTTCTACACGCTACACAGACACGACACTACTACCACTACACTGGCAGAAGTGGAGGGGTTGGGGAAGTGAGAAGAATGGTGGGGGGGTACACAATGGGGTCCTCTCTACCTGAGCAATGGAACGACTCAGAAGGCAGGAACGTCCGCAGGCTAGTGACCCAAGAGTGCGTCACCGACGCTTTCGAAAGCGGGTCATCAGAGGCTGAGTCATCCAGGAGTTCTCGAGACTCGTCCGGGAGTCATCGCCGAGGAAAGAGTGGGGAGGAGATAAGGCATTCTACGGTTTTTCCTTTTTTGATACGCAAGGGTGCACTGCAGACAAAGAGAACTATCGCGTACCTTTCTTATTCCCTTAGGACAAGACTCCAGACCTAGCCTTAGACACAAGTTAAAGCCAACCCAAGACTCCTTTGAAAATCCATCAAGCCACATTCTGATATAACTAGGGATTTTCACTGATAATGATCGAACGGCCCGTGGTAAATAGGAATGAATAATGATTATGGGGTGAAAATGGTTTAAAAAAAATCTCTTATATAGGGTGTCCCATTTCAAGTGGAACAAACGTTTTTAACTTTTAAACGAAACAAAATTCAAAAAAACGATTCAGGTTAAAGTTGTAGTTATTCAGGCCTAGTTTGAAGAAATAAAAAAATATGTTTGTTTTTTCACTTTTAATAGTCAATATCGACCTTCAAAAAATGTAGTTTCTTTTTGACCCCCATTTATTTTTATTTTTCTGAAATGTACAATCCAAAACATAGAAAAAATAATTCCTGTTCGTGTAACAATAATTTGATGTTTAAAATGTAAAACACATATGACCACCCTGAATAATAAAAAAAATTTTTTTAGCTATATAAAAACTGTATACAAATGCCATGTTTCATATAACCCAAAATTGAGAAGTAATATTTTATTTACGAGTACTATTATATTATATAAATATTTTTGTGTTATAATATAGTATATACTGGTATATAATCATCATAATTATCGCTTATTGGGAAAAATGCGGTCATTCATTATAAAATATCCGTTTAGTGCATATATTTTTATTTTGAAGAGAAAAGATTTGGCCGGGATTCGAATCTTTTCTCTTCAAAATAAAAATATTTAAAAATATTCACCATCAAAAGAATAATAAATAAAAATAAATTATATATATATATATATATATATATATATATATATCATAACCGATGACAACTCAAATCATATTCCAGAACATGAGTAACCAGTAAAAGGGGATAGAATTGACATACGCTGAATCAGAGAATTTTCCCCCATCGCGTATTAGCTTCGTAACACACTTGAGGCCGATCTAAGGAAATAATATCACACGAAAATTACGTAATATTTCTATATTGAGCTCATAAAAAATATTTAAAAAAGAATTAACTTGAATTTACTGTAAAAATAGAGAAATTGGGTAATTAATTACAGTATATTCACTATAATAATCGACCCTTGCAAATACGTGAAATAATTACAAAAGAGCATCGATCATCCGAATTAATTCGGATGTGGTTCGGATAACCGAAATTCCCTTAGAGGTAGAAATGCCAATCAATACAATAACAAATCACCAGGTTTTGTTGTTGTTGTTTGTTCGTTCAAGGTCACTTTATGCTGCTATGGCTAATTGGACGATGCTACATTGGGAGCTCTAAATTTTGCCTATCCAGGTGTAATTAGGGTAGGGATTATTAACGAGTACCTGACACCGTACAAGCTCGGTACCCCCGTTTAACGTCCCTTCCGATGGACGGCATAGCCAAGGATTTTTTACTCCCTTTAAAAAATCCTAGGGCCACCTGCCGGGCTACAAACCCGAGATCTTGGGCTTAGTAGTTTGTCACCCTAACCACTAGACCTCAGGTCGCCTCCATCACCAGGTTTGTATAAACAGAAAAAAACATTATTTTACTATGTTGTACATGAGTTAAAAAAATAACCGTCAATAAAAATATTTAGTTACATAGCAAGATTTATTAGTGACACAAAGAAAGTTGTAATATTAGTATTATATATCACAACTCCAATTTGACATCCTCTTCATGGCAGCTAAGTCTCTAATTAGTTTAAGAATAATAATTATAGATCTATAATTATATTAATAGTAATTATAGTAAATAAAGTAGTTCAAGGAAATGAAACTTCAAAGAAAATACTCAACTTCAAGATTATTATATAGCAATGACAATGCCGAGCTTCCTGGTATAATTACCATAAAGGAAGCAAGTTCGGTTAATTGGACGTTCAGATAATCGACGCTCAACAGTATTACAAGATGATTTAATTAAATATTTGAAAGGAGATAATTAAGAACAAAATTATGAATCTAATTTTTCTATTTAGATTTCTTTAACGATTAATTGTTAAATGCTGTCTGTA
Organism: Arma custos; assembly: GCA_037127475.1. NCBI lineage: Eukaryota > Metazoa > Arthropoda > Insecta > Hemiptera > Pentatomidae > Arma > Arma custos. Next base: position 39,417,068 of record CM073761.1, read on the forward strand.
TATTATAATAAATTTAAAAAAGTTTGTTCATCTAGCTGAGAAACAATACACATTTTGGAATTGTAGATATATGTATTCAAAATAATAATAATAATAACACTTTCCGAATACAATCATTATTATCTCTTAACTGCCGAAAAATCCTCAATGATCTTAATGACGTCATCAATGTAATTACTCACCACGGTTAAAAATAAAATTTAACGTCATGCTTACACGATCGAATCTCGCCAAGGTCAACGATAATTACTAAGTTATTGTTTATATTTATAATATTTATATAATTAATATTATTATACGTTTAAAAATATAATTTTAGAATTATATCACAATCATCATCCCAGGTGATAGATATTATTACTTGGGAGTTATTATTATTTTCAATTTATTTTAGTTAATTTTCCTTATTTTATTTTTATCAGCTGTGTATATACTATACTTTCTTTTTTTTCTCTTATCACATTTGTTATTTTTAAAAATTATTTTTATTCAATTTCATGAAGTTTACATGAGCATATAAAAAAACTGTTAATTTGTTTTATTTATCAATATAATTCGATTAAACAATTTTTTAAATCGCTATAATTCTAAGTAATTTATGTGATGCAATTTAATTTTTTCCTTTATTATAATATTTTATTTACATTCTATAAAGGAGATTGTATTCTGTAAGGTACATTTTCATACTACATAAGAAGAGTATTGGCGAGAATTAATCTACAACAAAAGATTATTTATCTATTAATAAAAATAATTATAGATACTACAACCCAGGAGGGGTCTTAGTACATGTTGGAGACTGTTCTCTGAAAATGGATGTTCGGGAAGTTTGTTCGAGATCGCCCTCTACCGTTGGGCTTTCCCACAATCAAGAGTACCCACTTTATAGAGGCTGGGTGAACCTAAGGCGGGTCTGTAGACCCCACATTATATAATTTATCTGTCACAGCCAAATATGAACCAAGGACCTTCAGTACAGTAACTCAGCACTCTACAAACTACGATTGTGATATAATTCTAAAATTATATTTTTAAACGTATAATAGTATTAATTATATAAATATTGTAAAAATACAAAAATAACTTAGAAACTATCGTTGACCTTGGTGAGGTTCGATTGTCTATGCATGAGGTTAAATTATATTTTTAACCGTGGTGAGTAATTTCATTGATGACGTTATTAAGATCATTGAGGATTTGCCGAGGGCTATGAGTTAGTAACGATTGTATTCGGCAAGTATTATTATTTTTTTGTGTAATACATGTCCAATTCCAAAATTTATATCAGAAAGATGGACAAACTTTTTAAATTTTATTAAAATTAAAAAAGTATAATTTTTCAATAAAAAACATTTAAAAGAATATTTTTCCCGTACATTACTTATAGCTTTATATAAAGACGTTATTTTGTTTATTCAAATGTGACTTTTGGCCACTTTAAGTACCAGTTATGAGTAAACAAATGTCTTATAAAGTTTAATAATAATGGGATTTATCATTTTTTAAATTTCTTATTTAATTTATGTTAACACTGATAAATAAGTCACTTAAAAGAAAAAAAATCGCATTTCCTCAGGGTTTGCGATTCCAGACACTGGTTTGCGACACACTTCGAAAAATAAATATTCTATTTTTTTTTTAGATACTAAAAATTGGAATAATTTTCAATAAGATAAAATAAAAATGGGGTGACGAACAAAAAAATCATTTTAGTGTAATTACGTGATGTAAATTGTTAATATTTTATTGACTGATACTGGTAAAATTAGTCATCATGAAAATATCTTAAAACATACACCACACTTTTTTTCTATAAAATGAATTTTTTTGTCCGTCGCTCTATTCCTATTTTAAACTTGGTGAAATTATTTCGAATTTGAATTTTTATTTTCTACTAAAGCGTGTTTTTAAACTAATATTTATTTTATACTTCTTAGTTCGGCTAGCTATAAACGCGCGTTCTTTGTGTTTTTAATTAATAGTAATTAAATACTTTTTAGTTAGGCTAGCTAGCTAAAAAAGCATGTTTTTATTTATTTGTAATTTTTTTTTTTTTTTGCGAAATACACGAATCCACCAGTTAATCCTGCCAGTAGTCATATATTACTACTACTTTTAATTTTTATAAAATATAAATAAAAAAAAATTGATTACCTATAACCCATCTTGGGTCCAGTACACGATAGAGTCTGTACTGTTTCTATGACAACGGTTGCACAGGGAGTATGGCGAAGTTTATTTTTAAAAATTGAGACTACTTTATTAATTAAACGACGAATCATAATATTTTTTTGAATTTACTATTTATAGCGGAATCATTTCACATGATTTCATAGTTTTATCAAACTTATGTTTAAAACAAATGGATAACGAAAATCTTTGTTGGTGTTAACTTCAACTTTACGGACTCTTCGCCATGAGATGTTAGGGCATTCCTATTTGGATAGAGGCAGGCATGCTCGTTAGATATTACATGCAGACAAGTATCTATCCTAAAAATACACATATCTAGAAACCAATATATTCTGGAGACATTTATTTTGTTATTCCTTTGTGCTCCTTATATCACATAGGTTGATTTATTGTTGTATTATTAATTTTAATCGTATTGTTTGATTTATAAATTAATAAATTAAGTTTTAAAGGCCTTATTTGTATATTGTTTATACGGTTCGGGGTAGCTTATTGTATAGAACGATTTCCTGTTCCGTATGATCAATTTTTAATTTTTTTTAAAACATTTTTAATATATTTCGTAAAATTAACACTGTCATCTCTTATTTTAATTATTTATTATAAGTCGACGAGAAATGTAACGATGAAATTATGTTTATCGATATGGAGATAAGGTCGCATTTATATGACTATGAAAAAGTTATAGGTCACACAGAGATATGTCAGAGGTATTTTTTATGAGGACTAAGTTGAGTTCACAACCCTAGGGTGCTTTTTTCTTTCTCGCATGATTTATAGCGTAGTCCCAAATGTCTTATGCTTGTTTAATAAAGAATATATCAGAGTGTTACATTCATTTACTTCCAGATTTAAAATATAATTCCATTTAGTCTCTATTTATGTAATAGACTAAACACATATTCTCCATTAAATAATAAAAAAAACAAAAAAACTGTACCATTATAACCCATGAAGGGTCTTGGATTCAATACATGGTAGAGACCATACTATTTTTAGGACAACGTTTGTGCAGTGAGGTGAGGTTGCTGGACATTATTTGATCTGTGAGCGACCGGGGATGGATCCTTTGGGTTCTGGGACACTCCCAGGGCTCAACCAGCCTCTTTGAACTCGGTACCTAAAATAAGGAGGAAAATCTGGCGATTGAGCATTAGGACAAATCACCTCCCCCCCACAAACATTGTCCAAGAAACTTGACCTGACCTTTCATTTGTTGAGGTAGATTTTAAAAAGTTTTATATTATAATTAATTTTAATTAAATAGTAATATTAAATTGTAAAGAGTTCCTCTGATATGTATTTTTCCCAACTGTCTTGCGAAGATTCATGAATACATGGAGATTCCAGATGATCAAAACAGGAAGGTTTCGTCCATCTGGATTCCACGGTCTTCTGGAATTTCGGTTAAAGAGAATGCGAATCTACTTCTCTCTCAAGTGGCACATAAATTATTCGATATTGCTCCACCGTTTTATTATCGAATGAATTCTCTTGCTAAAACTCGCCATAGGAAGACAGTGGAGATCTCAGTGTGTGTTTGGGGAGAGTGAAAACGTTAATATGTTCTGAAAAGGGGTTTTCGTCGGTATGTTTCAACCCTTATCAAACACGAATAAATGAATGAATTCCACGCATACTTCTCGATTATATATATATATATATATATATATATATATATATATATATATATGAGGAAAAAAAATCTCTTAAATAAGGATAACTATTTACTTCAAAGCCAACGTTTCCACATTTCAGGTCTTCTTAAGGGCTAAATATACAAGATAAATATAAGTTAAAATAAATACATATAAATAAATCATTTTAATTAATATGTATCTTGTATATTTAGCCCTGAAGAAGACCTACAATGTGGGTCGAAACGTCGGCTTTCCAAAAAACATTGTTGACCTCCTCCATTCTCTTCCTCAAAATATAACACTGTTTTTTTTTTCTTTTTTAATTTGAATAGAATATTGGAATGCATCGATCTAAAAAATACCTTTTTTTTTATGAACCCTTCATGACTTGAAGTTGTACAACAGTTTTTATTTAAATAAATAAATGAATGCTTAAAACCTGTACCTATACCTCTACAATCCGTATACGGGTCTGGGGTTCAGTACATGGTAGAGACTGTACTTTTTCATGGGTAACGGTTGTGCAGGGAGATGGTTTGTCCTAGATCACGCTCAACTGCCAGATTTTCCGACCCTTATTTTGGCTACCCACTTTATAGAGCCTGTGTGATCCCCACGAGGGTTCCAGATGCTGTATGATCCATCTCCAGCTGCTAACTAACTAATAAAATAACTAACTAAATAAAAGTCTTTTAAGCAGGGGGATTTGAACCAGGATTTTCGGCATGACAACTCAATTCTCTTCCATTGAGCCACTCCGCTCCCCAAATGCTTAAAAATAGATATGGTTAATTCGGTAAATCAAGCAATCGAAACATGGTAATTAATGAATCCCTACAATTCTAATTATCATCATTGATAAATTGTCTAGATTTATAGTAAATATTAACACTTTTTTAACATGTTTTGACTTCTAGATCTTGATCGGCATTGGATAGAACTGAAAACAGGAAGGGCGAGAGTAATAATCTGAATGCAGAATGAGAACGGAACAATTAATAAGAAGCGGCTATAAGGGACTTAATGGGAGCAACAAACTTAGCTGTGGGAACCTGGGAAATGCTCTGGGAAAAACCTTCCCATTTTCTATTGCTACTCGCCCGCAACTCCTATTTTCCAGTAATTAAAAATTGATAGGCTAATTCTCACTGTGTAAAAGCCCCTTGGTAAATGGACGTGGAAGATGTCTAACATGGATAGGATTTGGGAGAGAGGCAGGAGTGATTGACCGTCGTCGAAACTTAAAAATAATTTTATCAACAAGTCGACTAGCAGCAATGTAGAGTGCTGAAGGTTCCAATTCTAATCTGGCTGTGGCTAATTATTATTTAAACTGTTAACATCCATAGATAGCTTGGAAATGACAATAAAACAGTAGAATCAGACCTGAAATAATTAAATTAAAAAAATATTATCATGCATATACAGTCCCTGGCCATATTAATGTGACCACTGGATAGATTCGTTTTTGTTACATATTTGCATTCTCTTTTTGTATGCGTAATGATGTAAATCGAGTTTAAGTATTAGTTTTATGGGTAAGTTAGTTATCTGATAATAATATGAAATTGAAAAAAATAGTTTCGAAAATGAATCTTTATTTTTTTCTAAATATTTTGTGGTGTCACCCAATTTACACCCTATTTTACATATTGATGAAAAAAAAACTATCAAAATAGTTAAAATATATGATACAAATAATAAACTTACCGAATCCGACTTGTATTTAATGAAAAAAAAACAATAAATCCACAAAAATTTCAAACACAAATTATGCACGCCGTCCCTCATAAAACAAAATGGCTGTACTAAAACCAATGCTGCCATTACTAAAAAAAAAATACTTTAAAAAACTTATAACAGTGTTGCTATTACATAAAGCAGCAATTTATTAAGACACGCGAAGGTATATAAAAAAATTAGGAAAAAACAAAAAGAAAATAATCTTTCTTGGTGGTCACATTAATATGGCCAGGGACTGTAAGTTTTAAATAAATAGCGTAAAAGAACCCTTCAACCTTGTTATAAATAATTTATCTTATTTTATTATCACTGAGTTTCCTTAAAGTTGAGATTTCTCCAACCAAATTTTAGTACCACCAGGTCTTCCTGCCAAGTCCATTTTCATCATTCAGGCCATATCCTGCCATGTCTTCCTGGACTTGGTTCATCCATGAAATTCTCGGTAGGCCTCTTCTTCTTCTTCCTTCAGGGCACCAGTGCATTATTATTTTTTTAAATTAAAATTTCTCCATGTATGAAATTCAAGGCCTTCTCTCCATTTCTTCCTGTCATTCGTTTCCTCTTCTCTCATTCCATTTCCGGCCATGCTTTCCTCTACTTCTTGTTTCCTTTGTATCGGAGGTCTTCCTCTTCTTTTATCTTTTGCCTCCTATTCTATGGTCAATTTTGGTATTCGATTTGAATCCATCCGTCCTATGTGTCCATACATCTTATTATCTTCCATCTCCACATCTTTATTCTTCAACTACATCTATTTACTTGATTTTTTTTTATGTCTGATGTGCCAAGTGTTCGCAAGTAATCATTCTTAATGATTTAATTACGAAAAATATGTTAGAGATGGAAGTATGGAAGAAACGAGATCAAAATACTTTGCGTGATCCTCCTGGGATTCATTCGCAATAAATGAATAATAATAATAAAAATATTTCAGAAACTGATTATTTGCAGTTATTTGAGGTACTGTAAATTTTTCAAGGTATGTTGTCATTGTATAAACATTATATAAACTATAGTATGTATATATATATATATATATATATATATATATATATATATATATATATATATATATATATATATATATATATATATATATATATATATATATATATATATATATATTCGCGGTATCTGTTATAAACGGAAAAAGATGTACACATAATTAAAATCCCTTTTGGGGATGGATAGAGAGTGAGGTAGCTCAATGTGTAGAGTGCTCAGTTGCTACACTGAAGGTTCTGGGTTCAAATCCAGCCATGGCAGATACATTTTTTAATCTGTGGGATCTACAGAACCCAATACATATGTTGTAGAGGTACAATTCTATTTTAAATTATTCATTAATTCAAGTAAAACTATAAATGATCTTTTATATAACGTATATTTAAAAATACTGAATAGGTTAAATATTTTGATCATGAATCAAATGCCATGTTTTAAACATTTGAATATAGCGAATAGAATAAAATAACCAATATTACTTCTCTTTTTTTATTTTTCAAAAAAGGAGAACTCCGCTAACATGAAATAATAAATTCATAAAAAATATTGATTAAATTTGTTTAACAAAATAAATAAATTATTTATAGATTTATCGACTGGCGGTCGATGCTGGAGCAGGCCAAGACTCGACTACAAGTGTCGTAGCGCCGAATAGAAAAAAAAAAATTATAGAAAATTCGAAGTTAATGCTGTTGGCTATGAGGTCCCCAAAACGTATAAATAAACATAAGAGATGGAATTAAATAAAATTATCAGACATATATTGCAGGATTGTAGTGACAAATCTGTGGCACCTGTGCATAGTGGGCTAAGTCGAATTTTGTGAATTTCATGCTATCTACTTAGAATCGTAATTTTTCTGAACTTATTTTAAGTTCAAGATTGGAGTATCAGCTCACGATTCACAAAGGAATATCCTTCATTGCAATGGACGGAACACTAAGCGTGTTAGACACAAGGAAAGAGAAAAAAATTACGATTCTAAGTAGATAGCTTGAAATTCACAAAATTCGACTTAGCCCACTATGCACAGGTGCCACAGAAATTAGAGAATACTGTCAGGGTTTTTCTGACTTTAATTCCGTGACAGAGGAAGTTTTAGTATAAACTTTTATTTCTTCATGAAATGATTACCGTGGTATGCACATTTCCCATAGTTACATTATCTTTTCCATAGTAAAGCTCACGATAACTTGTAATTTTGGAAAACATTATAAATGAAACGAATAAAAAGTTAAAACTTGTTGTGACTCAACTCTAAGCGACAACCTGCAGAACAGAAACCGATTTTATTTTCAAATAAACTTCGTATTTTTAAATAAATGCACATAAGAAGAATTTCAAAGATTTATGAGGAATAAGGGAGACGACAGTAAGAGGTAGGATGTAGCTAAGCATGTAGCATACACAAAACCATAACGGTCGAAAATATTACCGAATAGTTGTAGATCCTGTTTACAGAAACGAAGAGATACGTTATATTTCAGACTTGTGTAGAGACGGATATCCGCAGATGTGGAACCGGGCGAGCATACACGCCACGGTCCATTAGGCGATCCGGCCCTAATGATTAATGTTGCAAAAAAATAAACGTACTCCGGAGGATCTCCGTTCGGCCGTGAATGGAAGACGTCGAGGAGGAGGTTGGGAGTAGCCTCGAGAGCGAGGCGAGGTCAATCACCTTCTTTTCCCCCCTCCCACTGTCACTCTTAGCCGTCGACCTGGAAACGTATAAAATAACTCTTCCGTAGGGTGGAGGTTGTAAGATTTTGACCACGATCATGATGGGATAGGAGTATGAGTATCGGTAGGAGACCTCCAAAATGTGAAAAATTTATAACGTCCAAGCAATTAAACGTCAAAGTATTTAGACATCAAATCAATACCCGTGAACGGGTCAGGGGTTCAGTATATGGTAGAGACTGTACTGTTTCATGGACAACGGTTCTGCAAAGAGGTGGCTATTTCATTCATAGCATAGTCATTCATCTGGCCTGTTCCTATTTTTACCTGTAAGTAAAAAAACCAAAAAAAAAACCTGTATCAATACGATCCATGAAGTGTCTTGGGTTCAGTACGTGGTAGAGACTGTTCTTTTAGGACGAAGGTTGTGCAGGCAGGTGATTTTGTTTGATATTACACCTCATTTTGGGTACCCGCTTTATTGTTAACAATAAGGTATCCAGATCCCAAAGGATCCATCCCCGGTTGTTAACAGATTAAATAAATTACCTCCCACAGATTTGAACCCTCCTCATAATTAATTAAGGGCAACATTAATTATAATTAAGATTACACCACTTTGAGGGCTAAGGGCATGGTAGGTAACAATTTATTTAAGAACGATCCAACTGAGGATTGTTTTTATATGCATTTATTTGCTTATTTCTTCATTAGCAACAAACCGCATAGTCTGTCATTATCAATGACACTTATCATTCTAGTCTGATAATTGGTTAGTATCATTCTATACCAAAACGTTTCCCTGTAGCGATGTTTCCATAGAAGATCATACAAGCAAAATATACAGGAGTTACAAGGATCGGTGAGAAGACATCAAGCGAAGATACAACTAGATGTTTATTCCGGGCTCAACAGGTTATTCTGCAGGGCCTTGCAACAACTTTACGAGCTCACTAATGATACTTTATTACTACTGGAATAATTAGTACTAACTACCCCAACGATACTGAATATGAGTTCGTTCAGATCGGGAGAACAGACAACGCCGACGAACCTCCCATGAGACTCCTTCAACGGCTTGCCTTATCAGCTGTTCTTCGCAGTGAGAATAATTTCAAGGCGCACTTCCCAGAACAATGCTTCCGCGAACGCTTGGTGTGTGTTGTTGCTATCTGAAGAGTGCGCACCCGATGAGCTACTATATCGGATCGGTACGACGTCGAACACCGTTTCTTCTTAACTCAACAAAGATTCCACGCATTAGTAAATAAACGAATTCTCAATTTAAATGAATATTTACACGCAGAGAAAAACAAAAAAAAAAAGGCAGAGTGAGATATTGCCAATTAAAAATATTAAATTTTGAAATATAATCAAAAATAAAAACAATATAAAATGGAGGATGGAGATAGTTGGGGGGTGCAGTCAAAAAAACACCAAATAACTGTTACCCAGTTCACCCAGCCGCCTCTCACATTAGCCCTGAAGATGACCTACAAAGTAGGTCGAAACGTCGGCACTAATAAAAAATAAGTCTTGACTTATTTGGTGTTTTCTTTTACTGCACCCCCCCCCCCCCAACTATTTCCATCCTCCATTATATCATCCAGTCAACTATTTTCCTCTGTTACATAAAATATAAAAATTTATTTTTATAATAATTTAATTGCAAATGATTGATAGCGTTAAATTTATCCACCCTAATACATAGCTATAAATAGAACAGAGACAAAACATAAAATGGTGTGACCAGTGGTGTAGTAGATAGCACAACTTTCTATGACCAAGTTCGCAGGTTCGCATTTTTTTTTTTTTTAAGAAAGGGAGTAAAATCCTTGGTCAGTTATTTCGGAAGGGACGTAAAATGGGACGATGTCAGTTACTCGTCAAAGATCCCTATCCTAATTATAGATAGAAAAGTAACTTTATTCTGAGACTATGTCTCTTTAGAATAACAGATATGAACAGAAAAAGAAACATAATATTTATCTGGCCAGAAGGTTATATGTTAAAAATCATAAAGCGTGTAAAAAGTGACAAAAACAATATAAAAGAAAAATATTTAAACAAAAATAATAATAAGTAAATAAACAGTACAAATCTTGACGAGATATTAAGCAATTAAAGAGAATAGATCAATCCATAGCTTTTGTTAAATGCATGAGCTAGCATGCAATAATTTCTTTACATGATGTACAGCTTCTTAAAAAACAAAATTAAAAGAGATAAATAACACAATGAATTATTCTATACATTAAAATCTAAGCAAATGACTAACCTGGTTAGAGAGTATCTTTTTGGAAAGCTAGGAGGTGTTGGAAAATCATCATTCATCTTGAAGCACAAAACTGTAATTCTCGGAGAAGTCACACATGACAAGATACTCTGAGCTTTTGAGATTTTTTTTTATGTGATTTAAAAAGTAGCTTTTCTGTTTGGCTGATATCTGATTAATTCAGACAGATTTTGGGTGAACAAGTCGATAAAATCTGAAGTTACTTTTTTTATTGTCTCCAGGTTACATCTATCCACTGATATTCATTGTCGAAAAGTTTTTTTCAATGCCTTTTTCTTCCAACAAATTTTTGATGTGATCTGTTGCTGGACAGGCCGTACATTCTCCAAAATGGCACTTAATGGAGGCAGGGTTGCATAGTGCTATAGCAATACAATGTTTATAAGAATGCAGTTAGCCACTTGTCATTATTTTTGCATTTTCTATCGTAAGTTTAAGATTTTGATGGATTGTGCACACAAAAGCTGACAAAAAACGCTCAACATCGACCCGTTTGCTAAACTTAAAACTGCTCTAGCACCTCTCAGAATCAAGCTAGAAAGATGAGAGAGCATTGTGCAGTATTTTTCCAGCCCTTTCCTAAAAATGTATAACACTACCGGGGTCATAATAAAACATTTTTTACCAATTTCAAAATCAAAAATTAAATTTTGGATTTTTGAAAATGCGCACCTTTAAGAGTTTTGAAAAAATTCTCGAATAGTCCTTGTATATTGGTTAATTGATGTGTAAGTTTCATAATGGGTTCTTACAGAAAAATGCATTTTAAAACATGCTTACATTAGAATTTCATTCTAGAATGTTGACGATGAACGTGCTGTTCAGTCTTCAGTCAAAGTTAGTGGTGTAACAAGTATTATAGAAATATATGTTTGATAAGTGAGTAGTGATGAAGTAGTGCCTAATTCAGTTGTTGTTTTTTTAGTGTACAGTTCAGTTTTTTAAAAAAAGTTAAACATTATTTTTCTACACCTAATACTAGTTAGTTAAAAATTGAAATGGAAAACGCAAGATATACAACATTCCAATGTTTCAATCCTTTTTTAAAAAAATATCATAAAATAAGAAATAAAAATACGTCTAGAACAGTAACACAATGGATTCTTGAGCATTTTCAAGATTTAAGTTTGCCTAAGGAGGCTAAAGTATATGATCTTGCAGAAAAGAGTTGTCAACTCTAAAAAACAACAAAGAAACAAATCAAATCAGTGCTAAACAAAGCCTTGAGCCTGAAATTTCAAATCACTTTGATTCCGAAAATGACACTGATTTCTACAAGTCGGTTGTTGTTGAGACAACTAATGCTTCTCTTCGTGAACTGGGTGAAACACCCCTTGACTCAAAAAAAGTAAAATGTAAAAGATATGCTTCACAAAAAATTTTCAAATTTAATTCAGCCATGAAGCGTACGCTTTTTACTTCTATTCAAGACTCCTCCTCTGATGAAGATCATGAAACTCGATTTACATCATTACGCATTAATGACATTAATAACGCATTAAGCTCTAGCACCTCTCAGAATCAAGCTAGAAAGATGAGAGGGGTGTCATTGTGCAGCATTTTTCCAAGCCCTTTCCTAAAAGTGTATAAAACTATTAGGGTCATAATATAACATCTTTTACCAATCATCATTCATCTTGAAGCACAAAACTGTAGTTCTCGGAGAAGTCACACATGACAAGATACTCTGAGCTTTTGAGATTTTTTTTATGTGATTTAAAAAGGAGCTTTTCTGTTTGGCAATAAAGTCATGTCTGATTAATGCAGACAGATTTTGGGTGAACAAGTCGATAAAATCTTAAGTTACTTTTTTTATTGTTTCCAGGTTACATCTATCAACTGATATTCATTGTCGAAAAGTTTTTTTCAATGCCTTTTTCTTCCAACAAATTTTTGATGTGATCTGTTGCTGGACAGGCCGTACATTCTCCAAAATGGTGCTTTATGGAGGCAGGGTTCCACAGTGCTTTAGCAATACAATGTTTATATGTATGCAGTTAGCCATTTGTCATTATTCTTGCATTTTCTATCATAAGTTTAAGATTTTGATGGATTGTGCCCACACATGCAGAGTGAGGACCGCTGGAACCTCCCAGCACACAGTTTTGCAACCCTCAATTTTGAAAAATCTAAAAGACCACTTTTCGCACTGCACTTCTAGAGGTAAAAAGGTGATAATATTGACATGCTTGCCTGATCCATGGAGTGTAAGAAAAATAATGCGAGTGTTCACTGCTCCAAATTATATGGTGACGCAATCAAAGAAAATACTAAAAGATAAAGGTATATTAGAGGGCCCTAACCAAGAGCCTGCCTCTGGAAGTATTAACAACAATGCGGTCATTCTGAGAGTAATAAAATCAGCAGAGTTTTACCAGGTACGAAAGATTGTGTCTCTGTTAAGACCGACACTGGAGATAAAGTCACACTGTCAAAAAGACAAGTTTTATGCAATTTAATGGAGGCCTTTCGATCTTTTAAAGACAAAAATCCTACGTTAAAAACAGGATTTTCAAAGTTTGCAGATCTACGGCCGAAAAACTGTGTGCTGGGAGGTTCCAGCGGTCCTAACTCAGCATCTGTGTGCACAATCCATCAAAATCTTAAACTTATAGATAGAAAATGAAAAATAATGACAAATGGCTAACTGAATACATATAAACATTGTATTGCTAAAGCACTGTGCAACCCTGCCTCCATAAAGTACCATTTTGGAGAATGTTCGGCCTGTCCAGCAACAGATCACATCAAAAATTTGTTGGAAGAAAAAGGCATTGAAAAAAACTTTTCGACAATGAATATCAGTCGATAGATGTAACCTGGAGACAATAAAAAAAGTAACTTCAGATTTTATCGACTTGTTCACCCAAAATCTGTCTGAATTAATCAGATATCAGCCAAACAGAAAAGCTACTTTTTAAATCACATAAAAAAAAATCTCAAAAGCTCAGAGTATCTTGTCATGTGTGACTTCTCCGAGAATTACAGTTTTGTGCTTCAAGATGAATGATGATTGGTAACAGATGTTATATTATGACCCCTACATATTTTGAAAAATTCTGCACCCCCTTGAAAAATGCTGCACAATGACACCCCTCTCATCTTTCTAGCTTGATTCTGAGAGGTGCTAGAGCAGTTTTAAGTTTCGCAAACGGGTCGATTTTGAGCGTTTTTTGAAAACTTTAACGAGGCATAATTTTGAAATCAGTTGAGATATCAAGTTGAAATTTGGTATTTTTCATAGTCTATATGGGGTGTATCAGTATACCAAATTTCATTAAAATCTGAGATGGTGAGGTAAAATGACATGGAATGACTCCGGATTTGAACCCGGGACCACAAATCAGAGCTCTACACAGTGAGCTACCCTCCTCGCTCACAGACACTAAATACAATTATTAATTATAAACATTCCATATAGTGAATTTCTTTAAAATGGATGCCGTGAAATTCGTAAATAATAAAAGTAAAATTTAAAAATTATAGAGGAAATCCAGTAAATACATCGCTGTTCCACAAAAAATATACAGTCCCTGGCCATATTAATGTGACCATTGGATAGATTCGTTCTTTTTACATGTTTGCATCTTTTTGCATGCGTAATGATGTAAATCGAGTTTAAATATTGGTTTTATGGGTAAGTTAGTTATCTGATAATAAATAATATGAAATTGAAAAAAATAGTTTCGAAAATAAATCTTTATTTTTTTTTAATATTTTGTGGTGTCACCCTATTTTGCATATTGATGAAATAAAAACTATCAAAATAGTTAAAATATATGATACAAATAATAAATCAATAATGAACTTACCGAATCCGACTTGTATTTAATGAAAAAGAAACAATAAATCCACAAAAGTTTCAACACAAATTATGCACTTCGTCACTCGTAAAACAAAATGGCTGTACTAAAACCAATGCTGCCATTACTAAAAAAAAATTTTTTTTTAAATATAACAGTGTTTCCATTACTTAAAACAGAAGACACGCGAAAGTATATAAAAAAATTAGGAAAAAAAAAGAAAATAATCTTTCTTGGTGGTCACAGTAATATGGCCAGGGACTGTATTTATAGAAAAACAAAATTTCAAAATAGATAAAGATTTTTTTTAACATGACTGAAAATATTCCAAACATCCTTAAGACTAAAAAATAACGAGAAAACATACACGCCAGTAGATATTTCGCTTATTCAGGCATTATCCGGATGAATGAAGAAACGTTCCAAACTCAGTTCAAAAATAAAACAAACCGGTGGCAATTTTATTTAAATTTTCTACCTGAGTGCCATATCAGTTTCTCATAAATGTTTGGGAATCAAACACTTCACAACAATAATTTTTCATTTTTCGAGCATTGAGCACCTTTTAATGAAAAGCAATTCGAAACTGAAACGTTAAAAGGGCAAACTGAGATAAAATGGATCACATACAATGGGACATTTATATTACACAAAGGAAAATTATTTTTGTTATTTGAGCATTGAGCCCAGGAGTGTGTGTTTGCGGAGATTAAATTGACCCCCCCCCACTTAAAAAACAAGCTTAATGAAATACACGCGCTGGCTCTGGTTCAAGAGGTCGCAATAATCACGATTTAATCCCAAAATCATAAAAAGTATTTCTGCTATACATTACCGTTGCGTAAAAAAAAAAAAAGAAATAATAATTATAAAAAAAATATCGATACAATATAAAAACCCAATTGTATTGAAATACGTCATAAATATTGAGCTCAAATTTAAGTCACGAATACTTTTAGGAGAAGTAAAAAATGATAAAAAATGCCAGAGGAAAAAGTCGTTGGTCTACTTATGGATAGTTTCACCGCCTATTTAACTTAGACGAGTTAAGTTGCCGGCGAAAACTTCCAGATAGAAAATAGCTTTTTTTTAACAAGATCATTTATTTATTTATTTAAAAGGGGTACAGAAGGTCTCACTTGGAGAATTTAGATACATTAGAAACTGAAGGATTAAAACTCTTTTAGGATCTTGTATTTCGGAGATAATATAATTTTTTTTTTTACTTTGCTTAACAAAAATAAACTAGTTTTATAAGAGACGAATTCCAAGGTATGTATTAAAAAATCCCAAGAAAAATTTGTGTCATTATCGCATTCATAAAAAATGATCGCTCTTAATTTAACAGTGATAGTTTTTTTTATTTCCATAGATCTTTTTTAAGTAGAAATAGTTCCTTTTTAAAGCGATAGTTCTTTTTTAAGTAGAAATAGTTCCTTTTTAAAGCGATAGTTCTTTTGTAAGTAGAAATAGTTCCTTTTTAAAGCGATAGATCTTTTTTAAGAAGAAATAGTGACTTTTTAAAGCGATAGTTCATTTTAAGTAGAAATAGTTCCTTTTTAAAGCGATAGTTCTTTTTTAAGTAGAACTAGTTCCTTTTTAAAGTGATAGATCTTTTTTTAAGTAGAAATAGTTCCTTTTTAAAGCGATAGTTCTTTTTTAAGTAGAAATAGTTCCTTTTTATAGCGATAGTTCTTTTTTAAGTAGAAATAGTTCCTTTTTAAAGTGATAGATCTTTTTTAAGTAGAAATAGTTCCTTTTTAAAGTGATTGATCTTTTTTAAGTAGAAATAGTTCCTTTTTAAAGTGATAGTTCTTTTTTTAGTAGAAATAGTTCCTTTTTTTAGCGATACTTTTTTTATCTTGATAGTTCGTTTTTTAAAGGAACATTTTTTATATATATATATATATATATATATATATATATATATATATATATATATATATATAACTACAGTTATAGTTACTTTTTTTATTAGCGGTAGTTACTTTTCAAAAATAGTTCCTTTTCAAAGTGATAGTTCTTTTTTAATACAAATAGTTCGTATTTATAGCTATACATTTTTTTTATCTTGATAGTTCGTTTTATACAGACAGTTTTTTATTTTTTTTTTTTATAACTACAGTTAGTTATTTATAGTAACTTTTTTTTAGCGATTATATTCTTAAAGAAATATATCGTTGCTTATAGTGAAATTTATTTTTTAAAGCGATAGTTCTTTTTTTTCTTTAGTTTTTAATATAAATAGTTCTTTTTCATATCTATAGGTTTTTTATAGAGAAAGTTCATCTTTTAATCATTAGGATTTAATTTTTTTTTTATAAATAATTAGTTTTAAAACCATAGAATAAAACTAAACAAATAGTTCAGGATTTAACTATGCCTTCCTAGACAATAAAATGGTGTTGATGTCAACACCAAATTTGTAAAAGGCAAATTATTAGGTTCAATCGTAGGAATTACTTCTCTCACTAATCTTTATAACTTAAAACAGCATTTATTCAATAAAAATTGGTTAACAAATAATCTTACATTAAATAAAATATTGCCAAATTTGGTTGTAAAATTCCCTTTTCAATTTTTTTTTCAGTTGTTTATTTGCATAATTTCTTATTTGTCAACAAATTTATAAAATACTTTGAGTCTGATCTTAATACCGTATGAGAACTGGTATTTTTTCCGTTTTTTAAAAATTGCTTATGCCTCTCAAGAGCTGTTTTTTAAAATGTTGGGGATACAACAAGTTAAAACAAACAACAAAAGTTACTAAAATAACTAATAAATTATTAATTATTACTTCATTAATGTGTGAATTTATAACTTCAGAATTTCTCCCTAAGCCATTCCCGTAAGAAATTCTATTTATTTGATCCGAATGAAAACAATTAACGTCTATTATTAGGGTTCTCTAAATATGATCATAGCAAGGGATAATTGGAAATTTGGCTATAAATGCATACTCACTCCTACATAGTCCGCGATCCATTACGTAAAACGTATTGTAATTATTGCTAGCAAAGCTTATAAATTGTGTTCTAAAGGCATTAACTCACGGAATTTAAAATAAATTGTTGTGTTTGAAATACATATAATATTTAAACAATTGAAAAGTGTCTTGAAAATAATAGACAGCGGAATAAAATATAAAAAATAAATTAATAAACAAGAATGGACTATAACTGATTTTTGGTCAACCCCAACATTATTTTATCAAAGAGGATAAAATTGTTTATTAATTATTAAAATTCCAACAGTTAAATAATAATGGAATGTTAATAAAGAAACAATATTAGTCTGTTTTCCTGATACCAAATATTGGCCTGTTTTCCTGATACCAAATAATTTAAAGGAAACGCTCATTTAAATTAACGTTAATTTATTTATGATAGAATATATTTTTTTAAAGAAATTGTCTGCAATATAATATTTAAAAAAAATGGAAGAGTGTCGTGAAAATAATATAAAATGACTAAAATATAAAATACTAATAAATAAGTTAATGAAAAATGATTTTTCGTAAACCCCAATATTATTTTATCAATAAGGATAAGCCTTATGATTAATTATTAAAACTCTAATAATTAAATAGCAATATTGGGTTAATATAGAAACAATATTGACCTGTTTTGCAGTATTCAAATAATTTAAAGAAACGGTTTCTTTAAATTAACGTTAATTTATTTATGGTCGAAACAATTTTTTGTAAAAGAAATTGTCTGCAATATAATATTTAAAAAATGGAAGGTTGTTTAAAATATATAATACAAAAAAATAAACAAGCATCGATCAAAAATTCAATAAAAAAACAAGTGGTAGTACATGCTGACGATATAGCCCTGGTCTCAGACACTTCAGAAAATCTGCAGCGGACGATAACCGAATGAGACGAGCTTGTCAGGAAAGGTGTGACCATAAATGCTAATAAAAGTAAAATATTGCAAGTTGGAAGAAATCCTGAAGATATAAGTATTGTATGCAATGAACTAGAAATGGAGGTCGTAGAGGAATTCACATACCTGGGCACAATGATTTGCAGAAACGGGAAAGTAGAACAAAAGATTTCGAACAGGATTAAAAAAGCAAATAATGTTTACTACCAGATCTGCAACATTATTGTAGGCAAAAGAGAAGTAGAAAAGGACGTGAAACTCCGTATATTCAAAAGCGTATATTTGCCAGTTCTCTTTTGTGGGGCTGAGAGTTGGATACTCCTGGATAAAGACTGGAGCCGTTTAACAGCTGCCGATATGAAATTTCTTCCAATGACGAGTAATTTCCAAGACAAGAAAAGATAGGATCCGGAACGATACTATTAGAGAGGAGCTACGCAGCCTCCCTGAAAGAAACCCTGGAGAAGCGTCAGCTCAAATGGTTTGGGCAAGAGGAAGATAAAGAAGAAGAAGGATCAAAGATGATTTTACGTTAGCTTCAATATTATTTGATCAATAAGGATAAGTTTGATTATTAATTATATATATATATATATATATATATATATATATATATATATATATATATATATATATATATATATATATATATATATAAATTCTTTATTATTATACTATTACTGTATATTCTTTATTTTTATTATATATTCTTTATTATTCCAGTATGTATATATAATTCTTTATATATAAAATTCTTCTATTTCCGTGTATGTCACTGAACTCTTCCTAAACGATTGGTGCTATTTTGATGAATTTTTTTGTGAATGTTCAAGCGGGTTCGAAGATGGTTTAGATTTACAATTCGATCCGATAGGTAATGTTTTTTTAATTAGTTAAATTAATTTTTGGTACTTAACTTCAAGTTTTTGATTGACAGTAAGTCCGGACGCGGCGCTGCGATCGAAATTATTGAAGATAAGAGGCTTTAGTGTTATTCTTAAGTTTTAATTATAAATAAAGCTTGAAGCGTTTTGCAGTGCCATTAAAAATTATATTTTCATTAAAACTGTCCGAATAACTATTTGAAAAATGTTATAGTCTCCGATTTTAATATTTTAACTATTAGACTGAAACGACAAGAAACATCTCGCCGTTTCAGGCTAATTCGACAATTACTAGACAAGCAACATAAGACAATCATAAGACCCATCTGGGCTTACGGAGTAGGGCTTTGGGGCTCCACTAAGCCATCGAATTCCTCTCGTATTCAATTCAAAATCCTTCGTAAAATCCTCTATGCTCCTTACTTTGTTACTAACAAAGTAATCAACAATGACTTAAATGTCCCTTTTGTTACTGATCTGGCCCGAATCCGATATCAATCTTGTCATGATAAACTTCATTCCCACTCAAACACACTAGCTTCAAACCTGGCAACCTCTTCAATTTCTGATAATCCTCCGAGGCGTCTGAAAAGAAGGTGGCCTCGTGGCCTTATAAGTGGAATATGTTTTTTGAGTACTACCATCGGGTAGTTTCTCTACTTGCCTTTATCTCGATCTATTATTTATCTTTAATTATATTTACATGATGTATTTTATTATACAGTAGCAAATTTCAATAAATAACTTTTTTTTTAAAGTTGAACAGGACAACGTCTGTCGGGTCAGTTAGTTAATTATTAAAATTCTAATATTTAATAACAATAGTATATGAATAATGAAACAATCAATATCGACCTGTTTTCCATAAATTGTTGAATTATTTAGTGAAAATTTTAAATTAAATAAAAACAGGCGATTTTAAGATAATCACAATTTAAGTCAGACTTCATTTAACTAAATAGACTTGATATTAACAGTGATTTCAGATAAACTACTGTCACCTATAAACTCGAGCCCCGGACGAGATCCATTTCTTTTTTTATCTAACTGATTGCTGAGAGCATCAACTGACATCAAAGGGAGTTTAGCCAAGATTACAGGCAAATTCATACCTATCTAGGCCACAGATTTATGTTATAGGTATAACTTATAACATAATAAATTCAAATAATATTATTGTTAATAAAATAAAAAATCTGAAAACAATTCTTTAACATTAATGTAATATTATCTTTGATTCGTAAAAAAAACCTAGATGTACCTAGATAATGGATATACAACTTTTACCATAATAAAATCATATCATTTTAATATTGTTAATTTTAAAAAAAATTAAACGATTTGTTGACTTTTTATACAGGAAAAATACATGGATAGGAAATAGTTATTTAGAATGTATCCTTGTGTATAGCATAATACCAAAATAAATAATCAGTATGCTATAACGAGATAAAAATTAAAACATTCATTATAATATTCAAATGAAGAGTGTAATATTACCTTAGATTCGTAAAAAAAAAATGGAGGAATAAAAAATAGTTATATAAGTTGCTTACTTATATATAATGCCCAAATAACATGAATAAATTAAAAATAAAATAATGTAATGTTATGAAACAAAAATTATAGCGTATGCTATACAATTTATAAGTAGTGTGTAATATTTTTGATTCGTAAAACAAATGCAGAAATGGAAAATTGTTGAAAAGGCTTAATAATACTTAATAAATTACATTAATATTACGTTATGTTATGAGAAATAAATTGAAGTATAGGTTGTTAAATAGAAAACTGTTATATCGATCCTTGTGTATAATTCTCAAATAACACAACCATAATGTAATTTCATGAGACAAAAATTTTATAAAAAAAAAAACTTATATGATTCATATGATTTGTAAGTAATATTATCTTTGAGGAATAGAAAATTGTTAAATAGTTAGGACCCTGCCGTATAGTAATAACTTTAACATTATGTTATGTTATGATAAAAATTAAAGCGTACAATATAGTAATTTTTTGAAGAGTGAAATTTTATATTCGATTCGTAAAAAAAGAAAAACTAAAAAAAAAAAATCAGAATAGAAAATTGTTATAGAGGATGAATAACAGTATATAGAACAGAAATAACATAAAGATTATGCTACGTTATAAGATTATAGCATATGACATAATTTATGCGTACATTCAACGAAGAAATATATTTATGCAGGATATTCATTGAAATTATATTTAATAATATTAAAATGTAATATGTCTTAGTATTCAGCAACTAAGTATATTAGAATAACCATGTGTGGATCATCATAAAATTAAAAAAACAACATGGGCTCAATCCAACAAGATTTTTTTTCAATTTTTTTTTAGTCTTTAAATCCCGCTTATCCTGTAATAGAAAGAGAAAAGAAGATAGTCCTGAGACCTTCTGTTACTTAACTATCGTTTATATATTTTTATTAATTAACATAAATTCTAAAAAAAATTAATAATCGAAGATTGTTATGTATGTTCTTCATTAAATAAATCGTAGTGTATTGTATCGAAATAACATAAACTTTATGAGAGGATTTCCGGATCAATTTCTATTTATTGTTGTATCGTAATATAGACAAATATCTTATAAAAGATTCTCAATGAGTATGTAAACATCTTTGTAATTTTATATTATTTTCCTTTAACTATAATTCCTAAACAGGGCTTAAAAATAATGAACATTTAAATATTATCTTATATTAAAAATAATATAATTATAATTTATAATATTATAAATATATTCGAGTACAGTGGATAGTTCCTCTACTTTCCTGTATTTCATGCCATTATTTATCATTCATTATGCCATAAAAGAGTATAAAAATATAATAGATAATTTAATTTCACTTTATGGTCGTCGAATGTAACTTCCAATACAGTATTAGTACAAATCAACCATAATTGCTGTAGTTTCCAAATTTATAATAAAAACGATCAATGTGGCATGTTCAATTTTCTAAAATAAATAAACAAAATGAACAAATGATTTAATGTATACCCATCCTCATCCTTAATCCTGATCATACTAACTGTGACATTTGTAAGGATTAAGAAATAATTTATACGGGTAAACACAGTATATATAAAATCATCGTGTAAAACAATTGCCATTACGCTATTTTTTATAATAATAGTAAATAAGTATTAAAGAAAAAAATAATCCAGACTAAGTTAGCTTGAGCTAAGTACCTTGACAAAGCTTTTGACATAACTTAAAAAGAAAATAACACCATAAAGATTCTTAATTAGTGTTACGTCAGAGACAGTATAATTCTCGTTTTGTTGAACAATTTAATCGGCCTCTTCTTAACTTTTAGCGAGATAAGTCACGGAACAAAAAAAAAAAATTAATTTAAATCTGGTGTTTGTTTGTCGAAAGAAATTTTATTAAATAAGTATCCCTTTAGCAGTCCAAATTAAAGAGAAGAATGAAAATAATAAGACTTATTTATTCCTCAAAGAAAGGCCGAGGCTTGTATTACATTCAACGAAAAAATATATTTATTCAGGATAAACATTTAAATTATATTTAATAATATTAAAATGTAATATTTCTTAATATTTTTAGCAAATAAGTAGAAAAGAATAACCATGTGTGGATCATCATAAAATTAAAAAACAACATGGGCTCAATCCAACAAGATTTTTTTTCAATTTTTTTTAGTCTTACATCCCGATTATCCCTAACGAAAGAGAAAAGAAGATAGTCCTGAGACCTTCTGTTACTTAACTATCGTTTTTATATTTATATATTTAGTTCTTGTAATTTGTATACATTATTAAAATTACAAGAACTAAATATATAACTATAAATATATAAACGATAGTTAAGTAACAGAAGGTCTTAGGACTATGTTTTTATTAATATACTCATTACTTTATAGTTTATAAAAAAAAAAAATTTCTCACTGCATTCTCAGTATTAAAATAACAGCTAGAATCGAAATATAGAAACAAGATGTAGATTTTTTTTTAAATCGACGCATTTCATTTTTTAAAATTTAAATTAAAAAACAGTGATATAGTTTGAATAACGGCTTTAAGAAGTTAGGAAAAGTGGCTTTGTTTTTTGTTTTTTTAATATTCGTAATATAACCGATTGAGGATTACAATAGACTGAACAAAAAATAGTTTTTTTTAACCTCGATTCATTGCTAATAAAATATTGCATAACTAAAAACTTTTATGTTTAATTAACTAGAAAATAAAAATAAAAAATAGAAAATAAAATAATACCCAACGGATCATCAGGAAAACTGGCGAATAAAAAATTTTTTGACGTAAAGGACCGAAGTTAGATTCATAAATTTACAGAACGTAGTCATTTTATTCAAATTGAATGCATTGAACAAATTGGATTTAGTTATTATTTTATTTAAAATAAAAAACTGTAGTTTATTGTTTGATTAATTCATTCAATAAATTATTATTTATGATTAGTGTATTGTTTTTTTTAAATAAAAGTCTTTACACATTTTAATAAATGAATAAGAAATGTTGAGCTACTAAAGCTTTTTTTTTTTAATTCATTAAAACTTGCTAGGCATTTTGTCATTTGTCAAAATATTTGTCATAAACTATACTTTAGCTCTCCCGTCTTGAAAGAAAAGATGGTATAAATATATGATAGCAATACTCGTGGACAGTAAAAAAAAAAAAAAAAAAAAAAATAGAATACCGAAATTTTGATTTTCCTTGTTGTAATTAAAAGGTTTTCTCCAATTACCTGAAAAATAAAAAAAAATAATTAGATTCAAAGTTCAACATTTGTGACAATAAATAAATACGTAGTTATTAAAATATTAAATATATATATATATATATATATATATATATATATATATATATATATATATATATATATATATATATATATGTGTGTTACTATGTTTTTTTTTTCCGAAAATAAGAAACATGCTTTTTGTATTCTTGCATTACCTACACGAATATAGCATTGAGTTGTTGGGCTGTAAGTCCCGGATACGTGACCAGCTATGGCAGATAACTTATCCAGTCTGTTAAAAGCTCTTACAACACTTACTAGAAAAACGCTCTAAGCTCCCAATCAAGGCTCATACAAATGACTATTATAAGACATATTTGGACTTACGGAATAGAGCTTTGGGCTACACTTAGCCATCGAATTCCTCTCGTATTCAATCCAAAATCCTTCGTGTAATCCTCAATGCTGCTTACTTTGTTACGAATAAAGTCATCAATAACTACCTTAATGTGCCATTTGTTTCAGATTTGGCCCTAACCCGATATCAATCCATTCATGACAAACTTTATACGCATTCAAACCCACTATTTTCAAACCTAGCACCCTCTAAAATTTCAGATGATTCTCGGAGGCATCTAGAAAAGAGGAAGCCTCGTGATATGTCAAGTTGAATATGTTATTAGAGTACTGCCAGTGGTTACTTTCTCTATATGCCTTTACCTCATGCCATTATGTTTATGTTCTTTTTACTTGCTGTATTATTAGGTATCGGTTACGAAGGTTGTCACTTCGAGTTAAGTTACTACATGTTTTAACTGTTCATTCGTTTAATTTTTAACATCTTCCAAAAATACAAGTTATCGTTAGCTTAAGTATGGTAATGAGAATGTAATTATGAGTAATAACCAGATTTCGGTAATCATTTCATTAAGATATGAAAGTTTTAATCAACGGATTTGTCCTGACTGTGAAGCGACTCCTGGTGGCTCAAATGGTAAGAGCGCTGTCACTGAGAGACGGACGACCCGTGTTCGAATCCCGGCCAGGGCAAATCTTTTCTCTTCAAAATAAAAATATAGATGATATATGTTTGTTGAAATTTTCATAGATGCAATGATTACCGAAATATAAATATTTCCATAATTACATCATCTTTTCCACTCTAAAGCTTATGATAACTTGTATTTTCGGAACTGTATTAAAAGTTTGAGAATTGGAAAATATTAATAGTGAAACGAATGAAAAGTTGTTGTGACTCAACTCGAAGCGACAAACTGTGGAATGATTATCTGTTATTATAATACAGTTGTAATAATGTAACGATTAAATCTATTAAAAGCGTATAGTCAATTTTTTTTTATTTACTCATCTAAGCAGATTATCAAACACGATAATCCTCGTGAAAATCCCTTTAAGGGGCGATGCAATGTCAAAAAAGGTCAAAAAGAGAGAGAGGGTGAGTTAGTGTGTGTGTATGTGTGAGAGAAAGAGAGAGAGAGAGAGAGTGAGAGAAGAAGCAATCATGGAGTCCTGCCATGTCTCCTCAAGGAACAAAGACATATGACTTCCAAGACAAGCTCATAAATTGCTAGGGGCATTTAAGGATCACTCCATCGGATTGAATATCCCATCTAATGATCATCTTGAGCTTAGATATAATAATAAAGCTCGCCAAGAAAATTATATCACTGGCCGTAAATCCACTGGGCAGGCAAGAGCAAAAAACAATGTGTACTTTTATTCCTTATACACGCAAAATATTTCCACATATATTTGATCGAGTATTCAATCCCGAAAATGTAAGCAATACGCGACCAACATTTAATGCTCGCAGACTTATGTTAGTTTAGAAAAAAAATTAGATTTTAGAAAATATTAATGAGTCTGATGTACCATTATTTTAAGGTATTTAGGAATTTAAATAATTTTGTTTGTTGTACGATTTTTCGTTTCTGAGAAGGAGTTACCACTCTCCACATACGGGATATTTTGCAAGACTCGTTTATTTGAGGTGAACCTTAAAAATATATTCTACGAGAGCCAAAGTTCAAGGTCAACAAAGGTCAATGAATCAGCTTGATTCATAATTATTTAAAAAATTAAATATTTATTATTATTATTAGTCGAAAAGCTGCGTTTGGAAAAAGTGGAATACGCTAAGTAAAAATTGTTCACGTTTGGGGCTTCTTGTTCTTCTTATTAGCCCACCAGGTATTAAATATTTATTATATACACGATAATATTAATGATTTTGAATAAGTTTCAAAAAGTAAATTTGATTTTTCCCCTTTCAGAATAGCTACAATAGTGATATCTTGCCAACTTACATAATCTTCACAGGAGCGAGTAAGGTTGTGGTAGCGGAATATATTTCAAATAAAATGGTGCCTAAACCAAACCATTTAAATGCCATAATCATACTCCCTGCTCCGTTCCGGCTAAACTCCATCCTATTTCATCAAACTGCCCCCCCCCCCCGCCCTCCAAGCCATCTTCCAGATATCGTAGGAAAGCTAAATAAGTCTTCAGCAAATGGACTGGATGCGTAGGGGATTTAGCTACACAAGCGCAAAGCAAAGTCGGCATATGGCAGGAATAATTTGTAAAGGTCTTGGCAATTATTAGAAACGTTGGTATAGTTTGTTATAAAATTGCCAAAGGTATTTATTGTTTGTTATAGACCTAAAATATTATAAAGAAAATCGATCTATAAACTTAGATTGGTGAAAACAGGAAGAGCCTTACAGTAAAACCAGCACCAATACAGCGCATGAGGTTCTCGGGTTCAGTATATGGTAGAGACTGTATTGTTTTTAAGGAACAAGGCTTTACAGAAGGGTGATTCTTCCGAGATCTCGCTCAACCGCCAAATTTTCCCCCAATTAAGCGTACAGACTTCATAGAGGCTGGGTTAGCCCTAGAAGGTTTTAGATCCCATAGTATTCAGGTCAACAGATTAAATGATTTATTAACCCAGCACCTTCAGCAAATAAACTCAGCACTCTACACATTAACTTAACTCACTCCAAGGGGTATCAGATTTGGTATGCATAGAGAATTTCCTAATCGAATAAATACCCTCTAGTTAAGGGAACCCACTTTACAGAGACTGGGAGAGCCCCACAGTGTCCATGGCATATAACAGATTGAATAATTTGTCTGCCACATCTGGATTTGAACATGGGGGCCTTCAGTATAGCAACTGAACACTCTACAGGCTGAGCTACCTTGCTCCCTCAGAAATCTTAATTCGAAAATTTGAGATTTCCTGAAAAAACAATATTATTTTTCTTCTTAATTAAATTCATTAATATGAACACGTGGTTGTCCTTTTAATAAAAAATATCAATAAAAGCAATTATAACGATTCTAATGAATTCCTAAATTTTGTTATTGCAAAATACAGAAAGAACCTTCCATGAAATAATGATATTTTAATTAATTCTTTGAAACCTGGAAGCTTCTCAAAAACCACTTTATTTTTTATTTATTAAAAACAGATAAATAAACATGAGGATGAACCGCTCATAAACTTAAGGGGGAAAAAATAAATGAAAGTTTAAGAAAATAAGGTATTGTGTATTCAAGCAATATGCTTGGATTTTTGATAAATTTGTCATAAAAAAAAACTGAGAAACTACCAATATTTATACTAAGCAGTCCAGGTTTTAATATTTGTGTAAAAAAATAGAAATTGTGCAAACATTTAGAAATGTCCGTTTTTATTATTTCTAAAATTCAAAGGGGATTTAGTGGTCTCCTGTTGTTTACAATGTTTAATTATTAATACAATAAAAGATTGTAATGAGCTGTTAATAATCCACACATATTTAATAATATTTATTGTTACTACAATTGAAGGAACATTATTTAGTATTCCATCAAATATGACTAAGGAAACAAGAGATTTTCCTGCATACAGTCGGCAACCTACAAGAAACCACCGCGTTCGGGGAAAGCTGTTGAAATGAACGTACCATTCGGCGTTGTTTGAGAAATTTTCAACTGATTAAACAGATTAATTCATAAATAAATAATTTATTTATGAATAATACATTTATCCTTCTACCGAGAGGTGAAACCATCAATTCCACATCGTACTGCAGGGATATTGACATCATGCAACAAAAATAAAAAAACAAACATGCATTTTTAATCGGAAGGGACGTAAACAAATACAGTGAAGAAACTGAACGAGCTGGGTTAGGAAGTCCTCCCCCACCTTATTCGCCAGACTTACAGATTACCATCCATATACTCCAACAGATTTCCATCTGTTCAGAAATTTTTAAAAACGATTCTCAAGTCAAAAACGTATTTTCAGAATTTATTTCACCATAAAAACCTGATTTTCATTCCTGTGATTAAAAATTTGATAACACGTTCGGAAAAATGTATAGAAAATGAAGGTTAATATTTTGAATAAAAATAATTTGACTTCATAAGTGTTTTACTAAGTAAGACTTACCTTAGAACATGGACTTTTCATATAGAACCACCTAATAATGATTGTAAATGTAATATTTTAACTTTTTCAAAAACACCATACACACTATATTGCGGTTCAGACTAAATTTACAAATTAATTAAGAAGTTAAATAAGAAATAATAATTAAAGTTTGGACAGAAAACCAATTAAAACGGAAGATGCCTTATGCCACAAGATGACCGCCTTATACCATATAAGATTGGAATAGAACAGATTCGGTGGGATCATGTGAAATTCAATAAAGTCAATATGATAGGACATTTAATATGGAACCTATCCAATTCCATCCTTAAGAATATTATCTATATAATTCATGATATTTTAATTATTGCAAAATTATTTGCAAATTTAATGTCGTAAATAAAATTATGTAAGAATCTATAACCTGAATATTTAACTAAATATTTAACTTTACAATAAATTATCCGACAATTATAATATACCTGAACCTAAATTAATATATTTCATGGCGTTAATATTGTTAAATATTAAGAAATATTCACAACTCAATCAATATTCAATCACCATTCCTTGAACTATTGTTTTTAAGGTCTCCTATGATACCTTTAAAAATAATTACAGCGAAGATTCTTAAACTGATTTTAAAAAGTTTTTATTTATTTTATCTATTTTTTTTTTATATATTCCAATATGCCACCATCGTAACATCGGGACGTTCTGACCAAAAACAATATTACATACATACAAAATAAATAAATAAAAATAAACCTGTACCACTACGACGAATGAAGGGTTTTGGATTCAGTATGGATCTAGGACCCTCCTGGGGCTCACCCAGCCTCTATAAAATATTATAAAAATAGGGTACCCAAAATAAGGGGAAACAAATCTGGCGGTTGAGCGTCACAAGTCACCTCCTTGCATAACCGTTGTCCTTGAAAAAGTACGGTTTCTACCCTGTATCCCAGACCCGTTCACGGGTTGTAGTGGTACAGTTTTTTTTTTTTTATGAGGTAGAGACTGTACTGTTTCTCGCATAACGGTTATACAGGTAAATGATTTGTCTGAGAACACATTAAGGCCAATGTTTAATTTTTTAAGGCCGTTTTCTCCCCCCTTTATAGAGGCTAGATGAGCCGCAGGAGGGCTCTCCAAAGTCTGTATAAGCTCCAGCTGTCTCTCCATAATTTTCTTCATATAAATCGGTTGAATATGAGAGAAGAGGTTTAGGGGAACTGACCATTACGATCTATGAAGTCTCGAGTTCAGTACATGACAGAGACTATACTGTTTCTAGGACGAAGGTTGTGCAGGCAGGTGATGTTTAATATTTCCCCTCATAGTGTAACAACTTTATAGAGGTTAGCTGAGCCCCAGGAGGGTCTCCAGATTCTAATTCTGTGTAAGTCTCAGGCTGATTAAATAAATTATCTGGCCGGATTTGAACACGAGTATTTCAGCGCGGCAACTCAGCGCTCTACTACTTGCCTCTCCGCTCTCTAATTGAAAAATAATCCAAGATGTAAGAAAGGAAAGAGCAGCAATGAGAATATTCTGGTAAATGAAAAAATCTAAATTATACAAATATAATGCTTATTGGGTCTGACGAAGAATAAAAAAAAATAAAGTCAACTTGAATAAAATTATTTGACCTCATATACATGGGGAAGAAAACGATCCAGGTGGAAGTCAATGAAATATATATATATATATATATATATATATATATATATATATATATATATATATATATATATATATATATATATACATCTTACTAATATTATAAATGTGAAAGTTTGTATGTTTGTCTCTCTTTCACGCAAAAACTACTGAACGGATTAGGATGAAAGTTTACAGTAATATAGGTTATACATCAGAATAACACATAGGCTATAGCAAGCGCGGATTTAGGGAGGGGCGCAAGTGGACACGTGCCCCCCCCCCCCGACAGTTTTTTAGGTACTGTGGAGAATCCATTTTAGTATATAATTAAAAGCAAATCACATGATCACAGTTGTTAAAGTAACAGAAAGAACATGAGTGGAACTGTTTGTTTTGATATCCTACTAATACTATAAATGCGAATGTTTGTTACTCATTCACGCAAAAACCATCTCACGGATTTGGATGAAACTTAACGAGAATCCATTACATGATTCACATGATGGTAGTGGTTAAAATAACAGAAAGAACATGAGTGAAACTATTGTTTTGTTATCCTACTAATTATAAAAGCGAATGTTTGTATATATGTTTGTTACTCATTCACGCAAAAAATACTGAACGAATTTGGATTAAAATTATTGAGTAAAATAGGTTATACATCATAGGCTACAACAAGGGCAGATTTATGTGGGGGGACGGGGGCATGTGCCCCCCCTTTATAGTACATAATTAAAGGCAAATCAGGAACAAGCATCTTGAAATTTGCAGGTAGGTTCTTTGTATAATTTAAGAAAGAAATTTGGATAGTTCCACCCCCAAGGGGTTCCCCTTAATATATTAGGTGTTCAAAGATTGCATGAAATCCGTCAGTTTGAAGTTAGACATCTGAAATTTTGGATGTACGAGTAATTTATAGTTAAAACAATATTAAATTATTTATTTAAAATGATCTGTCACGAAACTTTATGTGCCATACTTCCACGCGAGCGAAGCCGCGGGCAAAAGCTAGTATATATATATATATATATATATATATATATGTGTGTGTGTGTGTGTGTGTGTGTGTGGAAGAAAATGGTCCGGGTGGAGGTAAAAATAAATTCTCTAAAATCCTTAAATAATTATGAGCTATTTATTAGAAACGGAAGTTTCGACCCACCTTGCAGGCCTTCTTCAGACCAGCCAAAAGTGTACGAAATCATTCTTTGAAAAGAAAAAAAATTCTAAATTATGCAAATGTTATAGCTATATGGTCGGAATGAAGATAAAAATCAATAAAAATAAAATAAAGAAAGAATAATGGCGGTTCATTCATGTAAAGGAGTCGACTAGCAGCTGGTCAGGAAATGTTGTGATACCATGTTGAATTTTCTTCATATAAATCGGTTGAATATGAGAGAAGAGGTTTAGGGGAACTAACAAATCAATTCTAAGCTTGATATATGGCTTTTCTCTTTTGAATATTTTCCAAACCGGCCGCAAACACCGGGAAAAGGGACTACATTTTATATGAACTATATCTACAGCTACCTTCATCGCATAGCCCTTCTCTCCAATGCCCTCCGTCCTATCTTCTCATATTCCGGCTCATATCTGGCTCAACCGCGTGTCTGGAATTCTCAAGCCGACCCTTGGAGAATAATTTTATAAAAAATACATTAGCTCCTGATAAGGTCTGCGAATAAGGCGAGAAGGTGGTGGGCGTAAAGTGGAGTAGAGTGCTGGTGGGAGGGGGGGGGGGTTAGTCCGTACCTGGTACGGAATGAACCTCTTACCGGGTTAATTAACTTTATGTATTTGTCCGCCATTGGAACGGGTTCATTTCAAAATAGAATTATTTAATTTAATGTGTATTACATTTTCATATATAAACATAATTCGAATAATATCAATTGAGACTAAGTAAAAAATATACAATATCCATGTTTAGAAGTCTATATGAATTAAATAAAGAATATTGTCTTCAAGATGAAGAAATTCTTGGATAGTCTAAATTAGGCCTTAAATTCAAGAAATGAATTCCCAAGGACTACTTCATAACCCTCGAGTGGTACTAAGAGATACCACCTTGGCGTTGGTGGACCGCCTTGCTCGTACTGAGAATGTCTGTCGACAATCTTCATATAACTGCTCTTGAAGGCTTGGTATTGCTTCAATAGTTCCCATATATATATATATATATATATATATATATATATATATATATATATATATATATATATATATATATATGTATATATATATATATATATATATATATATATATATATGTATATATATATATATATATATATATATATATATATATATATATATATATATATACATGGGAACTATATATATATATAAATATATATACACACACACATATATATATATATATATATATATATATATATATATATATATATATATATATATATATATATCGGTATCTACATTTCTTGACAGAAAACTAATAATTTTATTATTAATTGAAATTCCGATTTAACACCAAAAGGAAATTAATAGACTGGACTATCTCAAGAAATGAAAATTAAAAAAATTATATAAGTGTGTTCTAAGGATGGAATGAGTCTATTACTAAGTTAACTAACTTTATATACTGGTACACCTTTGGAACAAGATCATTTGGAAAATCTTGTAATTAATAAAAATAAAGTAATATTTTATTACTAACTTATCATGGTTGACACTTCCTTAATAGCTATGAAGTAAAATAAAAAAAAGTTCGAGACCAAATGAAACAGATAATTTTTTTATTCTGATATCATTCGTGAAGGGAATCAGAAGGATCTGGAGAATCTCCTGTAGGTTACCCAGCCTGGGTGTAGATATATCAATATTACAAATAATTATTTTCAATGTACTTAATAAAAAATGCATTTCAATGAATCCATTAAAATTATCGAATCTGCACTTCAAAATATATCTTCATAAAGGTTTGTAAATGTAATTATGCACGCGTAAGCTATCAGTTGCATTAAATAACAAGTGTTTCAATTGTGTGCCCCACACACGTTTCACAGCATACGAAATTATTAAACAAAATGACACTAAAATATTAAAACTCAACGTAAAAAAAAAGTTAGTAGAGAAATTTCGGATCCACTAAGATAATCGAAAAATGATCCGTTATTCTACAACCACAGACAGGAAACAGGAGCAGTTCCATCTTCTGATTTACGATTGGGCAAGAGACGGTCCAAGAAAGTTCTTCTAGTTTTAACTTGGTTTAGTCTCATCGCTCACAATTCTAAGGTGTATAGGTGTGTAGGTGTGTAGGTGCTCACATATGTAGGAAGAACACTTGTATTGAACAAAAAAAAATACATTTTCTTTACCCGAATCATTGTGATTCAAAGACCATTTTTAACTCCTACAAGTAACAACATATAAAAAATAAATGAGGTAATTTTAAACCTAATAAAAAATATAATGTATCAAAACAAAATAATTTATTACTTAGTAGCTGTTGATAAACGTAAATTTAAAAGTGTTAACGGCACCACAAGATCAATGTAGTTCGAGGTTGACAACAAAAAATGAATTCTTCTATTAAAAAATAAAATAAAAAAGGATTTAAAACTGATAACATCCATGGAATTTCTTTCGGGGAATTTTTTGCTATCCTTTTTTTTTTCTTTATCTCACCTTCGTTAGTAAGAAAAAACCAAACAAAAAAGAACAGGTAATTATTGATGGACTCTATACTGTATGTTGAGGTATAACTGTGTTAGTGTGTGTGTATATGCGTATGTATGTATGTGTATGTATTTATAAAATATATTAGGCCAGCGTTAAAAGGTCGCAATTAATTGAAGAGAGCTGCATTTTTGATATGTTGTAAGGGCATGTCTGACTAGTGTAAATCCAAGTTTGCTACTGAAAAAACGGATAGGAACACTTTTGGTGGCCGAAAAACCTCAACATTTTCGGAGTTATTTCCGTTTTTTTCACACCCACTTTCCCTGATTTTAGCTAACTAAATTTACTGCCTTGACTTACATCTTAGAATCACTCCTTCGGCCGGTGTTCCTCACGAAAGTCGGCCAAAACGTAAAATATGGACTTTTTGAAATTCAATTTTCAAAGGGGCGTAACTCAGAATCTATTAGACTTATAGGCCTGTGGTTGGAATCAAATTGTAGCCAATGCAATCTACACTGAAAATGGTTAGCAAGGATTTTTTGTTTTTTTTTTTATAAAAACCGCACCGATTAGGAGATATAGGCCAAAAACTGAAATAACTCCGAAAATTTAGAAGTTTTTCGGGCACCTAAAGTATTCCCATCCGTTTTTTCGGTAGCAAACTTGGATTTCCACTAGTCAGACATGCCCTTTCAATGTATCAAAAATGCAGCTCTCTTCAAGGTATTGCAACCTAATGTCCTTTTTTGGTACCGGGCCGCTGGCCTATACATCCAACAATAGTAAAAGATACAGAACCAAATCACTTTGTGAAACTCACTCTCACATAATATCCGCCGCGCTTCTTCTCCATGCTCAATAAAACCCATCCTTTTTTCAACATCTCAATTCCCAAACAGATACTATAAAATCAGTTGTAATTACAGGCTCGAATACATCAGAAGTAACTAATGATTGTTAATTTTCTTCTCTTATAACTTTATTATCACTTTATATATCTTATTGAGAACTAAGAGAGCGCTGAGTTGCCGTGCAGAAGGTTCCGGGCTCAAATCCGGCTGTGGTAGATAATTTATTCAATGTTTTAAGATGGATCATGTGGGATCTCAAGACCCTCCTGGGGCTCACGTTGCTACTATAAAGTGAATACCCTAAATGGGAGAAAAATCTGCCGGTGCCTACAGTAGCTACAATACTCTACCACATTTTGAACCCAAGGCTCTTAATGGGTTGTGGTGGTGGAAGTTTAAAAAAAAAAATTTAACTGCGTTTATTTACTATTTTTTTTTGTAAGTGGTTTTTTCATGACTAGAACTCACTTTTTAACTTTTTTTATGTAGCCTCTTGGACAAATGTATGTTCCACTATTACTGTATTATGCTTAAGAGACTTGGTACCGGAATAAATTTTTTAACAATTTTATATTACTT
Source organism: Arma custos (assembly GCA_037127475.1). Classification (NCBI taxonomy): domain Eukaryota; kingdom Metazoa; phylum Arthropoda; class Insecta; order Hemiptera; family Pentatomidae; genus Arma; species Arma custos. Next base: position 39,452,160 of record CM073761.1, read on the forward strand.
ACATACATTACATACGGACTCTGTTTAAGTACCTCGATATATTTAACAGAACGACATCCGAACTCAAAGATACTATATAAGCTATTACCGGAATTGAACCGCTTTTAACGTTATCCGAGTAATTCTCAAAAGTATAACTAATCCTGTCACAGAAGAGGGCTTAATTTTACTCCCTCCCCCTCGAGCCCCCCCACCACCGAAACATTACATTAATTTATTACTCTAAGAAACCCAGCAATGAATAATAATTAAACGGAACAATGGGGCAAGGCGGACAAGGCCGGAAAATAAAATTGTACAGTATAATCTGCACAGTCAACAAACGAATAAATGAAAAATAAAAGTTATTATCGGTTCTTTTATTTAATTTTAGTTTTTCTAGTGTATAATTACAAAAATTTTTTCAGAATAAACTTTTGAAAATGATTTTCAACTAACTTTTTAATATAAAATGAATATCTTATTTGCTGGAATTTGAGGCCAGTCGTACCGAATTAAATAATATATATTAAAAAGACACCGTATCATTACAACCCATGCAGAGTCTTGGGTCCAGTACGTGGTAGAGACTGTACTGTTTCTAGAATAACGGCTGTGCAGGGAAGTAATTCGTCCTAAATTACTTTCAACCACCAGATTTTCTCTTTTAGGGTACTAGGTCTCTTTGGTTGGTGTTTTGGGTTAGGGTGGTGGTCATAGGCGGATCCAGGGGGATGCACGTGCCTCCGTGTCCCCCAGACGGTTTACTGTGGAGAATCCATTACAGTACATACTTGTAGGCAAATCATGTGATGTTATAACAGAAATCACATGAGTAAAACTACTGTTTACATATTTTAATAAACCATTGAAACCTTCCTATAAATACTACAAGTTTATTTCTAAGTTATTGCAGATTGTTTTGCCCGTCTGCCCTTTGTGCCGCCCCCAGAAAAAAAAATCCTGGATCCGCCCTTGGTGGTGGTCTGTGGAGGGTTTGTAAGCAGAGATTGGTGGTATCGGCAGCGAACCTTCGGGTTCACTAAGCTATATTATTATTTTTTTTTAACCGAGGAGCAAGTTAAGCGAGGGCCTGTTACACGGGGTTCTAATGTACATATTACTTAAACAGGCTAATTTTTTTTTTCACTACGATGATTTTAATAGTGGAACATTTATGATATATTAATGCGAGAATTGGACACATTTTTTTTCGTTCACACCATCATAAGGATCGCGTTTTCGTAATTTGGATTTTTTTTTCTTTTTCGAGAATAATGATACTAATATATTTTTCTTTGTTTTATTTTTATTATCATTCTGACAAGGGGACCTGAACATCCCGCTGAGCAAATTCCCATTATAAGAGTGCAACAGAGGCCCTTTACTAACCTAAACAACCTTTGTGAGTTAATTGGTAGCTAAAGTTCATGGACATCGATACAGTCACACCCAAAATTCAAGTCCTCAATGGTGCATTAGGGCATAAATGCAGTTGAGAGAGAGAGAGAGAGAGAGAGAGAGAGAGAATAATTTTATTCAGGTCCCTTAAGAATGACAGGTGTGTACATAATTAATTGAATTTATATTTGGCTTAGGGGGATTCATTATAAGTGATTATTAATTCATTATTCATGATAAAGTATTTCCATAAATAATAGAAAATAAAGATAAAATAAAAGGTATGTTCTGCTAAAGGAAAAAATATAATAAAAATCTAAAATCACATGAATAAAGAAAAAAATACATAAATAAAAACACATAACATATATAAAGCCAAGAAATTTGAAAGTAAGTCATTCATTATTTCTGATGTACTAGGGTTAATAAAAAAAAATGACCGTTATTACTTTACCTAGCATTTATATCATTATGGAAATTTTTATATTTTACAATACTTAATGCAGTATAATTTCTAATAAATATTAATGCTTTTTATAATAAAAATGATATTAAAATCGAAAAAAACCCTGATAAAACTGGCAAAAATTGATAAAACGGTAATTTTTTTTATACATCCTATTATATACAATTTGTATCTAATTATTGTCTATTAATTATCCGTTTACTCGTTGAACTTGCTTTTAAAATCTTTCGGTGATTTTCAATTTTATTTCGAGAATTAATAGTTCTCATAATCATGAACAACAGTTAAAAAAAAAACAACGTTTTTTAATGAATTTATTAGATAACACTCTAATATAAATATAACCTTGACACTTATACGATGTTAATACATAAAATGTACTAACAAATTTTAGAAGATTTTTTATCGGAGATAACTCGTATATACATTTTGATAAAAAACTAGTAGATATAAAATTAAATTTAAAAAAAAAATTAAGATAATATAATATATATATATATATATATATATATATATATATATATATATATATATATATATATATATATATATATATATATATATATATATATTTATTGGTTTTTCATAAGTACATTTTTTTACTAACGTTTTTGTTGAATAAATAATAGTTATATTTTATACTTATCTTGCAATTTTACTTTTCATGTAACTTAATTGTTGTTATGATCAATGATTTGTGTACATTTTATATTATAAATTATTTGTGCACACCGTTTCAGGCTACTTCATCATTTACTGGACAAACGCTCTAAGCTCTCAATTAATTACAAAAGACTCATATACATGACAATCATTAGACCCATCTGGACTTACGGAGTAGAGCTATGGGGCTCCACTAAGCCATCGAATTCTTTAGATTCCGATCCTTCCAATCCAAAATGCTTAATGCTCTTTACTTTGTTACGAATAAAGTCATCATCATTTGCCTCAATACCCCGTTTTTTGCTGATTTGTACCGAACGCGATATCGATCTTTTCATGACAAACTTCATTCCCACTCAAACCCACTAGTTTCAAACCTAGCAACCTCTTCAATTCCTGATAATCCTCCGAGGCCTCTCAAAAGAAGATGGCCTCGTGAACTTCTAACCTGAACTTCTTATTTGACAACTAACACTTGGTAGGTTCTCAACTTGTCTTTCATGCTAATTTGTAACAATCATTCTATTTACTTGTTGCATTAGTATAATACAGTTGTAAATTTCGTTGAATAAATTATTTAAAAATCTGATAAATAATTTAATTAATAAATAATTAATTTTAAAATTATTTTAAAAGAATTGAATTAGAAAAATAAATAAAAACCTGTACCAATATGACCCCTGAGGGACTTGAATTCAGTAAGCGGTAGAGACTGTACTTCTTCGAGGACAGCGGTTGTGCAGTTACCTGCATTGAAAGAGATAAATCACGCACAACCACCTGTTCCCCCAATTTAGAGTACCCACTTCATACAGGCTGGGTGAACCCCAGGAGGGTCTTCAAATCCCACAGGGTATCTGATACTAAGAATATATGATTGGATATTTTTATTATTTTTAATTTTTATATATTTGTTAATAATGTATATACATATAATAAATTAATATTAATTTAATGTGTATAAATATAACAAATTAATAATAAAAAAAAATGGGAGCCTGTACGATGTCAGGTATTCGTTAAAAATCCCTACCCTAATAAAACCTGGATACGCAGAATTTAGGGCTCCCAATCGCATAGCATTGTCCGATTAGCCATAGCAGCATAAAGTGACGTTAAATGAACAAACAAACATTTAATATATTAATATATACATCATATATGACATCGAAAATTTTCCATTTTATAAAATTTTTCCGCTATATTACCATTTTAACGACTGAAAGTTTTCGTAAACATGCATGTGTTGATACTAAGCAAGAAAAGAAATAAGAAGATATATTCTGTCAAAAACATGTTTCAGAGAACTGGACTGTTTATTTAATTTTTTTTTTACTATAATTTTTTTATTCCAGTTTGTAAAAGCGGTAAGGTAAATGGCCAGTAATTACCCTATGTAAACAGTTATGTCAGAAACCAAATGGAAAATTTCCCCTTATGAAAAAAAAAATGTAAATAATAAATTATTTAAGCTCAGAAAAACACTTCCGGGTTATGAAATAAAAAAAAAATTAAAAAACATTCATGTACACAAAGCACCCATGTGTACAAAGCATTTAACGCATGGATTGCTTGGTTTAAATTACAGAGGTTAAATTAATACAATATTTAGTTTAAACTAATTAGACTTCACTCAGCTTGCCAGGAGAGGAAAAAAGTCCCGATCCCGAACAAATAGTATTTTTAAACATTTTAAACTTTTGATTTCTGTTTTATTTTTTTAAAGGAATAATTTAGCTACGACACTATAATTTTATAATAGAAAGGCAACTTTATTCTGAGACTAAGTCCCTTATATGAACAGAAAAAGAAACATAATATTTATCTGGAAGCCAGAAGACTAAATGATACAAATCAAAAAGTGTGTACAAAGTGACAGAAAACAACTTAAAAAGAAATAATTGAACAAAAAATAATAATAAGTAAATAAACAGTACGAATTAAGTCAATTAATAATTAATAATTAAATTGACACGATATTAAGCAATTAAAGAGAATAGATAAATCCATAACTTTTGTTAAATGCATGAGATAGCATGCAATAATTTCTTTACATGATTTATATCTTCTTAAAAAACAAAATTAAAACAACTAAGTTATAGAATGAATTATTCTATACATAATCGTTCTAAGCAAATTACTAACCTGCTTAGAGAGCATCATTGCGAAGCTAGGAGGTGTTGGAAAAGCAAGGATTTAAATGACGATAGTGAGGCATCATGACAGATGTTAGGAGGTACTGAGTTCCACACTGTGATGGAGCGGGCGAGAAAGGAACGTTCGAATGCTTTGGTTCTGTGTGAAAGATAGGAAAGGCGGGATCTGGTTTTATGGTGTTGAACTGAGGATCTGAATCGGAGGAGACTGTAGATATATGAAGGGCGTTGAGAGTTAACGGATTGGTATAAGAATGAACAGAGGAAATATTGTCTTCGGAAGGGAGGGAAGAGCCAATTTAATCCATGGTTAAGGTGGGACACGTGAGACCGCCTCGGTGCACCAAGCACAAATCTTTAAGAGAGCAATTCATTATTCGCTTTAATCTGTCTTCGGGCATTTTAGAAAGGCCTCCATATACCACGCTACAATAGTCAAAGTGGAAGAAGATGAGAGAAGATACGAGACGCTTACGGGAAGATTGTGTAAAGAGATGTCGAGAACGATGGAATAACTTCAGGAAACTAATTGATCGTATATCTGGGCGATGTGGAATTTTCAAGAAAGGATTTAGTTGACAGTAATGCCTAGGTTTTTCACAGAGGAGCTGAACGTGATTTCTATGTAATTCGTTGCAGTAATTTAAACCTTTATTATTCTATTGTATTAGATTTTTCTATAGACAATTATATCGGCCATGCTTCATCTTCAGGATAAAAAATATATCTTTATCACGTTAAAATTTAAAACATGTGCAGAAACTTGACATTAATTTAGCTCAGTTGATAGAGCTCGGAGTTACTGAGCTGTAGGTTTCTTTTACTGTGCTATGGCAAACAAATTATCTGGTTATAACAAATAGACACTGTTGGATCTATAGACCCTCCCGGGGCTCACCTAGCCTCTTTAAAGATGGTAACCTTAATTGAGTAATAAACCTGGCGGTAGAGCGTAGCTTCCGGGAAATTACAGCCTGCACAACCGTTGTTCTTAAAACAGTACAGCCGAAGAATAGACCAGCTAAATATAAATAACCAATAATAATAATTTGAGTTTAAACTAGGAATAGTACGTTTTAAATTAATAATATATTTTTTAAATATTTTTATTTTGAAGAGAAAAGATTTGCACTGGCCGGGATTCGAACCCGGGTCGTACGTCTCTCCGTGACAGCGCTCTTACCATTTGAGCTACCAGGGGTCGCTTCACAGTCAGGACAGTTTGAAGCGCTGTCACAGAGAGACGGACGACCCGGGTTCGAATCCCGGCCAGGACAAATCTTTTCCCTTCAAAATAAAAATATTTAAAAATTAAAACAACTAATGAAAAATTATACAAAAACATATTTTTTAATGGTATTATTATTTGAGCTATGATTTTTCGAAGTGGAATAAATGCATTTGTATTTTTAAAAAATCGTTCATTCTTCTACATAATTTTAATGATTAACATATATCATTATTGATAATGATATATTTACATAATATAATTTAAATGTGTATATAATTTTAAAAACATCAAACTTTGCTAAATGCTAGGTATATAAAACGTAAAGTTTACCCACATTTTTAAATTAATTCAAATGTATATATAATATACACAATAAATAACGGATTCATAACACATTAAAACATAACAGTTAATATATAAATTTAATCCATTTATAAATTATATATAGGTGTGTATATATGAATTGATGTTTTTTAGTTATATGATTTATATTATAAAACCTTTCATTTTTGTTTATTTGTATATTTGTTAAATTTATTTTTTTTATTTATTTTTTTCATTACACAATTTAGGATTACAAATTTAATTTTCACATGTAAATTATCAATTTAGTCAAACTATACATTTTTAATTTCATGTATTGTTAAATTCATTAAATTAAATACTAAAATGTATTCTGTAATTATAATACTAAACTGATCTGTAATTATTAAAATCACATGTAATGGCATGTAAGGCTTACTTAAGAATGGAGCATGTCCTAATATTAATAAACGGTCCCTCAATGGGGTTACCATGGGGGGAATAAATTAAAAAATATATATATATATATGTATGTGTGTGTGTGTGTGTGTATCTATGTGAGTGTGTGTGTATAGATAAATAATTAATTATTTAATAAAAGCTGCTGAGTACGCTGACACGGATAGTCACCGATGTAGCTTCTGCGAAAGACGTGTTCATTAATCTTAGTTCGATTAATTTTACAGAACAAAAAAAAAAAAAAATGAAAGGAAGCAAAAAATGCGATCATAACAGACTACCATTCGTCAGACGAGTTAATCACACTGAATCTATTCATTACTAAAGAACCGAAACGTCAAGACAATAAGACCGAACTTAACAACGGACGGTAAACAATAGAACGCAGAACAAAGTGCCTTTACTGTAACCAGGTTTGTCAGTTAGAATATATATAATGCAGGTATGATATTAGTAAATAAATATTGTTTAATTTATAGTACTGTAGTAGTATAAAAACCAACAACCAATCGAAAAATAAATTTTAAAAAATTTGTGTTAGCAGACGTGTAAATTTGTCTCCTAATTTTTTTCCAGTTATACCGCTTTACATTCTAAAAAAAACAAAAACAGATACACAAAAATAGTCTAAAATAGTTCTTTCATTATCATCAAATGAACTAGAGAGGTAGACGTTATATTTTTTTTCAAGTTTAATTTTAATTATGTGGAAGAAAGTGGTCCGTGTAGAGGTCACAATGAATTTCTCGTAGAATTGGAGAAAAACTTTATTGATTAGCCAACGTTTCGACCTACTTTGTATGTCTTCTTCAGGGCTATATGCAAAATACAGACAATTAAGAATAAAATTCGTACAAATATATTAAAACATAGTAAATATAAATAAACAAAAGTAAGGCGAATACAGGCAATAAAAATGATAAAGATGTACAGCAAGGTAAATATGAAGGTAAAAATGTATGAGTGTATACTATAAACAACGAAGTGCCAAAAAGGTTGTAAACTACATAATCAAGAATAAAATAATCATAATTGTTTATTTATATTTACTATGTTTTAATATATTTGTACCAATTTTATTCTTAATTGTCTGCATTTTGCATATAGCCCTGAAGAAGACTTACAAAGTAGGTCGAAACGTTGGCTAATCAATAAAGTTTTTCTCCAATCTACGAGAAATTCATTGTGACCTCTACCCGGACCACTTTCTTCCACATATATTATCAAGGTCAACAATTATCATTCAATATTAATTTTAATTATATTAATTTTTTCTAATATGGTATGAATGGATAATTGAATCGCTATATATAATTGAACCTAAACCAAAATATTAAAATCATTGGCTATAAAATCAATTAATCAAATACAATTTCAATGTATCAACAACATTAAATTGAATAGTAATAATATAGTGAATTGTATGTATAATGCTGAGTTGCTTTCTGAAATGGACTCGGGTTAAAACCCAGCTGAAAGATAAATCATTTAATATGTTTACAGAGATAGATCTTCAGAGCCTCCGGGGCTCACCCACCCTCTGCGATGTACCATATTAGGAGGATACACCTGGCGAATGAGTGTAATTCCGGGCAAATCACCTAATTGCACAACCGTTGTCCTGGATTATACAAGCAGCAATAAGTGTAAATACATGTTGCGGACTTCCTTTATATGTTTAAACAACAGTGATTTTAATTAATTAAAGTTGTCTTTTATAAGTAAGTTTTACAATAGCAGGAAAAATGTAGGAAAAACCCGCTTAAAAAAAAAAAAGAAAAGAAAAGAAAAATGAACCGTAACAGTAATTGTAATTTAAAATACATAAAAATAATAAATAAAGTAAGTAAATATAATAATAATTAAATAGAAAATTAATACACAATTAAAAATAACTATAAAATAAGTACAGATAACTAGATTATGTTACCTACGAATAGTGATTTGTTAAGTGATAAGTATATGTTTTGTTCTTTTGTGCGTGTACCGTCGTAGTGATTGAGGAAAATAATTAAATGATCATTATAATATTATTAATTATAGTTTAAACTTTTCTTCTGAATAATAGTATTTTCCTTAGTATATAGATTAAAGAAAGCACATATTTAATTCTTATGGACTCTTCAGTATCTTCATACCCTCTGGGTTCACCCAGCCTCTGTAATGAGTGCAATTTTAATTGGGGTGGATTGCAATTTTAACCAGGGATACCTGGTGATTGAGTGTGATCCCGCCCGAATAAAACCCTGGACAACCGTTGGCTTAGAAACCAGTCTCTAAGATGTATTGAACCCAATGTAGCGTCACGGATTTTTATATTCCAGTGAATACAAATATTGCCCGTTTCTAATTCGGTCCCCGCTACTTTTATCTCTGATATTTTTCTTTATGAGCTGAGTTATATTCAAAACGATCATCGAAAAAAAAAAGAATATCTGTTGCCCTTTTTTCCCTTTAGAAATAAATCATAAAAATTCCCCTTCAATGTTTTAAACGTCTGAGAGCTGCGGGTGAAGTGATCTTAATGAAGGAAGATTCTTTGTGAGAGTTGAAAAGATCCGTATTAGTCCGAAACTACTCAGAGCCAATAAATATAACCCTAATTCAACTTTGCAGAGAGTTTGTCTTAAATGTTCTTATTATGATAATCATTTTAAATTAATTCTTTTCATTTATTTTAATATTCCCCACTTCAAGTTTATATTTACACCTTTTATACTCAATTTGAATTCGGTCTCAAGAGATTCAAACTTTTCTTTAAAGATGGGTTGAGTGAGTTTCTAAATCACGAGTTACCTTTCGTTTCATAATTAATTAATTTATAACCATACACACACACACTAGCAGACGTGCTATTTGACACACGAACGAAGGAACTTTATTTTTATGAATTATTATATTGATAGAAATTTTTATTAAGAAAGAATTTTATGTATAATAATATATATTTTCTATTCCATTCTATCTCTTTATTTATTAGGTTAGGTCGATTTTTGGCAAGTACACATGTAAACATCATTGAAATTTAATAGAAAATCAAGCGGAATACTCACTTCGATATTTCACTCACACAAATTTGTAGAGCATATATACTTTTTAATAACAAAGCAAAACGCATCGCATATTAATTTAATATTTTCAATTAATTTATTAATTTTGTTATAAGCTACGATGCAATTAAAAAATGTGCTAAAAAAAAAAATCTTATCTTCAAAAATTTCCATATTACGATCGCAGCGCTGTCTGGCGGACGATATGTAAATCAAATACATTGCGGTTATTAATAAGAACAAAAAAAAATATAAGTTACCTAACTTCAAAAAAAAAAATTAGCTATTGAATCGCATCTTAATCACGTAAAAAATTTCATCAAATTGGTCCAACCGTTTAGGAGTTCAGTGACATACACTCGAACAGTAGAATTATATATATAAAGAAAGACGGCTGTGTATAATTTACAACTCATTTAAAAAGAGGAATATTTTAATAAGTTATAGAAGTACTAGATCAACATAAATTAGCAAAAATATTTTTATTTTATAAATAACAATGAACAAAGAAACGGCAGGTTTATTTATTACCTTGAAGTAAATAAAATATTATAAATAAAGTTAAAATTCATAGCTTAATCAAATTATTTTCTCCTATAATTGCTATAAAAAATTGATAGGTGCTATAAAAATTACTCTATATGGTTTCTGATCATTGTTGTTACTACTCATATCCTATGACTTAGTTCATATGTTTCAAAAATGTATTCTATGATTTAAATCATCCCCACTTTTATATCTGGTTTACTCCAATTGCATTATTTATATATTTTAATTACTTAATTTTCATTCTTTATAATTTTTATAAATAATTTTAATTTGTTAGCATCTTTTATACATAGCCCTGAGGAAGACCTGCAATGTGGTTCAAAACGTTGGTTTTCAAATCAATAGTTCAAACCTGTTAAAGAAATTATTTCTCTAACTTCCACCCGGACCATTTTCTTCCCCATTTATATAAGATCAATTTTTTTTTTTTTATAACGGCGCTACAACCCGGTTATAGCTCTTGGCCTCCTCCAACCGGTTTCACCAAACGTGACGGTCTCGTGCCGACGCCATCCAGTTCCCAATCCCGAGGATGTTTCGAGCATCGCCTGCCACACCATCTGACCACCTCACCTTAGGTCTTCCTCTTCTTCTCTTTCCATGAATCCTCTCCATCTCTCATCCCTGCAATATGCTTTATATGCTTAAGAGCCTGAACTTCATTATTCTTAAGACGTCAGGGTCGTTGTAGCTACACGACAGGGTCGTTACACCTTTCCACGAGAATCCTTTACACCTCCAAAAATGCGAGAGAGAACCTTTCTTTCAAAAATCAGTAGTCCTTTTTTTTCAGCAGCTCTTGAAATTTTCCAGCATTCGGAACCATATAGAAGAATTGGCCGTTAGGATCAATTATTATTATTATTCAAAATAACAATTAACACATAACATTGAATAAAATAAGTTCACAGAGCGCATGGATGAGTGAGCCGTTTAGATTCGTGACACCCAAGGTTCTATTTTATTTATTTAATTTCAGAAAAAATCACCATTTCCACTGTTCCAGCTTTTAGGTTGGTCCTTTTACATCGCCAACACTCACTCACAATGATGGAAAAAAAAATCAACAATAACTTAGAAATAAACTTGTAGTATTTATAGAAAGGTTTATAAAAGTATCTGAATAATAGTTTCACTCATGATCTTTCTGTTATTTTAACAACTATGATCGTGTAATTTGCCTATAATTATATACTATAATGGATTCTCCACAGTAACCAAAAAACTGTCGGGGGGGGGGAGGGGGGAGGACGGCCCCCACACACAACAAAGAGGCCGTTATTTTGTCATTAAACATTGCAAGTTGAATAATTAACTCGGTTAAATAGAACTGTAAATAGTCGATTGGAATATTCAATGCCCGGATCTGAATAACAGATAATTGCTATTTTTGCGAGTGTATCCTAAAACCGCAATCAGCTATTCTCTTTTTGCCGGACGGAAAATATTCTGTCGATACCGGTTTCGGATCTCGTGGGACTGCTATAACGCGATCAGTTTACACCGATAATAGAAGTTTTTTCAAGTTGCAGTCTCTAATTTTTTAAGTATATGACAAAAAACAAGGTATCTGTTCCAGAAATTGTCGCTTCGAGTTGAGCTACAACAAATATTAACTTTTTATTCGTTTCTAACATTTTCCAAAAATACAAGTTATCGTGGGCTTTAGAATGGAAAGATAATGCAATTATGGGTAATGAGTAGATTTCGGTAATCATTTCATCAAGAAATAAAAGTTTCAACCAACATTTCGAAGTATACATGACATTTGTCTGTTGAAACGTTTATTTCTAGATAAACGATTACCAAAGAATACACATTTCCCATAACTACATTATCTTTTCCATAATAAAGCTCATGATAACATGTATTTTTGGAAACGAATTAAAAGTTAAAACTTGTGACTCAACTCGAAGCGACAACCTGCGGAATAATTACCAAAATTAATATAATAAGTGGTATTTGAGATGAAGAAAGCTAGTGAAATATGCCCAGACCATTTTCTTCCTAGCTTTTATAAAGCTTTACAAGGTTAATCCTACTAATATTATAAATGCGAAAGTTTGTGAGGGTGTATGTTTGTTTCTCTTTCACGCAAAAACTACTGAACGGATTTGGATGAAACTATACAGCAATATAGGTCATACATCAGAATAACACATAGGCTACAACAAGGGCGGATTTAGAGGGGCACATGCCCCCCAGACAGTTTTTTAGGTACTGTGGAGAATCCATTATAGTACATAATTAAAGGCAAATCACATGATGTTAGTTGTTAAAATAACAGAAAGAACATGAGTGAAACTATTGTTTTGATATCCTACTAATCCTGCTAATATTATAAATGCGAAAGTTTGTTATTGTTATGTTTGTTACTCATTCACGCAAAAACTACTGAAAGAATTTCGATGAAACTTTACAGTAATGTAGATTATACATCGTAATAATCCGTAGGCTACAGCAAGTGCAGATTTAGGGGGGTGGGCACGGGGGCACGTGCCCCTCAGACAGTTTTTTTTGTTCTGTGGAGAATCCATTATAGTACATAATTAAAGGCAAATCAGAAACTTAGCATCTTGAAATTTGCAGGTATAATTTAAGATAGAAATTTGGATAATTCCACCCCAAGGGGTTTCCCCTTAATATAATAGGGGTTCAAAGATTGTATGGAATCCGTCAGTTTTGAAGTTAGACATCTGAAATTTTGGATGAGCGAGTAACTTATAGTTAAAAAAAATTAAATTATTTATTTAAAATGATCTGTCACGAAACTTAGAGGGGCACATGCCCCCCCCGACAATTTTTTGCGTACTGTGGAGAATCCATTACAGTACATAACTATAGGCAAATCACATGATCATAGTTGTTAAAATAACAGGAAGAACATGAGTGAAAATATTGTTTTGATATTTTAATAAACCTTTGAAATCTTTCTATAGATATCACAAGTTTATTTGTAAGTTATTTTTGATTTTTTTTTTCACGGCTGTGCTGATCCGTTTGTGATGAAATTTCATATGGATAATCTCAAGTCTGGGGAAGGACTTAGGCTACTTTTTATCAACACACCACACAGGCGAAGTTTATATAAAACTGTAACCTGATTGACTAACACACCCAGCGGTCAAGCCACAGCAGAAACCACGGAACTGAGCATCATGAAATTTGTTATAGGTTCTTCCGGTTCCCCCCTTAATATAATAGGGGTTCAAAGATAGTAGGGAATCCTCCAGTTTTGAAGTTGGACATCTGAAATTTTGGATGTAAGAGTAAATTATAGTTAAAAAAATGAATATTATTTATTTAAAATGATCTGCCACGAAATTTTATGTGGCAGACCTAATTCCACACGAGCGAAGCCGCGGGCAAAAGCTAGTATTAAACAAGTTGCATAGTGGCTATCCATTCTGATTGTTACTTTAACAATTTTTTTTTTTTTTTGCATAAATTAATATGTATTAATTTCTAAGAAGAGTGTTGACAAAATAATTCCAAGGGATTCATTATTTCTTTTCTCGTTAATTAAATGGATGTAGATATACACAGACACATAGAAAGATATATATCATTATCATCGGGAGTACATATGATAAAATAAAGGAGATGATATTCAAATCCGATATCTTCATGTTAATGTTTAACCCCATCTCAGTTTCACCCGTGGACGATATTCACCCCTATCCCCACCCCCCACTCCTTCCCCCTCATCTTCTTGGGATTCCGTGGATTCACTCTAATACTCGGCAATGTCATTGTGTGATGGATGTAGTCTCTTCCCTAGCAGAGCGTGAAATGGACTGGGATGTCTTTTTTTGGTGTAGAAGCTTTTGATCGAGCCTGGCATCCGACCCTGATTCACAAAAACCGCGCAATTTACTTTTCGTCTACGCATTACATTATCATAAAATTCTTCGTGCCCCTAATAATATTCGAATATATTTTTCAATCCTTTTTATCCGAATATTTTTTTTTGTTTAATGGGAAGCGGGTTGACCCATTGGTGCAGGGTAGTGTAGAAAATATTTGTTAACAAATAGTTTATTTTAGTTATAGAGAAAAACAAGCTGTACCATTAAACCCGTGATGAGCCTGGGGTTCAGTACATGGTAGAGACAATACTGTTTCTTGGATAACGGTTGTGCAGGGTAGAAATAAACTTTTCAACAAACATATATAATTCAAAATGCTAGTTGAACTTTTTATTTCTTGATGAAATGATGACTGAAATCTACTCATAATTACATTCTCTTTTGCATACTAATGCTCATGATAACTTGTATTTTTGGAAAATATTAAAAATTAATCGAACAAATAGTTAAAACTTGTAATTCAACTAGAAGCGGTAACCCGAGTAAAAGATACAAAATATTTTAATACATTTTTCAAAGGTGTTCTTTATTCACCATTTCGTGTTACATTTAATTTCCATAAAGTTCAAATTTCTTGTCACAAAGGGCATCGGTCCATTTCCAAGTGTAGTTTGTACACAATATAACAATAAAATACAATACTAATGTACATTATATATATTAACACTATTTAGTGAGGGGTAGAGCGTTAAGTTGCCGTCGCGAAGGTCCCGGGTTCAAATCCGGCTGAGGCAGATATTTTATTTGATAGTTTGTTCATTTAACGTCACTTTTTGCTGCTAAGGACGATGCTACATTTGGAGCTCTAAATTGTGCCTATCCAGGTTTAATTAGGATAGGGATTTTTAACGAGTACCTGACATTTTTAACGTCCCTCCCGAAGGACGGCGTAACTAAGGATTTCTTACTCCCTTTAAAAAATCCTAGGGCCACCTGCCGTACACATGTTCGTTACGCTAACCACTAGACCACAGGTCGCCCTGATAATTTATTTAATCTCTTAACAGCCGGGGTTATACCTTTTGGATCTGAAGACTCTCCTGGGGCTCACCCAGTCTCTATAAAGTGTGCGTTGTACTAAGTAAAGTTGGATAGAATATATGGCAGGTGACTTAGTGAATTATTGATTGTTCAGTGTATTTAAAAACTTTTAGTGCAAGGTTATTTTGCATTTTGAATAAAGTATCGCTTCAAATCATTAATTTCTGTCAGTAACAAAATTAGGTACTTACGTAATAACTTTATTCATAACAAAGCAAGGAGTATTAAGGATTTTGGAGTATGGGAGGAATTCGATGGCTCAGTGGAGCCCCAAAGCTCTACTCCGTAAGTCCAAATGGATCTTATAATAATCATGTATATGAGTATTTTGTAATTAATCGGAGCTCAGAGCGTTTGTTTAGTAAGTGTTGAGGGCTGAAGCGTCGATTAATGTAATTAAAAAAGTTTTTTCTTTTTATACATGGACTTTATTAACGTTTACCAGCCTCTCCCTTTGAGCCAATCAGTCGTTCTAAGCATAACAAAGAGTTACTGATAAATAAAGCAATTGCAGTACAGTTCTAATCTCAATTATGACAATATATGTAATTATAGATCTGATTTCCAGATTTTCCACGGCATAGGAGATGAATTATTGTTTAATATTCACGAGATCAGAATTTTTTATTACCGTTATAATTATTGGCAAAGAATATTTCAGATGGAATAAAATTGCATTTACTCGAACCATATGTAACTGGAGTTTGGAATGGAGGGTAAAAATTCTCAATTAAACTTAAATTGTTAATTTTCCACTTATTAAACTCGTATAAATGCCATAGCTTTTCCACTCGAAAAGAAATTATAATTCGTTTTGTGATGGGTCATTGATTTATTCGAGTATAATGAGCTTGGATGATGGTAAGCGTTGTTACTGTGCTGCATTTATTTTTCCGAACTACTCATAAATGACAAGTTCAGATGATGGTTTGGTTTCCTAAAAATAACAATTATTATTTTCTAGCAATTATTAGTTTAGTACTACTTAAGTTTTGCAATTGAAGCATAAAATGTGAAGAATGTAATGTAATGGAGTGTAAGTTTGACTATGGAGAATAAAAGACCTCCTTAAAAATAATTTTAAAAAAATGACTGACTTTCCAGGTATTTATACTCATAGTAAATTATTTTTTGGACATTTATGTAAACAAATTTTATATTATTGTAATTATTGTTAATTTATTTTAAAGTTGTAGAATGCATAGGAACAAATGATTGAAAATGACACAATGATGTCGAAACGTTTCATTATATAAAACAATAAAAGAATTATGACTGGAAGCTGATTTTATTTTTTTCTTGAACATAAAATGTGAAGAATTTCTATCATAAAAAATTATTAAGTCATGTCACAGATCATTTGAAAATCCCAAGTTTTGAAAATCAGTCCTTCACGTTAAGCTAAGCAATTCAGACAAAACCTGCACCATTATAAGGCATATAGGGTTTTGGGTTCAGTATTTGGAAGAGACTGTACTGCTTTCAAGACAAAGGTTGGGCAGGGATGTTATTTACCCAAGATACCACTCAACCGCTGGGTTCTACCCTGAATCTGGGCGAGCCCCAGTAGGGTCTGAAGATCTTATATGTTTGAATCTCCTTGGAACAGAGGAATTATTCAATTAATCAACAGATGAGACCGAATTGTACGGGGCGCCCAGCTTATAAAAAGTGGGTAAACTTACTATTCAATATATTTTACAGCGGGTTTAATTATTTTCACTCTCTTCTTATATATCTATATATTTCATCTTTAAAATAGTAATTAATAGATCGATTACTTTACAGTTAGACACATTTTTGAGGAATGTATATATTACCGATCAACAATAAATAAATTAGGATTAGTCCCAGATTTAGCCAAGGCATGGTGACAATGAGGCTGCTGTCTCGTTGGTGTTTCAGTTTTGGAAAAAAACGTCGACTACTGTCCGCAATATAACAAAATCGAGAATTGTATTTGATTTTTTTCATCATCAATTTTGATTGATTTTATGAGTTCAGATAATGGTTTGGTTTCCTAATGTTTTACATACAATATCAACAATACCCTAATAAAAATTTGAATAGTTCGAAATACGGTTGTCACGCTGGTTATTCATAAGTTACACAACAAAAATATGTCAGATATTTAAATTTTTTATCTATATTAAAGGGAGATTATTGTTCAAAATAATATCTTTTACGGTGAACAGATAATACTGAAGGTCATTTATATGAAGGACCTGTTTAGGAAAAAAAAAAAAAACGGTATCATTACAACCCTTGGAGGGCCTTAGGCTCAGTACATTGTAGATACTGTTCTATTTCTAAGACAACGGTTGTGGAGGGAGGTGATTTGTCCGATATAATGCTCAACCAAAGGGTTAGAATAAATAATAAGAAATGATGTGGAATGGTCAGGAGTTGCAGTCAATGATCACACAAAATAAGAATTACTAACTTTATTGTTTTTATTTTGTGTAATTATTGACTGCACCCCCTAACCATTTGACACCACACTTGGAATTATCCAATCAACTATTTTTCCATTAAATAAGAAGAAATGTTGGCTACTATAGAAAACTTCATCATAAAAGAAATGATGAAATTTTTACTTCTCAAATACTAAATTAAACTAAATTTTTAACGATATGTTTTAAAAACTTGTTGAGGCTCCAGATACACTATGCCACCAAACATATATCTAAGTTATTACAGTATATATAACTTATGTATTACAAGGTATATCACCAATTATTATGTATAACGATAGACAATAAAGGTGCGATATAAAGCAGCAATTTATAATTATTTTTCTGTCTCGACATTAGTAAGTTCGCGTCATTTATCCCGATAACTAAAACTCAGAATTTATAAACTATCTCACTTCTGTCCTTTGTATTTGTAAAACGAGGTCGTTAACGCTGGAGGACGAACACCGACTGGAGAATTTAGGAGATAAGATAATCCGGAATTGCGGAACATGCACCCAGTCGAAGTCAAGAAAATTCTCTTACATAAGGAGAACATTTTATTGGTTAGCCAACGTTTCGACCCACATTGTAGGTCTTCTTAAGGGCTAAATATACAAGATACAGATAAATTAACATAATACATGACACAGAATAACACTGTATGTAGTATATTCATAGTATAATAAATATTGAAAAATGGCTTTTCGTTGGGATTTTTTTCACGGTCTTAACATTTATGCAAGGTCTCTTTTCATTTTTCAATATTTATATATTTTGTGGAATAGCCATAAATCCACTGGTGTCTTGATAATGTTGTTTTTCTTTTCATTGCAATCTTACTTTCATTTTTTCATATGGTTTTTGTCTTTATTTTGGTGTTGTTTACAATTATTTATTTTTTCCTGTTGTGCTTTTTGCAGTTTGGTGAGTGTATGTTGAATTTTCAAATTCTCCAGTATTTATCAGCTGTTTTTATCTAACCTTACCCACCCGGGTAACACCTTACCCACATAACCCCCATCTAACCTTCCTTATGATTCATTAGTTGCATTTGAGCCTTGGAGGTGGTGGGATGCTTCTTGGGTGCATTATTCATATTTTGTTTTGTGTTTGTTTTTTTTTCTCTATCTACCCTGAGGATGCCTGAATAGGCGAAATATTGGACAGATATTTTAATTTCTGTTTTAGCTTGGAGACTAAATGGCTTTTTGTTGGGATTTTTTCCACGGTTCTTAACATTTTTGATAGTATAATGTTATATGTAGTAAGTAGTAGAGATAGAAACCAGAGCGAATTGAATTATATAATAAGAGATAATATATATAAACAAAGAGTTACTGTTTAAATCCAGAAAATTAGTATAATTAAATGAATACGTAACGAAATAATTCCTAAACAGTTAATAAGCGCTGAATGGTAAGCGTCATAGGGGCAGACCGAAGCGTAAGAAGGAGGATTGCGTTAAGAGTGATCCGCTGGGTTTGTAAGCAGATATTGGTGATAGCATTGAAACTTCGGGTTCGCTAAGCTTTATTATTATTACTTAATGCCGTTTTTAGTTGTTTTATAACGATAATTACTTATTTAATGACCCTCAAACGACTATGCCCATGGCCAGAGTTATGATAGGCCGCAGGTTAGCGGTCAGAATTTGTTGAAGAAGACCCAGAGGAGGTGCTATCATCATTTAATTAATTTAGTATAATTGGATGGAGCTAATCCCAAGGCGTGGCCAAGTGCCCCTGCCAACCACACATAACCCTACCTTCCTCCAAATTCCCGAATCAGATTTCTAACAGGCAATTATTAGTTTAGTACTACTTAGGTTTTGCAATTAAACCATAAAATATGAAGAATTTCTATCATAAAAAAAGATCATGTCACAGATCATTTGAAAATTAGTCCTTCACGTTAAGCTAAGCAATTCAGACAAAACCTGTATCATTATAACCCATGATGGGTTTTGGGTTCATTTTTTGGTTGAGATGTTTTTCGTTTATTACTTTTTTGGATAATTTGTTGGATCATTTTTTACTTTGCTGGATTTAAACAGCACCTCTTTGTTAATATTTAGTACCTCTTATTATATAATTCAATACCTTCTGTTTATTATCTCTACTACTTACTACATATAACATTATTCTATCAATATACTACATACAGTGTTATTCTGTGCCATGCATTATTCTAATTTATTTCTATCTTAAATATTTAGCCTTGAAGAAGACCTACAATGTGGGTCGAAACGTTGGCTTACGAATAAAACGTTCTTCCTATGTAAGAGAATTTTCTTCACCTCAACCCGGACCATTTTCTTCCGAATATTAATCATATCTTATCTGAGTAATATAAGTCGTATTATTTTATACTATTAAATAATTATATTATATACCATTTTACATATAATTATTTAATAATATTACATATTATTTGATATTATTAATATAAGTCTCATAATATTATTATTAATCGTATCTTCATAGTCTACCAATTACTCTTACACAATTCATATCAATAGTGGGACTTAGTAATTAATATATATTTTATGGCGAATTTAATTATTCCCACTCACAGAACTGGTCTTTATAACCCTGCCAAAAGCGAAATCCCTCTAATAAAAGAAATATGAGTATATGGAGAGAGCAGTTATTGTTGGAAACAATGGCTTGCTCGACACGTTCACAAAAGGCCTGACTTATAGCATTAATTGAAATTCACATTTTGAAAAATCACTCTTTTATATAAATATGGTTTGGCGTTTTTCGATACATTACTCCCTCAAAATGTTGGGTACGCCACAAGGTTCTTTCCCCCCCCAATTCTTTTCAATTTTAGTCACCTTTAAGTAAAAAAACTGTACCAATACAACCTATGAAGGATCTGGGGTTCAGTGAATGGTAGAGACTCAGCCCCCAGATTTCTCCCCTTATTTTGGATACCCAATTTATAGAGGCTGGATGAGCCCCAGGAGGGTCCTAAATCACATAGGATCCATCTCCGGCCGATAACGGATTAAATAAAAGTCTACTAGCATGCATCTATTCTTAACGGAAAAAAATAAATATTGTAAGAAATATAATTCTAATAGAAACATATACTAATATAATACGCTAGTTATGTTATATTTCCAATCCATTTTTAATATTTATTTATAAACTAGCTTCTGCCCGCGGCTTCGCTCGCGTGGAATTTGGTCTGCCACATAAAGTTTCGTGAAAGATCATTTAAAAGAAATAATTTAATTATTTTTTTAAAATATAAGTTACTCGTAAATCCAAAATTTCAGATGTCTAACTTCAAAACTGACGGATTCTATACAACCTTTGAGCCCCTATTATATTAAAGGGGAAACCCTTGGGGTGGAATTATCCAAATTTCTTTGGACTATACAAAGAACCTATCTACAAATTTCAAGAACCTAAGTTCCTGATTTGCCTTTAATTATGCACTATAACGGGCAGGGGCACATGTCTTCGTGCCCCCACATAAATCTGCCCTTGCTGTAGCCTATGATGTATAACCTATTTTACTGAATAATTTTCATCCAAATCCGTCCAGTAATTTTTGCGTGAAAGAGAGACAAACATACAAACTTTAACATTTATAATATTAGTAGGATATCAAAACAAATAGTTTCACTCATGTTCTTTCTGTTATTTTAATAACTATTATCATGTGATTTACCTTTAATTATGTCTCCTTTAATATAATGGATTCTCCACAATACCTAAAAAAACAGTCGGGTACGTGCCCCCTTGCGCCCCCCCTAAATCCGCGCTTGCTATTGCTTATGTGTTATTCTGATGTAAAACCTATATTACTGTAAAGTTTCATCCTAATCCGTTCAGTAGTTTTTGCGTGAAAGAGAGACAAACATACAAACTTTCACATTTATAATATTAGTAAGATACTAGTGAATCATAGGAGGAGCTGTTCCCTAGTCTTATGTCCATAACTCCTCCCTTTTAAGACAAAGCACGGTTAGCTATGTATTCCTTTTTAAGAAGCATTTAGCTAACGCAATAAAAATAGAAATAGAATAATTAAGTCAGAAATGAACCGACAATACAGCCAATCGTATAGATGAATAAGTAGAAACTTTAATCTGTAGTCTACAAATTTTAAATATTCCGAAATATATGAATCGACCTCTACTGGGCACATTCAGGCACATGTCCTTCGAACAACACGCCGAGCCTCATACATCACAAACAATAACCTGCTATGGTGATTCCCCTATGTATTTATTTTGGATCATGGACCTTCATACCTTACTGTATCTATAAGAATCATTGAAAACTTGTACAATGTCTTGAAGCAAGGTTGCTATCTCTATTTGATGAGTCTGTTTGTAATTCTGATGTGAGATGTGCTGCACTTCATGCACTCCTGATGTTGAATGTCTAAAGAACCTATTATGGCTCATCTAGCCTCTATAAATTGAGTATAATACGTTTCATACCCCCTTTTCTTTTTGTTAAGACCATATAATATAAAAAGGATATCTCTATGAAGACGGTAGTGTTTTACGAAACAGACCCCACGACGACTTTGTCTTTTATTATTGTTTTTAATACCAAGAAAATTCCCCGGTGGTTCAATAAACCCAGTTTAGAAGGTGTTTGAATAATTACTTTTCCACAAGGGAATGGAGCGTCCATTAGTAGCCGAGTTGTCGCTAAGAAGTTGCTTGATTCCAAATTAAGGCTTAAATAAAGTTCTGTATTCAATTAACTTCACGGATAAATCGATAAATTTTACAACGTTCACTCCCGGATTGGTGTCATTCATTCTTGGAAATGTTATACAATGTTTACTCTGACCGTCATGTAAGACAGCAATTACTTTTACCTTAATCATAAAAAAAAATAAGTGTGGTGGCCAAGTTTGGGGAGCGCTGAGTAGCTGAGGTGTAGGTGCTATAGGTGCAACCTTTGGGATCTGTAGGTGCAACCAAAAACTTGGTGGTTGAGCGTGATCTCTCACAAACCACCTTGTGCAACCTTTGTCCTAGTAACAGTAAATCTCAACCGTGTTTAGAACCCAAATAGATATTAGTAGCAGCGGTTATATATTGGAAGGCTCTTCCTGTTATGGAATGGAGGAGCGACGTGGTTCAGTGTGTAGAGTGCTATTCAGAAGGCCCTGGGCTCAAATCTAGCAATGACAGTACAATCTGTTAATAGCCGCAGATGGGATCTGCAGACTCTTCTGAAACTCAACCAGCCCCTATAACGTGGGCACTCCTAATTGGGGAAAAAACTTGGCGATTGAGCTTGATCTCGCCCTTATCTGCATAACCGTTATGCTAGTAACAGTAAAGTCATAACCATGTACTGAACTCAGATATGTTTTAGTGGTACGTTTTGGTGGTGGTAAGTTTTATTGCATGGAAGGCAATACATACATGCCATCTCTGGATAAACCAGCATCCGTGGGTTCTCTTAGTAGGAGACAAAACTTATCTCAATTACTTAACGGTTATCTCGCATAATCTTAGTCCTTGCACAACCGTTGTGCTTCAAACAGTACAGTCTCTATCAGTTACTGAACCTAACACCAATTTATCTTTTAGTAACATAAAAATTCTTTGAGGAATGAATCATGAGTCATACATATAATATTTTTTTTTTCATATATATATATATATATATATATATATATATATATATATATATATATATATATATTTTTTAGATTAATTTATTGATATTTACTTAGCACTCTAATAAAGTTCTATAGTAGAAGGTCTCGAGGCCATCTTCTTTTCAGACGCCTCGGAGGGTTATCAGGAATAGTATGGGAAGCAAATTGAGAGACTAGCGGATTCAAGTGTGTATGGAGCTTTTCATGGAAGGATAGGTATCTAGTTCGGGCCAAATCAGCAACATATGGGATATTAAGATCATGATGGATGAGTTTGTTTGTGACATTGAGGATTTTACGAAGGATTTTGGATTGTAAGGATTGGATACGAGATGAATTGATTGGTTTAGTAGAGCCCCAAAGCTCAGCTCCGTATGTCCAAAGAGGTCTGATAACTGTCATGTAAATGTTGAAGTAGGTGAAAACGTCGAGCAGTTTCTTGTCTTTTCAGACTTGTATGAGGATTCGTATACTTATTTCTAACATAATTTGCTACAATTCACAAAAGTAATATGCTGTACCAAACAGACCCGTCTCAAACTTCAAAAACTTGGAAAAATTTTAATGTATCTATAAAGAATTACAAATACAATGAAAGAAAAAAAATTATACAAAGAAACTTTCAACAGAGAGAAAAAAAAATCAAAATAAACAAAAATTTATCTTTACATTCTTGATAACTTATATGAACAATAACAATAATACAAAATAAATTGGTATCCTACAATAATAGCTTTGTTCCTTTATGTACTTACCGCTTTGTACTATTTTTTGTGTAGTTATATAGGATTCATACGTATATGACCGTATAATTGAACTAGAATCGTGAACGCCAAAGGCCTAAACAAATCAACAGCTTGCAAAAAAAAAATAAATAAAAAAGTGGTAAAGAAAAAAAAGAAACCAGTTATGTTTGCTTAGGTATTTATTAGTGTTTACAGACATGAAGTTTGGATAGCATTTTACCTGACGAGTTTTCACCGTCCATGTTTTCTGCCAAGAAATATTTACTGCTTTCATTCCAAGTTCTGTTGATGTAGTCGCTCGAGTCAACAGGGGTTGGGTCAGCTTTTTAGTCGGTTTGATTCTATGTTAGTTTTTTTTCTTCTTTTTTTTCCTATTTTATTTTCTCACCTACCGACGAAATGTGCTTACAAATTATTCGGCCGCAACGTT
Source organism: Arma custos (assembly GCA_037127475.1). Lineage (NCBI taxonomy): Eukaryota > Metazoa > Arthropoda > Insecta > Hemiptera > Pentatomidae > Arma > Arma custos. The sequence goes on from CM073761.1 coordinate 39,476,605, forward strand.
TCAATACATTTTGGGGGAAATTTAATAATTTTCCAACGTTTAAACTTCTGCATGCAATTATTAAATGCGTATTAACTTTAAGAAGTTCATGAATAGAATAGAAAACTCATGATGGTCAGTTAGTAGAAGAACACGAAATATTTCTTTGCAAATATTTGGGATTTGCAGACCCTTCTAGGATATAAAGAGGGTAGCCTTAATTGGGGGGGGGGGACCTGGCGATAGACTCCGGACAAGCCACGTTCCCCCACGAACACCTAGAAACTACAGTCTACCATGTACTAAGCTTTCTATACTTCAAGTTATAGAACAGATACAATTACAAATAAACTGACTACAGCTCTAAAAAATAGATTCTACAATAAATGGAAAATTAAAATAAACCAGGATAAAACAAAAGCTGTATTATTAACAAAGAGACGACCGAATAATATCCCACAGCTGAAGATTAAAAGAACTTCTGTACCTTGGGCAACGCAGATATATTTAGGACTTAACATGGACAAAATATTAACTTTTACTTTTCACACTCATTATGTGTGCAACAAAGCTAACAGAGCTCTGTGCACTAAATATCCTTACTTTAATAGAAATTCTAAATTAAGCACAGATAATAAGTTATTATATAAAGCCTGCTTACGACCTATACTAACATACGCATGCCCAATATTTAGTTATATGTCTAAAACTAATTACAAAAAATTACAAACATTCCAAAATGCCTTAGAATTGCTGGAATTATGCATGTTACACTAAAGTTAAAATTATGCATACAGAATTAAGTTACATTAATGTATTTATCAACAAACTATGTATACAATTTTTTTTTAAGTGTAAAACAATAAAACCCCACTTATAAAACAAATTGGGAACTATACAAAAAATATTACAAAGCGGTAATATGTATATAAGTTATTAAGAATGTATAGATACAATTTTTGTTTATTTTGATTATTACTTTTTTTTTCTGTTGAAAGCTTTTTTTTGTATAATTTTTTTTCTTTCATTGTATTTGTGATCCTTTAGAGATACATTAAAATTTGTCCAAGTTTTTGAAGTTTGAGACTGGTCTGTTTGGTACAGCATAATACTTTTGTGAATAGTAGCCAATTATACAAGAAATAAATTTAAAAAAAAAATATCATGTACTGAACTCAGGATCCTTCATGAGTTGCGTTACATATATTTTAAATATATAATATGGAAAAGCACAAGGGAAAGAAAATTGAAAATAATTCTAATTGTAGTTTTCGAGTTCAAGTGTAAAGGTTATAAGCACCTTATAAATAGAAGGCCATCCGTAGCAATGGCATAACAACCAACTATGGTCGTGGTAAGCCCGACAGGTGACATAGGAATGTTTAAAAGGGAGTAAATACCCATGGTTATGCCATCCTTCGGAGGGGACGTAAAATGTATGTCCCGAGATATTCAGGTTAATGATCCAGAACTAAGGACTCCCACCTTAGCATTGACCGCTAAGCAATAACAACATAAAGTGATGATAAATAAATAAACATTATAGAAAGATTACATTCTTTACCATGTAAAGGTCCCAAGAAGCTTCATGGGTTGCAGTGGTGCAGGTTTCATTGTATAAAAGGCTCCTATTACAGTATGGGCGAGCGAGGTAGCTCAGTGGGTAGGGCATTGAGATGCTACGCTGAAGGTCCCGGGTTCGAATCCAGATGTGGCAGGTTAACTATTTGATTTGTTCGCTGCCATGGATGGAGCTTGCGGGATAAACAGACCATTCTGGAGCTCACCCAGCCTGTATGGGTACTATTAATTGCATAAAAAAAATTGGTGATTGAGTATGATATAGACCAACTCACATACTTATACAACCGTTAGATTATAACGTAAATAAAGTTTTGGACAATTAAAAGTCTTATTATCAGTGTTTGTTTTCATAATTTGATTTTTATCATTCCTTTCATTTAGAGCGGATGTCACTGTTCAGTACTACCCCTGATGGCCATTACAAGATGACTATGGCTCAAGATGTTCCACATTCTTGTCCAGCCCTGGAGATAATTCCAGCAGATATAATGAGCTTGTCCTTGTATCCTGGACAGAATTTATCGCCCGCTTTTTCATTTAAAATCGTTCCTGTCACGAGATGACCCGGAGAATGTAGCCACTGCTCTTATTATTCCCCATTTTCCCGAGCGAATTTACATCTTTTCAAGATTGGGTAAATTGGAGCAAGAAAACGGGGGAAATTACCGGGAGGAAAAACGCGGTTGGAAAACTCTAATTATATGATAACGGATAATTCCCGTTGATTTAATTATTGAATCTCCAGATACAACTAGTTTAACACTGCTATCTTGCATGCCCGGTATTATAATCCATATCTCTACTTAAAAGCAGATTTATCCGGCATCTGCTTACGGATTACCTGATCAGACTTTTAAACAATTTTTTAAAATTTAATTTTCAAGTTAAATGGTAATTTTTTACTACGATAGCAATCACGCAAAGAAGTATAATCCGATGTATCAATAATATAATAACTTTTATTAATAATAAAGGAATTCATTTACTTATTTTGTGTAAAAGTTATTGACTGCACCCCCGACCTTTTTAAACAATTATAACATAGCTTTAGTTAGTTTATTAATTTTATATGATAATTTAGCTTATTTAAATATTTGTAATGGGGAGTGGGGTAGGCCAGTGGTAGAACGCTAAGTTGCCGTGACGAAGGTTCCGGGTTAAAATCTGTGGGATCTAGAGAACCTAATGCAGTTCACCCAGCCTATATAAACTGGATTGGCTTAATTGGGAGAAAACTTGGCGGTTGAGCGTGTTCACGATCAAATCACCTCTCTGCTAGAAGCAGAGTACAGTCTTTAAAACGTACTGAACCCGTGACCCTTCTATACCGGTAGGGTCGCCAAACCTGATAGCCGAACAGACCAGCCAGTTTGGCCGGACGTTTGGGTAAAAAAACCGGACATCTTACATTATTGAGGATTTTTTCCTCGGTATTAATAGGTACGACAAAAATGTTTTATGTAGAATCAAGCATTTTTTATTATTATCATAAATCTTGTTATATTCTAATGAAAAAAAAAAAAATAACACAAGTCGGACACCGTTTATTTTGGCCGGATACGCAATCAAAAAGCCTATGGTCCTGCTTTGTCCGGACGCCTGGCAACCCTATATGCCGGTATAGTTGTTTTTATATGATATTTTAGTTTATTTTAACTATTTAGAAATACCTCTTATAAGTTGTAAATAAGAGAAAAAGCCGATAAAGATTTTTCGTTGGACAAGATTGAAGACTTGTAATTATGCTTAAGTAGGAAGAAAAGGGGAACGAATGAGGATCAATACAACTCAATCAATCAACACGCACGTATTATCATGTCATTGAATAAGGGAGTGAAAAAGCCCAAGATAAAGGGCATAGTTATGTCAAAAGCCGGACAATAAGGGTTGTCTAGGATCGATTCTTTCGAACTTAATCATCGAGATTTAGACGCTCAAGAGCAACATTTTTTCCTTCATTAATCATGTCCCTTCCTCAATATCCTATTCGCTTCTGATGTTAAACCCTTGAAGGGATGAAGGGATGAAGAAAATCACATTAATTTGTAATCAACGGCGCAGCAACTTTGCGGCTTGGAAAAACATCCGTGGCAACTTTACAAGGATCTTATGGTCCTAGGGCAGAAGAACTCTTACAGAGGTATTAGAAGGGAAGGACATATATTCATAAAAATATACAATACTCAGTATGGAAAAAGTCGCAAATTTAACCAAAAAATTATTTGTTCTTAAATAATTAAAGTATTTTAGGATGTGCATGATGGAGACTGTACTGTTTCTAGCAACGGTTGTCATTCATCATTCAAACGCTCAACCGCCAGACTTTATATGAGTTAATTATTAAAATTTCTTTTGTGAATAGTTTATTCCACTTATTTTGTTTTTATGTAATGTTTCCATCCTTTTTGTTTAGCTCAGATGAAGAATTAAAATGTTGGTCGAATCATTGGTTATTAATAATGTAAATACAATATAGTCTCAATTATCCGAACTAATTCCGGATTTGGCTCACCCAGTCTTTATAAAATATTATAAAAACAGGGTACCCAAAATAAGGGGGGAAATCTGGCGGATGAGCGTGACCTAGGACAAGTCACCTCCTTGCAGAACCGTTGTCCATGAAACAGTACAGTCTCTACCGTACTAAACCCCAGATCCGTTCATGGTTTGTAGTTTTTTTTTTTTCTTCATGTCAGCAGTCCTTTTAAGTATACTGATAAGTATTATGTAATTGTTCTGTAAAATTAAATTTTAGATAAAATACGCTTCAAACTTATCACATAGGTATGCCAACTCTCCCTTGTATGTTTCCGCGAAGCCAGTTCGGATATTAGAAGCTCTACTGTAGTTTCTTATTATTTTAGGACTTTTCCCCCAGAGTAGAGAACCCACTTTATTGAGGCTGTGTGAGCTCCAGGTGGTTAAATAATCTATTTGATTTGAACACGCTTACACCTAGATTTGTACTAAAGTTCATCAGCATAGCATCTCAGCACTCTACGCACTAAGCTGCCCTGTTCCTCAAAAAGCATAAATCTCCTAAAAAATAGACGATAAGAAATTTGCCTTTTCCGTAACAGGCAATACACGAGTATCTAGTAGCGCTTAGACATAAGATGGTTTAACAATAAATAAATAAAAAAATCCATGGGCTTTGTATATAACACGAGACCAGCAATTTTCAGCTTAAATATACAACTCGATTGGAAAAAAACAAAACAAACAAAAGCTGTATTAATTGCTTATCCGTGGAATTTTAAAAGACTAGAATCGTTCAAGTGCTTAACAATGATTATTCTCGTTTACTATACACACACACACACACATAATTATCTTTAGACTCTGCGTTATTTATCTAAAACCGCTATTATTTCATAAAAGTACATTACATCGATTTCATCATATTAATTAACATTATTTTATTTTCGTGTTTATGCTTTTATTACGCTTTAGGACATCATGGCTATAAGTAATATAAAATATTTAGGAGCCGTCAGCATCTTTAAGACTCTCCCCAATATGCCCTATGTTCAATTATTTAAATTCAATCCTGTTTAGGAATCTAATCAATAATTCATACTCAACGCCTAATTAATTATTAAGTATAGTTGTTAAACTAATTATAGCTAATAGATTAGAGCCCTGTTGCGGAGGCTCAACCGTTTAGTCTGTTATTAAACTTTGATTTTGAGTGTTGTTAAAGGGATTGTTTCGTCAATAAATACTATCCGGAATAAGTTCCAATTATCTTGAGTCTATACAGTTTAAAAATTAATTCGACTACGGTTTATACTAGGAATTCACGTATAGTTAAGATGTAAAGCATCGATTTTTTTTGTAATCTTCAATTTACGAAAACTTCTTTCAAAAAATGAAATACTTACTTAGTTTTCATATTCCCCTCAATGAATATAAAATTAAACAAAATACTTCATTGAATGCCTATATAAGAATGCCGATACCATCAATCTCTGCTCACAAACTTCCGTCCAAGAAAAACCACTCAAATCCACATTTGATCGAGATCACACACAACACAATCCTCCCATCGGTGCCACGGTCTATAATATAATTTTTTTTATTAGTTAGTTATACTATTAGGGTAATCAAAAAAGTATAAATTTATACTAATAACAATTCTTTAAAATTAAATCAATTGCCTTCTGAATTTCACCTTATTTAACCAGCAATAGTAATTTAATTTATTAAAACAATTGAAGTATAACATAATATTAGAATAATTTTTATCGATATGATTGTTTATTTTTTTTTAATTTTTTGAGAGTTGTATTTGTATAATATTAAATATAATTTTATTTAAAGATTTTGAAAAATTATATGAAAGATCATAGTATACTAAGATCAAAGTTTAACTTATTATTAATTGACTATAGAGGACATGTTTCCCTCTGAATTTAAAAAAAAATTTAAATAGAATAAAACCACTTAAAATGAGGTATCTATGCTTTATTTTAGTTATGTGTTGGACAATAAAAGAATTTATGTACAGATTTATTTATTAAATTATTTATAATGTTACAATTGTAGAATTTGTGCATGATTTTTACAGATGAATGACTTATGGTTGAACTGTTAACCATATAATAGAGAAAAAAAATTAAACAATGTTAAACAGAAGATTGAGAATGGCCTAGGCCGAAACGTATCTCGATAAATAATGAATACAAAATTTTTTTACTGGATATAAATTTTTTTTCTCCAATTTTAAAGAATAAATTATATGATTGAGTCCAGTTTTTAAAATGACTAATAACAATAACAACATCAATCAGCTTCTTAATGAATAGTTAAAAACGCTAATATTTATGTTTCTTAAATTAAAAAAAAAAATAAAATAGAAAAAATATTTATAATATTTTTCAGTTGGTATTATGGTTTCGAATTCGAGCCGTTATGTTGTTTTTCATTTCATGGGTATAGGGGGGGGGTGTAGCTCAGTGGTAGAGCGCTGAGTTGCTGTAACGAAAGTCCAGAAGAGGCCAATTATAATTTTATTCTCCTACTAAAGCTTATACTTCTTTTATTCTGCCTATTTTTATGAAGATCCTGTATTATTCTGAAGTGATAAATTTCATTGCATCCTGTACTGTGTTAAGATCATGTATTATACATATATGAGTAATTATTTTCAAATTAAATTAATTTCAATATTAGAAAAAAAAATTGATTTTGCTTTATGCTTATTATGTTTAGGATTTATGTATGTATAAAGAAGCGGGGTAGATCAGTGGTAGAGGGCTGAGTTGCTGTACTCGAAATCCCGGATTCAAATCCGGATGTGACTTATCCAAGACCCATTATGGGTAGTGCATACAACGATTTTTTTTTTTACAACGATAAAACAACCACAAAATCCCGGATAATTCTTTAAGATCTCGGATAGTTACCCATAATTACGTAATAAAGGCAATCTGTGATACCAGGTTCCGAGGTTTATGCCTTCCAACTGATAAGCCGTTATGGATTAAAAAAAAAATTGATAGTAAGACTTGGAAGAAAAGGCATGAGATCGGAGGACACGCGAGACCCTCGTAAAAAAAGCCAGGTAGGATCTATTTGCCAATTTTGCATTAACGGCATCAATCATTTCGGATGAAGGTTTTGTTTAAACAAGATTGAATGATTACCGTCCCACTCTGCGTTATAGGTGTATGCAAATATTTGTTGTCGCTTATCGGGCTGGATTGTGATTGTATAAATTTTCCAAAAAAAAACAAAATTAATAAAAAAAAAAATTTAAAATAAAACTAACCTATTAGAAGAATTAAGGGAGCGGAGTGACTCAGTGGTAAATCACTGAGTTGTCATGTCGAAAATCCTGGTCAAATCTAGCTGCAGGCAAGACTTTTATTCAGTCTGTTTGCAGCCGGAGATGGACCCTAGGGTACCTAATATAAGGGGGGGTGGGAATCTGGCGATTGAGCGTGATCTAGGAAAAATCAGCTCCCTGCACAACCGTTGTCCATGAAACTGTAGAGTCTACCATGTACTGAACCCCAGACCCGTTCACGGGTTGTAGTGGTATAGGTTTTTTTAAATATATATAATAATAATAATAATAATAACACTTATTGAATTTCTGCTTTAAATGTATTTGTATAATGTCTATCCAGCCCTGAATAAGATCTGCAAGGTGCGTAGAAACATTGGTTTACATATAAATAGTTCAATCCTATCAATAGACCATTTTTTCCTGAATAATGGACCATTTTATTTATAATAATAAATAAATCATTTACTTATTCTGAGGCAAGTATTTTAGAATAATAATACGGAACATGAAATATAAGCTGTGGAACCTTTCAGTGAAATACAAAATAAATGAAAATAAATTATGAGTAAACTCCCAATGACAAATGAAAAAAAAAAATCAAGACACATATCGGAAAGAGAATAGGAAGAGTATATATATATATTCTTATTTTAAAATACCGAACTTGCGTTCTTCCATACTGTAATTGTTAGACGTTCTCCAATTACCTGAAAAAAAGAAGAAATAAATTAGATGAAAAGGTCCTAATTATGACAGTAAGAATAATAAATCATGTATAATTGGTACCTATATTATTTAATATTAGATATATATATATATATATATATATATATATATATATATATATATATATATATATATATTATATATAGCCAAAACTAAAAACACATCGATAAATCACTTACATATGTACATTATTCTAATCCTTTCCGTTTTAATTTCTCGCTGCTGCCGTACGGCAAGTGAAATCGTTATACTTAGTAATACTTTTAAATAAATTCAATAACATTACACACTAATCTTTTAACAACAGTAAACTTCTGTCCGTCCCGTTTGTTAATCAGTGTCAATGTATGTTTCACGGCTGTGCTGATCCGTCTGTGATGAAATTTGATATGGATAATCTCAACCCTGGGTATGGACATAGGCTACTTTTTATCAACACACCACACAGGCGAAGTTTATATAAAACTGTAACCTGATTGGCTAACACACCCAGCGGTCAATGCACAGCAGAAAACACTGAACTTAGCATCTTGAAATTCTAAGAAAGGAATTTGGACAATTCCACCCCCAAGGGTTTCCCCCCTAATATAATAGGGGTTCAAAGATTGTATGGAATCCGTCATTTTTGAAGTTAGACATCTGAAATTTCGGATGTACGAGTAACTTATAGTTAAAAAAAATTAAATTATTTATTTAAAATGATCTGTTACGAAACTTTATGTGGCAGACCAAATTCCACGCGAGCGAAGCCGCGGGGATAAGCTAGTATGTATATATATATATTTCCAACACTCCAACTCTACTTGTAGAATATAAATGGAGGAAACTTACAATTGATAAAAAATTACTATTAAAAAAATTACGGTAAGCCATAATGTGTTATCAATTCCTAGTGGTAATACAGCAGCTATTGGTTCATTATAGATGTATCAAAGCCAGTGAGAAAATTATTATCGTGTCCCGTCCCAGAGTGGTACGAATATACGCGATAACTAGCTTTATTTTACTGTAAACACACCCTCCAGGGAGAATATGTACGGACGTGTCGATACGGAAATTCGGGACAGCCATAACCTACCCCCATCGAACAGATCTCTGCTAGTGTGAATTTAATAAACAGAACAAAATTGCCTATAATAATGTAAAGATAAAGAGAAAATATACCCATTTCACAACTCTACAATATACATATATAATTGCCTTGAGATACGGGAATAAAGAAGGAAAATACGAGAAAAAAATCATGTATCTTTTTTCGATTCTTTCACATTATTAACAAAAGGTCTATTCTAGTCCGCGAAGAGACATATTTGTTAATAATTTTTACTGATTGTTGATCTGTGTCTACTGAGGAAAATATATGCCGGAAATCTTTCGTCAAATAAACAGTCAGGAAAAGAAAGTTTTGGACCTCAAGTGCTCCTACCTATCACCTTATCATCCTAGATCCAACAGTTTAGAAAAAAATGTTTAAAAACTTAACAACATACTCTCTAATACAGTGGCTCCCAATCTGGGGGGCGTGAGTACAGGCCAGGAGGTGAGTATATTATTTTATTTTTTAAAAAAACGTGGTGTTGATTGTTGAATTTTTTTATTGACATTGGTATAAGAAGTCATTATGAAAATGCGTAAAAAAGCACTCCATGATTTTTTACAATTAAATGAATTTACTTTTATTGAAACTCATTCTCTACTTTTTAGTTTTGTTTCTGTTAAAGCAAGCGTGTATTTTTAGTGTTTTAAATTATTATTTTTTGTTGTGTTTTAAGTTATTATTTTTAAACAATTATGTTGAAATGTTAGGGATCAAGCATTGAAGTGTAATTACAAGTCAATAATGTAGGTTAAAGTTTTACCCTAGATTACCGTTTAAACAATAAGAACCGATTTAATAACAACAATACTATTTTAGCGAGGTAGCGCAGTATGTAGCGTGTAGCATCACATGAGCTGCTATGCTGAGACTTCTGGGTTCAAATCAGGCTGTGACAGAAAACTATTAAATCTGTTAACAGCCACGGTTGGACGTTGTGTTGGATCTGATGACCCTCTTCGGATTCACCCAGCCTCTAAAAGTTCATATCTTTAACATGGCAGTTGAGCGTGATCTCGGATAAAGCACCTCCCTGTTGAACCGTTGAGTTCAAGAAACAATACAATTTCTACAGTGAAATGCACACATGACCTTTCATTTTTAATTATATTTTGTCAGACATGGTACGTTCCAAATCGTTTCCTAACTGAGGAATTCTATAAACGCGTTTGATTGATCTGGTTCATCGGCATGGTTCATACGCATTTTGTCCTCTGATGACCATTGCGTAACAGACAGGGAATAGTAATGAAGACAATCCTGCTTTTCTCGACTTCATGCTACTGAAGGTAAACCACAAGTAAATACATAACTCTTTTCTTTATGTAGTCTATACAACAATAAATAATGCAAGATCATTTCGGGGAAGCAAAGTGAGGGGTTGTAAGGAATAAAGGAAGGCAAGGAATAAAAAATTATTCTTTATTGAATAAATTTATGTTGGAATAATATCCCAGCTTCGCTTCATCGCCGTTCCGGGAAAATTAGGGAAAAAAGAGGAAATTTAGTCGATTATTTTTAAATGATTTCCATACTTTTCCAACCTGATCTTAGTTTAGAGGGCGTTTTGAACAAGTTACTAATTAATAATAATAAAATATTCAGAAATTTAATGCTCGTCGAATCGTTTATTCTTAGGAACAACCCAACATTGGATTGGAAGTTCAGAGGAAACGTAATCAACTAATGAAAATCTCCCCTAATTTCCCTTCTTGAGGAAAACTCTGTTTCTTTATTCAACTACCGCGGAAATCGAACTCTTAAAGCGAAGCTGTACTTCGGCCGATACTTGAGAGAAGCGATGCTCAAGGTATGTGATAAAGGTTTAGCCATAGTTTTAAATTATTTAATTAAATTAGAAATTCAAATATTAAATTGATGGACCCGATTTGGATCGTTCGGGATCTGGAGACCATTCTAGGGCTCACACAATCGCAATAAAGTGGTTAATCAAAATTGGAGGAAAAAACCTAACGGTTGAGCGTTATATAATGTCACATTAGTCTCTACCATCTACTGAGCCCAAGATCTTTGTAATGGGTTGTAGCTGTACAGGCTTAACTTTCGGTATACGAGCTGTATAGCAAGGAAATGTATTTCGGACGAGAAAAATTGGGAATCCGATTTTTCAATTCCTGTTGCCTAACAAAATATTGTGTATTTGTGGCGAGCCTTGCTTGTAAAAGAAAATTTGTAAGGATATAAAATTTCGCTTAAGTATTTAATGTTACAGTAACATTTTCAAATTCGTAAAAAAACAGATTTAACAATTTTGATCAAACTCGTAGCATCGATGTAATTTTAATTGCTATATAACATCACGTTTTAATATCCTCATTGATGAAATGCGAAAATATTTAAAAAAAACAAATTTGTATGTACAAAAATATAATTTAATTATTGGTTTAAAAAAATGTATTTTTTTAAATTTACAACTGTATTAACTAATACAACGAATAAATATTATGAATGAATTAAGTTTAAAGGTCACCAGGCCATCTTCTTTTCAAACAACTCCAAAGGATTATCGGGATTTGAAGACAAAGCTAGGATTGAAACTAGTGGGTTAGAAAGGATATTAAGTTTGTCATAAACTCGACCATTCAGCGATTATATATTTTATTATGAGAAATAGGTCATTTTGGATTCTGTCTTCATTTATAATATATAATAATATAAACAATGAAAATGATTTTTATAAAAACATATCAATCGTAACTTAGATTAATTTTTAAAAAATCTGTAGCAGTACAACAAATGCCGATTATGGTAGGGTATGGAATGGTAGTATAGCTGTTTATTGGACAACAGGAAAGTGGTTTGTCCTAAATCAACCACCAGTTTCCTCCACTTATTTTGGGCACCCACTTTGTAGAGGCTGGGTGAGCCCCAGGAGGATCATAGATCCTATAGGATCCATCTCAGCGGTATTTGAACCCAGGACCTTCGGCATGACAACACAGCGCTCTACCACTGAGGCATTCCGCTCCCTAAATAGTTATGGCCTGATTCCTTATTAATCCCACGTACTCGGCAGTTCTGATCAGATTAAGGAATGCATATTTCAGTTCATTGAAGGACATTTTCTAGTTTTAGCATTTCAAATATTTGTTCATACCGCACCCTGTCAAAGGATTTTTCGAAGTCGACGATGCAAATATGTCCATGTTCTCTGTATTAATACTTGTATGCTAAATAAGTTTTGCCATCTTCATAGAGTGTATAAGGATAACAACGATATCCGCAACTGATATTATAGTTTTATGGGGGGAGGAGGAGATAGGGAGGAAATCCGATACATTCATTCGATTGAGGCTCTTTTGCCACGAATTTATCACACCCGTACCTACAACGGAACAGAAGGGAAAGTTAAAACCCGTAGCCGAGCGGGGCGATTATACATGCATGCAAATCAGTGTTTGCCGAGAAGATGGAACAACCAGGAAGAGAAGTGAAGTAGCCAACAATTCGGAAATTGACCGGGAGCTTCTCGATAGCTAACAGTCATAGCTTTCTTTACCGAAAATTATTAAATCCCATGTCCCTCTGAATATTTATTTGGCACCTTCCTATGTTTGTCTTAGGCATCCTAAGGTGCATATGCATATCCCCTTAAAGCAGCGGTTCCCAAACTGGGGGGCGTGAGACAAGTTGAACATTAAATTAAACTTAAGTAGTCTTTCTAAAATTCTAAATCAACCATGATGTTTAAAAAATTGACCACTTTATAATATAATGGACAAACCTTCATTTTGGTTAAAATATTTCAAAGTATATCCTAGTGTATCACGGGAAGCTCTCCTTTTCTATTTGCCTTTTTCAAGCACCTATTTGTGCGAAAAAGCATTTTCTTCAACACTTATGACAATTAAAACAAAGTATCGGAATAAACTTGATGTTGCTAGTGACTTGCGTTGTGCACTTACTAAAGCTCAGTCACGAATAGGCATATTAATAAGAAAAATGCGAGCCCATCCATCTCACTAACCATCCTAGTCTATTTTTCTCTTATTAATAATTTTTGTATTTTATGAAAACTGATATTGTTGTACCTTATGGCAGTATAAATAAATGTTTTGTTCCTAGGCCCACACAATTTATTGTTAAGGGGGGGGGCCCGAGAAGCTTTCATTTCAACAAAAAGGGGCGTGGTACAAAAAGGTTTGGGAACCCCTGCCTTAAAGGCTTTCATTCCATATACTCTTGGGCACTCCGAATTTATTTTATTCAAAATTAAAAAAAAACAATATGAGTATAAGACTTTAATCTATTAAAAGAAATAGATGTACCCTACTGGGGCCAACCCAGCCTCAACTTAACTGATTAATAATCAGTGCCCTTAATTGAAGGAAAAACCTGACGGTTGAGTCTTATCTCCAACTAATCCCCTTCCTGCAGAACTAATGTCAGAATCAGTTCAGACAGACTCCAATAACTTTCTGCTCTGAAGCCAATAACTTTCATGAGTTGTAGTGGGCAGGTTTTTTTATATATGAATTAGATTAAAATACTTTACTTTAAAAAACAATATATTTGATATAGTTGAAGATTAATAAAAAACCGTACAACCCATGGAGGGTATAGGGCATGGGTCCCAATTTTTTAGGATTGCGGCTCTCTAAATAATCGATTTTTTTCCGCGGCGCCCTTAATACATCAGATTTTTTTCTAAATGTTTGACTACCTTGAAAAATTGGAAAACTTTCCTTTTTAAAAGCGATTATACATTCAACGGCGAAAAATTAAAAATATATACTTACTATTTTCCTTGGGATGATATAGAGAATATCTTATTTCAACTGTTTCGGTAATATTGTCGAGTTGAATAATTGAATATTTCGCGGCGCCCTTATGATGGCACCGCGGCGCACAGTTTGGGAATCACTGGGTATGTTAGGGGCTGTTTTGTTTCCAAGGCAAAGCTAGTGCAAGAAGGTGAATTGACCGAAATCACGCACAACACTTCTGAAAAACAGCGCTTCTCCCCAATCTCCCAAGGGAAAAACCTGGCACTTGGGTGTGGTTTAAAAACAGTACAGTCCAAACCATTTACTCAACCCAAGAATCTTCATGGCTTGTCATGTTTTTTTTCTTCGAATTTATGTTTTTATTCTGATTAAACTATGTAATAATAATTCCTAAATGCAAGCCTGCTGACAAATAATTGAAATTAACAAAAATATTAAATACTGCAAAATAAAAAAGAACAGAGAAGAAAGTTGTTAACAATTTATAAAAATAAAGTCAACCACAATACACCATAAGAAGGATCGAGGACGACAAAAGAAACAAGAATGACGTATTTCTCTTATCCCCCTCCCCGTATTTGATATGTTTTTTATTTTTATATTTAAGAGGAGAAAGGGGAAAACCATTTCGCCATTTCTATTTTCTTTATAAAATGCATGAATAAAAAATGTCTCCATGTCCAACACAGAGAGGAGAAGGAGAAAACTCTTAAATCAAAGACTAAGTCCACTGAACTCCCTTCAAAGAAGACATACAAAATTAAGACGTTGAAACGTACCAACTACACACGCTTAGTTAATCCCTTCTGTCCGAGCATTTCAACGGAATAAAGGTCACTTCAAGGTACACGATTTATATATGTCAATAGGAATCAACAATTGTTGAAGATGAAACGGTTCAAAGAAAACGGTTCGATAAATATCATTTATCAGTTTTATTAATAATTATCAACTTTTTTTATAAATATTTATTAAATTTAATATTTACTTACGTAATAAATAACTAATAGATTTTATTTAAAATAAATGAATAATTAGTTACATTACATATGATTATTTTTATTTTAAAATATTGTACTTCGAAAAAAAATAAAATTAATTTTTTATTTGGGTACAAAATACTTTTTAATGTTTTAATTGAATGTACTGTTGGTTGTACATTAGTTTAGTTTGGTTTAAATGTATACACAGGGTGTCCCATTTCAAGTGGATAAAACGTTTTGAACTTTTAAACAAAACAAAATTCAGAAAAACGATTCAGGTAAAAGTTGTAGCTATTCAGGCCTAGTTTGAAGAAATAAAAAAACATTTTTCGGTTTTTTACTTAAAGTGGTCAATATCGACCTTCAAAAAATGTAGTTTCCTCTTGACTTTTTTATTTTTCTGAAACGTACAATACAAAACATGGAAAAAATGTAAGTAACATTTTTTTCTATTTTTCATAGGTCAAGTAGAAGAAGTATCTGAAGCTCACACAACAGAAGGTTTTTAAATGTCCAGACATTTTCTGAAAGATTCAAAATACCTTGATTAGTAAGTTATTTCGACTAAAAAATCTTAAATAAAATAACTTAATGCTACATTACGTTTCCTCGTAAAAGAGGAATACTAAAGTAGTCAACTTTGAATGTTTTTTCTACTTAAACTATGAAAGATAGAAAAAAATGTTACACTCATTTTTTTCCATGTTTTGTATAGTACATTTGAGAAAAATAAAAATAAATGGGAGTCAAGAGGAAACTACATTTTTTGAAGGTCGATATTGACCATTTAAAGTTAAAAAACAAAAAAAATTTTTTTTTATTACTTTAGGTTGTAATTTCTACGTATTCTGCAGTTCAGATTTTACCATTTTATGTTCTTGTATTATTTTAATTGAATATAGTGTAAGCAGGACAAAAAATAAATTTCAAATCTTTATCAAAATATTTTAAATAGTACATACAATTTAGTGCCTCTTTTTTGCAATTATATACATTTTTCAAATTTTTTTAGATTATTTTTTCCTCTCTATCAGAACTTTTAGTACTTACTTTTAGTTTATATTTACTTTCATGACATTATTTAAATATTGTATTATTCTAATAATGTATCCCTTTGTCCAGATAAATATTTATTAAATTTTGTACATATCTTTTATTCTTAAGGGACCCAGTCCCAGAATAAAATTATTTTTCTATTCTATTCTATAATATGCTCATCAGCAGAACTTTTTTTATTATTCTACCTTACATGTAAAATTAAATATTACACGATAAACTTCATATTTTAGATATAAAATAATGCTGTTAAAAAAATTTGAATAATAACTTTAGGCCATGACTATAGTGTGGAGAATAGTTGATATACTTATATTATACTTTTAATATACTTAAAGATGGAGTGTAGAGCGTCGATTCGATGTGCTGAAGATACTGGGTTCGAACAAATTATTCAATATATGAACAGCCACTTACGGAAACTGTGAGAGACCCTCCGGTGGCTCATTCAGCCTCTATAAAGTTGATACCCTAATTGGAGGAAATATCTGGTGGCTGAACGTGATCTCGGACCAATCTCTTCACGGATTTTTAGTGATACAGTTTTTCTTTTTACCTTTTTTTATTAATTTGATTCACATATTTCTCCGATTTCACCTTCATGCCGGCATATACAATGGTACATACCGGTAATTGATTCTGTTCGACAAAGTGAAAAAAGAAATAAGGGAAATTCAAGTTTATTAAAAGAAAAATCACTTTTATGTTAAGGCTAAAGAATCCTCTGGAAAAGAAATTAGATTTTTCTCAGATAGATTGAAAGAGGGATTACCCGGTTCCATTATGTTATTCACATTTCTTAATATGATAATTCTATTATAATACTTTTTTCCATTAATATAACACGAAATTACACTAAAAGCTCTATTATCTTGTTAATTACTGAAATTAAAGTCTTAATTTTTAAATCTGACATAGTTAATCAAAATCTACAAAAAAAAAATAATTGCCAGTTTAATATATAAATTAAGGTTTGGCTATAATATTTATAAATAATACACAATAAATAGAGTATGAAAACTTATATTATTTAGTTAATTTCTGTGACGTTATTAATTTTTTTTCATTAATTTATTGATATTTACAACTGTAATAATATTACAACAAGTAAATCTGCTAATATGAATAAATGACATGAAAAAAAAACACGTGTGGAGAAACTACCCATTGATAGCACTCCAATAAAGTAGAAGGTCTCGAGTCCATCTTCTTTTCAGACGCCTCGGAGGGTTATCAGGAATATTATGGGAAGCAAGTTGAGAGACTAGCGGATTCAAGTGTGTATGGAGCCTGTCATGGAAGGATAGGTATCTAGTTTGGGCCAAATCAGCATCATATGGGATATTAAGATCATGATGGATGAGTTTGTTTGTGACATAATAAGGAGCATTGAGGATTTTACGAAGGATTTTGGATTGTAAGAATTGGATACGAGATGAATTGAATGGTTTAGTAGAACCCCAAAGCTCAACTCCGTATGTCCGAATAGGTCTGATAACTGTTATGTAAATGAGTCTTTTGTAATAGATTTTGAGCTTGGAGCGTTTGTCCAGTAAATGTTGAAATAGGCGAAAACGTCGAGCAGTTTCTTGTCTTTTCAGTCTTGTATGAGGATTTATTAAATTTTAAAAATAAATTAATTTCATATTATTATAGTTGTAAATATCAATAAATTAAATTAAATTAAAAAAATAAATAATTTCAATATTAAAATATACATTAAGATATGTATAAAATATTCATAACTGTAATAAAATAAATAAAGTATGAGAAATTGCATAATATATTTAATAGCAATATATTAAATTACATTAGATATATTTAGTCTAGTTTCAACTCACTATATCATCGAAATGTTGGCTTACTAATAAAAAGTTCTCCCTATATTAGAGAATTTTCTTTACTTCAACCCGAAACATTTTCTTCCTCATAATATATTTATTTATTGTGACATTGATAATTTATAAAACACAAATAATTTAGAAGTAACCGTTTTTTTTTATTGCCTATTAAAACGAACATAATTTTTATAAGAAGAGAAAAGTGGCTAGAAGGGTCAATAATTATTATATATATAATCCCTGGGTACAGGCTAATACACAAGTACGAAAATCAATAGCAATCAAATGATGACTAATTAACTAATTAAAATAGTTATTTATGAAGGGGGACGTGGCTAGAGGGGTCAAGATTGAAGTATTTTTTATCAGTATCAGAATTATCAGTGTTCAAGTTATAACTACCGCCTAATACACAACCAACGAAATTAATAGCTATGAAATAATGACATATTTAATATTATATTATCACATGTTTTAACTTGTCATGTGATTCTCTTTTAATATTTTTATAAAATAATAGTCATGAGCATAAGTATGCAAAAAATAATGTAATTACGAGAAATGCGTATACTTCGGTAATCATTTCATCTAGAAATGAACATTTTAACAAAAAAATATCATCTATACTTCGAAATGTTATTTAAAATTTTTATATCTTGATGAAATGATTACCGAAACTCATTATCTATATTTATTTTCTATATTGAAGCTCACGCTTTTATTTTTGGAAAATATTAAAAAGGAGCGAACAAACAGTTAAAATTTGTAGTAACTCAACTCAAAGCGACAACAAGCGGAACAGATACCAAATATTTATTTAAGAAGAGGTGCGTGGCTAGAGGGTCTAGTATTAGCATTTTATTATTACATTTTGTATATTTCAATTTCCATTAACCCTTTAAAGACCAAACTCGTTTCCCATTGAATTTTTTTAATTTTTGTTCTTAGTATTCCCTTTCTTATTTTTATATTTAAACATTTTATTGATCATTACAAAAAAAAAATTGTTTTTGTACATTTTTTTTTAATGTTCCCAATTGGGAATAATGGCTTGTTGAGGGGTCTAGTCAATATATAAGTCAATTTACGAAATCAACTTATTGTGATAAATTTAGTTTTAAATTGTTTGTGATACATTCCTAATAATATATAAAAATTAATGGATTCATAATAGTAGTTTTTAAAAATTTAGCGGGTAAATGAGAAAAATTAACCGATTGCTACAAAAAACTACGATTTCAAAAAAATTGTGGAGTCGATTACGGTCACTCTTTTTTAAAAGAAAAAATATTTTCATACAATTTAATGTTTTATTTAATTGTAATTAAATTGATAATGCATTTGGTACAGCAGAAATATTGTTACAAAATTCTTAAATCTATGTTCCCAAATGGGAACAATGGTCGGTAAACGGTAAACGGTTAATATCAATAAGAATGTATGAGTTATCAGTATCTGAATGCTGGATAACAGCCCCTGGGTACCGGCTAATACACAAGTACGATAATAAATAGCAATAAAATTATGAAAAAATAAAATAAATTATAGTTCTTGGTCGAGTGATCGGATGGACCCACGAGAGCCGAAAATTCGAAACTTTGATCAATAAGCAAACTGCCATCTCCAGAACACTTATTTTTTTCCTCATTTATCTTCTTTCGGATAAACAAATTCCTTTCCTGACAACATCGGGATAGTAGGCGATATCGCCTTATCTCATCTAGAACAAACAAGCTACGTTCAAATAGCTTACATTTTTGTTGCCTGAATGGATCAACCGGCGGAGTACATAGTTTTATGTCTCGTAGGGGGGGATATGGAAGGGGAAATTTACATACCTTATAATAAAAAGATAACTTGTATATTTGATCATAATAAAATAAAAATAGGGAGACCAAATGGAGCACAGTAAAATATTACAGATTAACCAGTAAGATTTTCAGATACTTGTGGAATATGAAGTCGAAAACAAAAGCTGTGTTAGAGAAGCCAACAAAACTTTAGATAAAAACAAAACAAAAACATAATAAATGACAGAGAAGCATTTAGGAAAAATTTATTACACATTTAAATATTCCAAAGGAGAACACCGAATAAAACAGGTTCAAAGTGGCCTGAGGACAGGAAGAGGAAGCATAGCGAACATTTTAATAAATGTTGTAAGAAAAGAATGAGAAATTGAAATGGGAACGTGGTCCTCAGAAATTCCATTCGCAGACAAAAAAAAATAATAATAATGTATTAGAGATCTCTTTTGAAAAAACTAAATTCTTCTGTTCAAAGACAGATATCACGAGCCTGAGAACAAAATACGATAAAATCGACCGGGTCCCGTGCTTTAAATAACTCGGAGAATTCATCGAACCGACAGGCCATCAGAAGATCTCGCAGCAAAACCATCTCCAAAAAGTCAAGAAGGAATTAGTTCAAGACATCTACATCAAAAAATGTACGTCAAGACAGACAAAAATTCGGCATTACAACACAGTCATAAAACCAACAGTACTTTACGGAAGTGAAACATTGTCACTTAACAGAAAACAAGAATTAGAAGAAATCAAAAAGCAAGAGAGGAAGACCATCAGGAAAACTTAGGAGCAAGATATGCCAAAGATAGTTAAGTTATAGGCTGCAATCAGTCAAAGCAATAGAAAAAGGTTCAAACATTGAAATTGACATTAGGAAAAGACGAATGAAATTCTTTGGACACCTCACTAGATTATAAAAAAATCGACTGTCAAAAAAGAATGTTAGCTCATTTAAAAATTCAACACCTTGGCTGGATGAATTTCGAAAAGACCTGAAAAACGCAAACATATGTGCAACAGACATTATAGAAAGAGACACCTTCAGACACAAAGTCAACAGAGCAACCAAAACAAAAGCATTGCAGACCGAAGTGGTCGGAAGAACGTAGGCAAGCCTTCTCAGAGAGAATGAAAGCCTGTTGGAAGAACAAGAAGAACCAAATGAAACGTCTTCCGCAGTTGGGAGAATAAGCTAATACTACTACTAATAATAATGCATTAGAGACACAAGATACTTTATTTTCGGATTTTCCTATATTACAGAATGTCTCAAGAAGGAGGAAAATGCCTTTGATTAAAAGTTAGATTCAAAGAGTCGATTTTCAATGTATTGACAATTGGAGAAGACCTGCAGGTATATTTAATTTTATTTTTAAATGTATTTATCTGGATAAAAAATTAGGGAACAATTGTACATTGAATAAACTGGGATACAATCCTTAAATAAAATTGTATTTGACCCGTTCAGATAACATGCTATTGCATAAAATTTTAATACTTTGAGTGACCATTGAGTTAATTTTATTTTTATTATAAAAATAAAAGAAAAAAAAGAAACCCCCATACTACAACATATGAAGGTATTGGATTCAGTATATAGTAGAGATTGTAGTGTTTTCTTGAGAACGGTTGTTCAGGAAGGTGATTTGTCCGAGATCACGGTCATTCCCCAGGGTTTGACCTCTTGTACCCAATTGAGGGTACCCACTTTACAGTAGGTCATCAGACCCCACCGGGTCCAACCACAGATGTCGATTTTGTTCGTTAGTTAAATTATTTGTACTAATTTTTATTAAACTTAATATTCTTGTTCATCATAATAATAATGTTCATTTATTCTGGGGCAACTGCCCCTGAAGAAGAATATACATTTACCTCAAATTCGCTCAAAATAAGTCGTGAAGAACTTGTTAATAATTTAATAAACAAAAAATAAATAAAGTAATCATTAAAACGATATAATTTAAAAAAAAAAGCACAAGATGGTTACCAAAAATAGTATATGTATAAAGGAGAAAATTAAAAGTACAAGAAACATAAAATAATTGATTTTCTGTTTGCGGCAATGGAGTAGTTCCAGATGCACTCATGAGCTTTCTCTAGATTAATGATATTAATTACCGAATTATCTTCCCTTTAGATTCCAAGGAACTTTCTGCGCGTATAGCTTATCCTATATCGCCTTAGTGTGAAATTTTTAAAATCTATTCTGTGGTGGAATCGATAACAGAACTAACAATTCCAAGGGGTGTTAATACCCTATGCTGCCCCTCGACACCGCCACGTTACAAATGGAATGAAGAATGACTGATGCCCATTACACGGACAACAGGTGTTAGGGGATGAAATGGGGGAGGGGGGTGGAGTGTGGGTGGTTACAACATTTTTTTTTCCGTGTCGTACCGGCATTGAGAGCTGATCCGTCATAGTTAAAGGGTCATCTGCCTCTTCTAAATGAGCAAGGGCTTTTACAACAAATACGCCCTTACCCTTAATAGTCCACGGGGGTTGGGGAGGGGTTGAGGCGATGCATCCATCACTGGCTAATACGGTAGAGTACGCCCCAACACGAACCGACGCGTGTCCGACAAGGGAAACGACAATGGCACGCCTAATCCCGCGTTAAAAATAAGCACATGGAACACAGGATTAATTCCATCACTGCCATGGAAGGAAGTCGAATGGAAAATGGGAATATAGTGTATGGGAAAATGAGGCGAATGTTTTCTCTACAAGACGGTAGAAGAAGCTATACTTCCGACTTGTCAGAGTGAAAGAATGGAGTAAATGCAGTATGAAAAGCCTTGTAACTGTCATGATAAGAAGTACCTTGACAATAGTGTATCTAGGATCATCCTTCTGTTTTTTTTTAAAGTAAGTGCCATCCTACGCTTCAGTAACGTGACATGCTAAAAAAATAAAGCTTATTCCAGAGAAAGCACACTGATAAAATAACCAAAAAGAGTTATTGTGTTCAGTAGTTAGGAAAGTATGTAAGAACTATTTCAAAACCACAAAAACTGGATTGGTTAATCGGAAGAGACTTATACTCTTAGACGATTAAAAGTGGAGAAACTAAACGAGCTGGGTTGGTCCTCCCCTACCTTATTCGCCTGACTTAATCTCCAACAGATTTCCATCTGTTCAGAAATTTGGAAAACTTTCTATACATTAACGTAACTAGAGTTGACTCATGGGGGGGGGGGTTAACCCCCACCAGTCAACCACTCCTACATATTACTCCCTTCAAAAAAGATGCCTCGTAATATATGTATAATTTATATTATACTATAATCATGTAGCTTCAAATTAAGTAAACAGATTATGATTTTTTATAAACGTTATTTTCATTATAAATGTTATTTTTGCAAGGGCAATCAAGAAATAGCTTTTAAATACAAGTAACCTTATTTATTGGTTACAATAACTTACTATAGTTAATTGCATAGGGAACTTTCTAGACCCATCCAGACTTACTTCTAGATTCCTTCTAGAAAGAGAATTGTCTAAACTGTTCTCACGTTTGGCGTCTTATTGTTGCCGCTAGAAGTCACTACTGCCGCTATAATAATATAATTAATTGTAAATAAACAGTATTACGTTTTGCTTTGTCATTTTAGTGTACCTTTTATTCATTAAAATAACTGTGTTTGCACTTTCTTTGTTGTGTTTTCTACATTATTGACCCTTGCTTCTGTAATCCCACAACAATAACTTTAAAAAAGTAAAATCCTTCAAATTTATATTTCTTTTAAATTGCATTTTTTTTTTAATTTCTTCTAAGCAATGGGGAGGGTTACATCCCCAACAACCCCCCCCCCTCGTTACGCCTATGTTCCTATATGATACAATTTTTAAAAAATGATTCTCAAGTCAGAACCAGTTTTATATTTTTCTTCATCACGAAACCCTGAATTTTTCAGTTCTAGGTTTTAAAAGTTTTATAAGATGGCGGGAAAAATGTTAAGGAAACGAGGGTGAATATTTAAAATAAAAATGGTTTGATTTCATAAAGTTGTTTTACTAAATAACTTTTCCTTTCAAAACGGATGTTTCGTATGAAACGACCCAATATTTTTGAAGTCCTCTAACAACGAAATACGCGCACCAGACCTTTTTTTATATTATTATAATACTTTTATTCTTTAAATATTATTTATTCTTGTTTTTATGACGTTCTAGTCTTCAATCTCAATTTTACTTATTTCCATTTATAATTACATCTAATATTGCTATACTGTTATAAGTGGAGAGGATATATAATTTTTTAATTGTCTTCTCGCCTCATTCGAAATTAATTATTAAGTACAATTATTTAATTTAAAGTAGAAACTTGATTAATTCATTATACCGTCGGGAGGAATATTACTTTTTTTTATATAGAACTGACGTATCCGGAGGAATCGAACCAAGAGGAACACCGACCGGTTTTTGACCCAGTTCTTCTCAAAAGAATTTGGCAGCGAGATCTGCATAGAAAAGAAAAAAAGGATTGTATCACGGAGAGTACATGAAACATCATAGGGATAATATAATGGAGCCCTGTTTTTTTTTTTTTTTTTAAATAAAAGATAGAATGTCTCTGGTTGTATTACTTATTGCTCTCTCCCAAGTAGGAATAGTATAGTATACGAAAATAAATAAAAAAATATATTCAATGTATGCAGGACAATGTATAAATAAATTAAATTATAATAATTTTTTTTCAGTATATAATATTAATTAAGTATTAAAATTAAAAAACTTAAAAAAGTATGCAAAATTATCTGTAACCTGCAGTACTACTACAAACGCAGTGTCTTGGGCTGAGCATATGGTAGGTACTAAACTGTTAGTAGGACAACGCTTGTGCAGGTAGGTGATTTGCCCGACCATTCCAAACAATTAAGGGTACCTACTTTATAGAGCCTCAGAGAGCCCAAGGAGGATGTAGCTAATGTATTATTATTGAACAATTGTAAATTTCAAGAAATACATTTTTTTTATTATTATGATATTTCAGTTAATTTCAAAGTATTTACATTTTTTAAATATTTTATTTGAAAAGAAAAGATATGGCCAGGACCGGGACTCAAACCCGGGACCTTCACCAAAAAAATAAAATAATGTTAAAGTAACATTCTCCCCGTGTATACATCGCGAAGTGCGAGAACATGGAGATGTAGGATCAATTGAAAAGAGGGGATATGGTTGGCCGTGAAGCGAAGCCAAGATGGCCGAGATGGATAAGGCGTCACCACGGAGAGGTGAAGGTCCTGGGTTCGAGTCCCGGTCCTGGCCATATCTTTTCTTTTCAAAAAAAATATTTAAAAAATTATAAAATATAAAGATAAAATAAATTATAATTATATTTTGATTTTATTTATTTTTATCATAAATAATAAAATAAAATAAAACATGAAATACTGTATAAAAAAAAAAACCTTCCACTAAAACCTATGAATGGTGTTTGTGCACAATGGATACAACGATACAACAATAAATTATAATAATAATACAACGATTGTGCAGGGAGATAATTTAAAATGTTACCCCCAATTAAGATACAGAGGGTGGGTGAGTTCCACAAGGATCTGCAGATAGCCGGATTTGAACAAGGAATCTTCAGCATCCTTAGCCACCCAGCTCCCCTGTCACTATTAAGTAATGCAATGTTGAAGCTTATAGTGTAATAGAATCCTAGATTAAATTCATTTATGAATCGTGTAACCACTAATGGTTTCGTAGCACTTAATGTCGCGTTCTTTGACAAGTTTATTACACACTTCACACGTGCTTTGTGTTTCTCTAATTTGTTTCGTTTTAGTCGGCTGTTGAATGGCGACACTGCAAAAGTAGGGGGGGGGGTGCAATGTTATTGCACTGCAATGGTTGAAATAACATCCAAACCCTTTATAATTATCCACTTAATTATTTAATTAACAGACGCCGCTTTGTTTCTGAAGCCCTCTTAAATTTAATTATTTATTACTAAAGCCTTTGGTCCAGAGTTTAGGTTGGCTCATACGATACATTCTAAATAAAGCAAAAATAAAATGCAAGGAACTCATAATCTCATGCCCTTAAGGCATAGATAAATTTTAATATTTTACCGTTTTTTATTTTATTTTTTATAATTATTAAACAGGCAGTCTTAACAATATAAAAATCTGTTATAATTTGTTATAAAACAATAGTAATTATATGAGATTGAGAGAATTAGGAATCTTAAGCATCAAGATCAATTGTCTATTACACAGAATTCCATCTAAATCGTACTCATGACTGTACACAACGCAGTCCTAATACCTATGTTTTGGTACACTCCAACGTACCAATAATTATTTTTTTAGAATTCAAATACTGATAAAAAACATGTAGAATACGAACGGTAAAACGGATCTTTACCTACTTTACCTGTCTGATCCACAATCCCTCCTAGGGCTCACCCAGCCACTATAAACTTATTGGGGGAGAAACCTGGCGGTTAACTGTGATATCGTACAAATCACCTCCCTGCACAATTGTCCTATAAACAGTACATTCACTACTATGTACTGAGCACACGATCCTTCATAAGTTGTACTGGTACAGGTCATAGATTTATATAGCAAAAAACATAAATATGTTTACCATTCATAGCCAGTCCTAGGAGTTTTTTTTTTTATATCGACCGAAACGTATTCGGGAGGATTGTGATAGAGACGTTGTAGGTACACGTATTTTATGGAGTTCAGAGTAAGATGCAAGGAATTTTGTAGGAATTTTAGTCTCTCTTTTATCTGACATGTAATTTAATTTAATCTTAGCACTTTTTAATTGCCTCATAATGACTTAAAATATATTTTTCGATGCACTACGTTTGTCATCTAAGTTTCTGTTACGTTGTCATCAAGAGTTCGAGTGGATCTCTTTCCAGACTCTCCCAAAAAAATGTTCAAGTGTCCTGGGATCTGGCATTTTCTTGCCTTCCGGTCAGACCCCACGCCCTTAACCAGGTTCATTTATTAGACGAGTCTAACCGTCAGGGAACATAATCAAAAGTATAAAAGAATAGGCTAATTTTATAAAATTCGAAGTCACAGCATGATTTCGACGAACGACGCACTAAATTACAGACCGAGCCTACCGAATTCATTGGCATTCAGATCTTTTTGTGGTTCGTTAAACGCATCCCTCCCGCAGCATAAATTTCGATTATTGGGATTACATTTGGTTTTGTATTGTTAAATTTTTCTCCTCGTCAACAACTGTCCTGTATCATATTATTACTGTTCAATCTAAAACGACCGCTCTTCTTATTTTGCCTTCTCTACATCTTTGTCACTTCATTGGCCGAAACGGCTACTCGTACATCAGCAGCAGTACACAGCAGACAAGGAACAGTACGATAAGAACATGTGCTCCTTTTATACCATGGAGTAGAACCACTCAGAGGGGTTAGGAGAAATTGCAGGAACCAACGCAACCAAGAATAGCCATTCACAATATAAAAATATATTTATTTCATTTCATCTTTATACAGTCCACATATCAGAGATAGCACATCCCGTCAAGGAAATGCCCTTTTCTAACTTAAATATGGTCCACCGGGCCCGGATAACTGTCAGTCTTTATTAATTTACGGATGAATGCCATACATGTGTGTAATATACTATGTACTATATACCAGGATAAATGTCAGTCTTTTAAAAATTTACGGATAAATGCCGATGAAGTATTTTTATTAGAATTATCAAATCTTATATCGGGCATACGTTTAATAGATTCATAGCTAGCATTTTAAATAGTTTTCAATAATTTATTTTACCTGAATTGGCTAAACGTTGGATTTTCCAGTATTTTAGAGACTTACGGCTTTGGAGAGTTTTCTTATTGCATTCCGATTAATCAAGAATCGATAATTTGTATACTAACCATTTCCCAATGTCAAATAATAATTCTTTCATAAATAATGATTTTAGATAGCATATTTTTTCAAAAA
Source organism: Arma custos (assembly GCA_037127475.1). Classification (NCBI taxonomy): domain Eukaryota; kingdom Metazoa; phylum Arthropoda; class Insecta; order Hemiptera; family Pentatomidae; genus Arma; species Arma custos. The sequence goes on from CM073761.1 coordinate 39,504,183, forward strand.
TACGAATAATCTCCATAATCGGCAATTCATACCGACTTAAAAAATCCATCAACCAATAACGAGAAAAAAATGAGGTAATACAAAAAGTAAGTAAAGAGCAAAAGTCAACCAGTTTGGAACAAAACAGTACTTAACGGCAAAAACTATTTATCAACATTTCCCCCCCTAGCTTTCCTTAGCCTGTTGCAGCCCTATTAACTTTGTTCTAACATATTTCACAAGTTCCCCCATAAGGCAGAGTATCGAACTACACCAAAGGACGATTTGAAGTGAAATATCGCGCTGAAATTGACCTTAACTTGTATCACCGCTGTAGCGTTTATCGGACTTCTGTAACTATTATAACTCTGAAAGGGACCGATATGTAGAAATTGTTCAATAATAAGCTAGTTTCTTCAAGTTGAGAGTACAATGCCAGGATGGATTCCGAATGGAACAGATTATTCCAGGAATCGTATGAGTAATAAAAGTACAAAGTTTTGGAATAAAAATATTACTAAAAAATAAAAATAAAAACTATGGTAGGGACTGCACTGTTTCTAGGAAAACGTTTGTGCAGTGAGGTTATTTGTCCGAGCTCTCAATCAATGACACTCAACCGCCAGATTTTTCACCCTATTAAGAGCACCCACTTTATAAAGGCTGGGTAAACCCCAAGAGGTTCTGCTGATCCTACAGAGTCTATCCATTTTTTTTTTTTTATCCTGAAATAAATAATAAATCTAGCTTGATGTTCCAAAGATAATATGTAATAAATGATAGAAATAAATTATTTGAAGTTATACTTCATATAAGTAGGATTTTTACAAAATACACTGAACAATCACTACATCCACAAGACCAATTCCAAGATATTGAAGCCTATTCGCAAAGTCACCAGTCATACATTGTTTCAAAGTTTTCATACCAAAATAAAATGCTTATTGCAGATTATTATTATTATCGGGTTTATTATAAAAAATTAATTGTTTCTTATTACTAAAAAATGTAAGATTTAAGAAAATGATTACGGAAAATCATTAAAAACGAAAAAAAAAATGACGATGCCACGAAATTCTTTGAAGATATCGGCGATACAAACCCAGCATATCTAAAGTGAAAACATCACTTTTTAGGAGAGTGAAAAATCTGTTTCAAGGTTCATTCAAAATCTATAAGATTTTTGCCTTAAAGATGACTGTATATATATTGAATCAATAATTAACCAGAATGCAATTACTGTAGATATGTAGATAAACGTGTGTTTTTTCACATTCGATACTTTGCATTAGTATCGCAGATATAACTTAAACGTTCTACGACAATCAAGCGTCCGTGGCTATATGGCGTTTCGACAAACGGGCAAGAAGTAAGCAACTTACGACCTAATCCTAGCTAATTAATTTATTAATTAATATGGCAAAATCTAATGATCCCGTGAGCCAAATGCAAACCTTGACCAATTACGTCCCCAATTTAGATAACAATTAATCAGATTACCGTATCAGGTGATGTCGAGCCAATTGTGCAGGAACATCATGGGAATGCGATGAAAAAGATAATTTTGACTTTTTTCTTTCCAATATTGGATTCGCTAAACAAGAAGAATGGCAAAAGGATGATAATTTTCTGAAATTGAGGCGCGTGAGGAGCGAGATAAAAATAAACAAGAAAATTATCCATATGCACACGTAATGTGAAAAACTTGGGCACATCAGAAGAATCCAAATTATAACTTAAATTCGGAAACGACAAGGACATAAATGAATTATGAAGCAATTTAAGTTTCGACCTCAAAGAGTTTCGACTCCTCCAAGAGTTATAGAAGGATTTGCATGGAGCTAATACCCACCTTTTGAGGTTATCGTGAGGTTCACTTGTTTATACGAGCTGCCATAAGCGCCTGCTTACAAATGAGCATTTAAACTGGGCCAGTGAGTGGTATCTTTGCCTCATTAGGTAACTTTCCCCCATCCTATCTCAACTCTATACTCAAATAAGCTCCGTTAGTTGAGAGAAAATATTAAATCGACGGGAAAATTGCCGATGAAATGATCCGTGCTTTAATCGTGAAAAAACTATTGGTGGCAATAATTGACTTAATTATTGTAGTTCGGATACTATTTTATTGTAAGTTTTCATTTACTTTAGTTAAAATATCGAATCACAAGTTAGGCTGCATAATGTTGCAATATATTGCATTTTGGCAACATTCTTGAATAAATAAGGCAATATCTCTCAGCTAGAGTAAGCTAAGGTGCTACTGCATATATATACACTATTGTAGTATAATTAATGAGAAAGAGGGTACCTACTTTTATATTATAAATTATAAATATAATTAAATGGCGTATTGTACAGCTAAATAATATATACCTAAGTCGAAATGATAATAGGGATTTTCGGCCAATGATTCACAAATAAGAATTATTTTGCGATTTAAATAAATTTTATTGTATGAGAATTCCGAAATACCAGCTTTATTAAACTTTTTTACATAAGCAGTCCTCATAAATGCTGAACACTAATAACAAGAAGAAAAAACCCATTCAATAGGTTCAGGCTAGTTTCTTGCAGCGACAAAGGAAAATCTCTACCTGGACTATAAAGGAATCTAGAGATATTAAAGAAGAAGTAAATCAGAAAAATTAATTAAAATTTATAAATATTCCATGGAAATTAATATTCTCTATTATAAGGTCTGAAATAATTTTTAAAAAGTCTGTGTAATTACAACCCAGTATTTAGCTAGCGTTTGTTAAAATATTTCACCGATATCACGATAAAAACGCTAGGTTTTTCCTCATTAAACTACGTAATAGTCTGGGTGAGCCCTGGGGTGATATAAGAATAAATAATCTACCACGGCCGTTCGCGCACAAATGATCTAGAGTTTAGTAGCACGGTATATTACACACTGGGTTACTCCACTTCCAATAATTAAAAAATTGGAAATAAAAATTGAATCTGATAGAAATTTAGTTGTTAATTTTATAAACTTTATGCATTAAAATATTTCAAAATATATAAAACAGCACAAAAACAACTTTTAAAATTTTTGATTTAATCGGTTTAATCAAAATATGATATTTTGTAAGCGAACATTATGGAAAAAAAGTCAAGATATCAGAAAACTATTGGTAGGTTATTTGTTCAGGTTATAGTAGCTTTGGTTTTAAAGTTGAACTATCATTAATGCATAAAGTTTTAAATAGCAGTGAAATATAAAATACATAGTTATATACTAATCATCTTTTACTTCATACATCAAAGTTTAAATCAGTTCAATACTAAAATTTGACCATGGAGGATATATGATCCAAGAATATATATATATATATATATATATATATATATATATATATATATATATATTTAAAAAAAAAATTGTTTAGACATTAAAAATGCATTAATAAGGTATCCATGCTACATTTTTCTGATTGTTGGGACATAGTTGTTTAGAATTATGTATTTTTCTAATTATAATTGTCAATTTTACAGATTTTATGACTTATAACTTTTTTAAAGTTATATAAGTTTTATTAATTTGATGCAGAAAATTGGAAAACATATTTGAAAATTACATCAATTTGTCGAAACGTCATTTTAATAAATTAAAAAATACATACTGGATAATTTTTTTTCCCCATTTTTTATGAAAAATTGAAGATTTAGTCCAGTTTTTTACATCGTTTTTTAAAAATAAAATGATATCTTTCTAATTAATATTATATATAATAGTTATTAACTATTTTTACATTTATTAATCGACCAAATATTAAAAATACAAGTTAGTATAAAGAAATAAAAATTGCAAATGTGCCATAATACACGGGAGGGCACGCGTTAAAATAGGTTGGGCACCCTTGATTTAGAACGTTATATGGCCATTATATGTTCGAAGTAAAAGGCGTCTCTTTTTATACAGTACTTAATAGTAACCGGGGGAGCGGAGTGGCTCAGGTAGAGCACAGAGCTGCCATGCCGGAAATCCTGGTTCAAATCCCGCTGCAAGCCAAGATTTTTATTTAGTCTGTTTGCATCGGGAGATGGATCATATAGGATCTAGGACCCCCTGGGGCCCACCCAGCCTCTATAAAATGTTATAAAAATAGGGTACCCAAAATAAGGGGGAAAAATCTGGCGGTTGAGCGTGACCTAGGACCTTGCAGAACCGTTGTCCGTGAAACAGCACAGTCTCTACCATGTACTGAACCCCAGACCCTTCATGGGTTGTAGTGGTACAGGTTTTCTTTTTTTTTTTAGTAGTAACCGATCTCTACCCAATATATAAAAATAAAAGGTCGGTTAATGATAACTTTTGTTAATGGGAGTGTTTGGGCACCACATTTTTATTTCAACGCTTCCTATTTGAAGACTGTCGACAATGATTCACTTCAGGGAAAGAACAACTGACAAAGAAGAATGGGATAATGAGAAGAATGCTATAACAAGTGCAAAATGAAGTTTCCTTCCTCGGCTTAAATTCAACAATAACAAGATAATGGAAATAAAATAACCAATTTGCACCAGCGGGAGAGCAGTTATCTCCTTACAGGCTCTTTCAGCTTCGCGGTTCAACCTTCAAGAAGCAAACACAAAGTCTATAAGAAAATTAGTTAATCTTGGTTGGTTGTGCTCAGATTAAGACGAGCAATCTCAATTTCATTCCTTATCTCCTCCTGAAATGGCCGCCTTTGAAACCATTTACGTCTAATGGCTTGACCTAACTCGATTCATTATTTCATTGATCCCGAGGAAGCCATATCGGTTTTCGATTCCGGTCCTTAGGTTTAGCCGAGCAATTCTTTCGATCCCGGATTAACAAATATATGTTTCTTGTTTTAAAAATATCCGTATTTCTTAGAAAAATATTTATTCGGTAGAAATCGGTTAATGGAAGCACTGTTAGAAAAAAAATGGCGCCCTAACACAACCTTTCCGAATAGAAAAAAAAACGGTGAAGGGTCTGGGTTTCAGTACAGGGTAGCGACTGCACTGTTGTACGGATTTTTTAAATTCAATTTGAACGAAATGGACTAATTAATAAAAAATTTCTTACTGTGCCAGAATTTCAAACAGGAAAAACAATTCTTACCTGAAACAAAAAGAAAAAGGGAATTATTATAAATTGATTAAAAATTAAATGAGAAATAAAATTATAAAAGTTTCTAAATATTCACAAATAGAATGACATTACAGAACGCCACGTGAATGCAATAAAACCCAATAAATGGTTCCAGCAGCGAAAAGGTATAGTTTCAATATTAAATATAAATTATTCAAATATGTAATTTAAGAACATCTATTTGGTGGCTAATAATAGTAATAAAAAAAATCGTCCAATGAATTTTTTTTAATCGATCCTTAAAATGGAACATACAAGATTGAAGGCAAAATTATTCTATAGATAAAACGATGTACTCAATAAAATATAAATAATAATAGTTGGTTATGTGTTAATAATGATAGTTGGTTTCCAAAAAGAAAAATAGGTACAATGCGGACGCAAGAAAGAAAGCAAAAACATGGAGAAAGAAAGAAAAATGCGTATAAGAAAATAAAAGAGCAGTTGAAACTGACTTAGTTCAAAATGCCTCATTATTAAAAACTAAAAAAAATAATAATAGTTTTATTATTTTTAAAATTATTATAGTTACAACCTTCTTTAATTTTTATTTATTTATAAAATAATAAAATTTAACCACGGGTTCTGATTTAAGGGTTTCACGCCTTAAAGCCAAAACAAACTTGAATACAGAATTTTAAAAATGCTTTTTTTTTTAAATAATTGACCGTATCAACATTGACAAGCGCCTGTGATTATATTATTTTACCATTGCATTTTAATATTTAAACAAATAACCAAAAAATTATATTTAAGGTCTGATTTTTTTCTAATACCACTAAAAATTCAATATCAACAAGTATCAGTAAAAATGAAAAAAAAAACAACTTCAACATTATAAAATATTTGTTAATTATTACAATGTAATTAAAAAAACAAAGCTTATATATCTAAAATACTATTAAAATTACTAAATAGTCAACGATTTGCCATTTCATGTATCATCAGGACATACTCGTACGCCAAAAAATTCATATTAATGCAACACTTCTCAAATCTACAGTTGAGAAAGACCCATAAAATTTCCCAGTCTTTTGGAAACTTGAGGCTTAGTTTTTTGGATTCTGACTGAAAATTGACTTAATTTCTAAATAAATAAGGATTGCTGATTTTTTTAATAATAGGAATTAATAAACATCGCTCAAAATACACGGAAGTTTGGATCGGAAATCAATCAGTCTTCAGTACACGTACACATCCACCGACCAGAGACCCAAAAATATCTTCTGGTCGACCGCACGCATTCCTTCATCACCACATTCCAATCTCATCAAAGCTTGTATTCATCAGCGGCAATTGATTCATCATTACGACGCTATACCGGTTCTCTTGTATAGCGGATTGTTCCTAGGGGAAATTACGCTAAGGCGAAAGAACTCGAAGAGGAAATGTAAATATAATGAAAGGGGAGTAATGAAATTGTAAGAGATTTTTCTTTCTCTCTCTTTTTTGTTTTGCTTTATCTTACATATTTATGAAACATGCAATAAGCAGATATGTATTGAAATCGAGATTTCCGAATCAGAGTTTAAATGTAAACACATGTATGTTTTCAAGTTCCCCTGAGTCGAAAATGAGAAATGGAAGCTGGAAATTATACGAAAGTGTAATTGTTATTTAAGATAGGTATAGACATGTTCACCTAATAAGTTAGAAAGCGCTGTGCCGACTGGTGGTCAGAGGGGTAGACCGAGACGTAGGTGGGAAGATAGCTGTAAGATTGATCTGATGGATTCCGTGGACTGTTTTTAATCAGAGGTTGGTGGAATCGGTATGGAGCCTTCGGGTTCGCTAAGCCTTTTTATTTATTTATAAACCTGTTACAAATAAAGTAGTTGTTCTGTCAAGGGCCGTGAAACAACCCCCTGAGATCTGGAGACCCGGGCTCAATCAGCCTTTATAATTGGGGAAAAGGCTGGCAGTTGAACTTATCTTGGCTAAAACGCCTTCCGGTACAACCGTTGATAACAGAACATTTCCCTACCATGTACTGAACCTCTTTAAAAATTTTAATTACGACTAATTACGATTAACGGCATCTTAATGTTAGCAGTGATAAAAATGGATAAATTTAAGGTATAATTCTGCAGTCCCAGTGATTATATTTATAAGTATCCCTGTAAATACATAGGTATACAGGGCCCATACTTGTGACCTACTTTACAAGCCGTGAAGAAGACCTGAAATGTGGTTCGAAACGTCGGTTTCTAATAAATAGGTCACTATTTGAGGAATTAATTCTTTGATCTGAAACTAGACCATTTTCTTAACTCATTTATTTTCAACTTTCGAAGACTAGGTAATTCCTATGTAGAACAAACATATTTCTTAGGGATGTGAACCCAAATATTACATACCTTTTGTTGGAGAAGCTTAATAAATGAAAAAAAAAAACCCACAAGACAAAACGTTGACAGGTAGATAAAAGACTTAGTGTCCGTGAGACGGGCGTCAGGCCTGAGACTCGACCCCAATCTAAACTTGCACTTAATTCGCATTAAAAATACACAACCGAATCGTTCCAAGTTTAACTGGAACACACAACTTGTAAACTGAGTTTAACTTAGGGCACTTTTAACTTTCCTACACCCCCCCCCCAACCCTCACTCCATTAGAAGATTTTACAGTTTAGAGACAGATTAAGATGTCAGGATGACGCAGGGGATTTTTCGGTGCAAGGGGAACTAACCATCAACAAGGATATTGCTATTTTTGTCAACAATAAAGCCAACTTCGTTGTTTGTTGTTCATTTACAGAGATGCACAAGATACCATATACTAAGTATCTGGAATACAAAATGCAAGTATTTCTAAATAAAGTATTTCAGATAGCAAATACAAAATACTTTCTGGAATGGTATCTGAAATATTAGATACAAAATACGTATCTTTTAAATACTTTTTAAAGATAAAATACTTTTGTAAGAGAAACAATTTTATTGAATTTAAGTTTATTTACGAGCTATATGAATTACGAATCTATATGTACATGAATTATTTACGAACAGATAGCGTTGATCGCGCAAATGTGACTAGACAAAATATTATATTTTTAAGCTTTTAATTGAGACTTAAGTATAACCAGTTCTTTTACAAACATTTTATCACTCATTTTTCTTCGATGAGGCCTTAAAATCAAAAAAGAGAAGAGTCAGTCCACAGGGGCAACTTGGTAAAAAGGTGTTATATTTGAAAAATATTTTTTTTATTGTAGGATAAGCATTTAAGCTGGTATCTTTATTATTTAGGTATTGTAGTGTTTCTGAGCCAGCGGTGCTGCCAGTAGACCCTGTGTTTTCGCCACCTGCAATAGAGGATTCAGAATCTTCTAAAAACATGCAATAAGATTCATCTTTTGACTTCCTATTTTTTATATCACCTTCAATATTTTCTAAAGCCCCGTAGAAGTGAGATAAGACGGTAAGAGGAAGGGTATTCCGTTTTTTTAATTTTTATAACTGATAATAGAATCGAATTTTAAATTTCATTCTGAGTAACTGTACATAGGCAGTACCCATTTACCAAGTCCTGAGGTACATTAGTAATATATCGTAACTGAATCATTAAAAAAATTAATTGGACAAAATCAACGATTTGCCCGGGCATTTCTTTTCTCTTTAAAAGAAAAATATATAAAAATTAAAACAATTAACAAAAAAATATCATATTTTAGTTAGATATCATCATTTTTTAATGAACATTGCTTGTAATAAATGTTTCATTTTTTCTAGTTTTATTTTGTCTTCACATGTTTCTCATTTATTTCATATCCTAAAAATCTGTTCTATGATAATGAAAGGCAATACTATTTGAAATAAATTGTAGGCAGCATAACCTGGCATGGTCCAATAGTTGAGGAGGAGCGCGCTGGGGACAACGGACGTCAAAACAGACAAGTACCGTTATTTAATCTGTTATCATACATAGATTGACACTTTGGGATCTGCAGACCCTCCTGGTGCTCTATAAAGTGGATAACCTGACAGTTGTGTGTGTTCTAAGACTAAACACCTCCCTGAACAACCGTTGTACACAAAGTAATGAACTCGTTGAAGTAGTACCTTTTCTTAATTAATATTGCGATAGAACTATTACCTGTTTTAGTTTCATCAAGTTTATCATGTATATTTTTAATATATTGCAAGCTATTCTCTAATGTATAAGTTATTGGATCCCCTCGGCTGATCTATAGGAGTTTGGTAAAACGGGGAATAGAGGGAGGATCGGGCTGTGTGCGTTAATCATCGAAGCTGTAGTTAAATGTTAGCCCTCGGGATTATTACTGTTTGCGCCATTCCCTTCCACCACCTCGTACCCCCCCCCCTTTCAACCCCCTCGTATCTCCATTATAAATTGTTCAAATTTTACAAATTAAAAAAAATTATAAAAAAAAAATCCCTAAAAAATATTGTTTAGCCGATTTAAAGAAAACAAGATACTTTTCGAATTTATAGGAATAAAAAACATTTAGTACACAATAGGCATAATATGCTACATTTTTATAGGGTTATAGAAAAAAATACACAGCAACATATATGCATGCTTTATATTAATATTTATCATGTGCATATACAGCACAACAAATATTTAACATAATCTAGGTTATGTATACATGATTTTACAGTACCGCTATAACCCACGAAAGCCTTGGGTTCAGTAAATTGTCGGGTAGGGACTGTTTGTCTGACAACGGTTGTGGAGGAGGGTGATGTCCTCACGTGATGAAATCTTATCAGATTTCCAGAATCCAGGTTTTTGTTGATCTCGTGTTCCGAAGATATTTGAAAATTTGTGTCTACGTGTTTTCTTTCTCTCATTAAACCATTCTGATAATTTATTCTCTTGATTATTGACCCGGAATTCAACCATTCTACGACATTTATACCAACAATTTATTTAAATTGAACCTTTTTCTCTTATATTTCTTTCCGTGCATTTCCTAAATCTAGGTCGTTGTTGATTTCTTGTTCCAAAGATTTTTTTTTAAATCTGCTTAGTCTATGGTTGTTCCTTCTTCTTCCTCCAGAACTCCTTTACCTTCACGCAATGTATCTTCTTCGTCTCTTCGGTAACACCTTTACATTATTTTCTTTTATTTCCTAGAAAGGAATCCTTACCCCAAACTTTTTTCCTAAAAATATTTCTTTTTATGCACCTTATTCTCTTATATTGCTTCTTGCAAATCTTTTCTAGCTTGAATCCAGATCGTTGTTGATTTCTTGTTCCAAAGATATTTGAAAATCATTTTGGCTAACCTGTATTCATTATCCTTTATTTTTTAAATATACATTTCATATATATTGAGTGCGAGATCATTTTACTTTAGGAAGGCAGAGAACAAAGGATATTCAACCTTCAACGAATCCATGATCTTAAAAGCAGCGTTACTTCATCCACGGGAATATACTCCATTCCTTTCAAGGGATATATCCGGCGATGTGGGGCAAAGGTTAAGGGCAAGTGTAATATTAAGAAGGTAGTGAATAAATTAAAGTTTATAAACACGCCTAACTCCCTTTGCTAATTTCGCGAAGGGATGTTCCCTTTAGTCACGGGATGGTTATCCCTATTAGGTCTCAACCCCCTGGTTCAATGTAGCGTTTTAAATTTTAATTGGCTCCCGGCAGAATTTCTTCAAAAGGTCCCCTCCTCCTCTTTTCTCGATGATTCTCAAGTTGTTATCGTAGCTGATTAACAACGTCACGAGTAACACACAAAGGTTCATTTATTGCCATGAAAATTAAGTAGATAAATAAACTGATAGGGGCGGGAATTTATATATATGAACTATTTTAAGTCTACTTTCTTTGTATCAATTAATGTGATTTTTTTTTAAATTAACAAAGGTTAAACATTTTATTACCGTCACTACAACGGAGTACCAACCCCCGTTGTACAAATTATAAATGTTCATCAAGGGCGCAAGGATTGGGGGGGTACAACGGGCAGACGGTTAAAAAAAATCAACAATAACTTGTAGTATTTATAGAAAGGTTTCAAAGGTTTATTAAAATATCTAAACAATTTTTGTTACTTTATTCATATATTTTAACAACTATCATCACATGATTTGCCTATAAGTATATACTGTAATGGATTCTCCACAGTACACAAAATACCGTCACGTGCCCCCTTGCCCCCCCCACCCCCTGGGATCCACCTATGGTGTTCATCATCAGTTTAACTCAATATCTTATATTAGTTATTAACATCAAGATTACACTCCACAATGAACATAAAATTAAGACTCCTTTATACATCATAATATTTATATATTATTAATTAATACATAATATGTTTCCCTCAGATAAATTATTTAATTACATAATAGAAAAAGGTTCATTACATGTTCCTTATACATAATTTATGCATTGCAGTATGTTTTGAAACCTTTTTGACACCAATTCGTAAATATAATTGATTGCTTTACACATTTATTTTTAGTATTTGAACAATTTTAATGTAGAAATCATTGTTAATTTTATGTTCAGGCTAGTGTGTGATCTTAATGTGAATAATTATTTATTGAAATTAACTAAAAGTTTTTATTAATTTTTAATATTCAGGCATGAATATGAGAACAATAAACTCTCGCAACGTCACCAAAATATAGTTGTATATTTATTGACTGAACCTCTTTAACATAAAAAAATGTATATAGGCTGTATAATAGGCTTCAGGCTACTTAATCTTACACATGTTAATTAGTTAAGTTGTACTTACAAGTTTTTAAAGAATATCAGTTAATCAAGTGTCAAATTATATTTATTTTATAATTTATTTAAATATTTTATTTGAAAAGAAAAGATATGGTCAGGACCGGGACTCGAACCCGAGACCTTCACCTCTCTGTGGTGACGCCTCAACCATCTCGGCCACCCTGGCTCGTTTCTCGGCCAGCCTTATTCGAGTCCCGGTCCTGACCATATTTTTTCTTTTCAAATAATACATTTATTTTAGTGTGCTAATTAATATATGTACTAAAAGCTTGTTTTTTCACTGTTAGGTCATGAATATGAGACCAACCTTGTCTCGAAACTTCGCTAAAAGAAATTTAAGCGAAATTGAAAATTTTAGAAAATTTATAATTTTCTTCAACAGCAATATATATATATATATATATATATATATATATATATATATTAAAATCATATTATAATACTGACTATAATATATTTGTATAATTCATTCTAAGATAACGGGAAGTAAAAATAATATTAAAACATTAAAAAAATAATTATTATTATCAAAACAGTCAGTATAATGTAAACTTAAACGAAATCCTGACGCAGTGTATTGAGAAGTGTGCAATGGAATTTCCTACGTTCACACCCCCAGTATTAGTCATATTCATTCATGCTACACGATATATTTTTAAGAGTAATTGTTGATTTAAGAACTATTGCTCACATATAAATGATTCATAGATTTCGTAGAATGGAATATATATTTAAAAATAACTTAATGATAAGGAATCGAAGTTCGAAATAATGTTCATGCCAGGAAATGGTCTTATCATGAGTTCAAGATGATATGTGATTTTTAATTAATCAAGAAATAAATATGAGAAAAGGAAACAGCTTCGGGGAAAAAAGAATATATTTTATAATTTTATAACTATTACGTTTTTACTTATATATTTAGCCCTTCCCCTTTATTTATTTATTTCTTTAATGGTATTCTAAATAATGGATAGTAATGCCTTATATAAAATTTATTATAATCTCATTAGTAATGGGGGCCTATCTATTTTTAATCGGTATACCACTGAGTTAACCCCACGCAAACAAGAAAAAAAAAACTTTATTCAAGTTAAAATGGAAGGGTTACTGGAAAAAATACTCTAGAAGCTAAATCATTCAGCAATAAGCCTTAAGTAACTTTAGGCTACTTAATTGAGATGCTTCATTTTTAAAAAAAATAATAATTAAAAATAGAATTTTAATAACAGTAATATTATGAACAGGGGTATTGGCGAAAATCAAACGGAGAAACATACAAAAATTTGGAAGATCTTGAAACAGTCATCAGGACCAGGAGACTGAGGTTCTACGGCCACATACTCAGAATGAACAATAAGAGGCTGAACAAAAAATTTTTCGATAAAGTCTAAAGCTATAAGAGTATAGGTGGATATGCGAAGCAAATAACAGAGGAGCTGGATAGGCTAAAAATCAAGGATAAGGACTGCTTGGATAGAGAGCTTTTCGGGAAAAAACTAAAAGAGGTTGGGGTTCTTGCGGGAAGGAAGAAGAGAAAAGGGAGAAAATGGACTAAGAAAGAGCGAAAGGAACAGTCCAGGAAGATGAAAGAGTATTGGAGTAGACGGAAGGCGAAGAGTGTGAAGAAGATTTGAGTGATATTCGCGTGGTCCTTGCTGCCCGATTCGTGGAAAAAAAAAAAATATTTTGAATATTCCAGAAATTATGCGAGTGAACAGTACTCAATTGCGATAAACCAATTTTATTTACGATTAATATTAATAATTTTATAAAAAAATAAAATTTTAATAATATTAATTTTATAAAAATATTTTAACCATTCCAGAATTATTCCATGTACAGTACTTAACGAAGATCTCCCATTTTATTTTAAATATCAATAATTTTACTCTAGATAAAATATTGAAAATATGTTTTTGTTACAATATTACAATGTATTGTACATATTTTTCATATTAATAATTTTTTAATGATTTTTTTTACTCTATTTTATGACTGATAATTCAATATAAAAATATAGAAAAAGCAAAACGTTCAAGAGAATTTAATTAATTTTATTGTTGGGGAATATAATTTTAATAAAAGTTGAATTTATTTTTAATAAGCGTTAAACAATTGATGTCTTCCTCTATTTTTTCCTTAGCCTTTAAATGAAACCTTAGAAGGAAGTAAGGGTGGAAATTTTCTAATTGAATTAAGATTTTGTTTGATTCTTAAATTAATAATTCCAGAACTATACGTATAAATATAATATAAAACAGCTATATCTGTTTGAACTTTCTTAGAGCGACGTTTCGAGACTATATTGTTCTCATAATCATGCCCTAACAGTGAAAAATTAAGCTTTAAGTTATAATTTTAATTATATAAAATAAAACACTATTCTAAATATAAAATTTACACTTGGAAGATGTTACATGAATGCTTTTTACTAATTAATGACCAAATGTTAACTACCACATTACTGAATTAAAATACCTGTTCAACATTACTATTCTGTAAATACTGTTCGAGTCTAGAGATTGCTGAAATGTGTAATGTTGGATGTGTTATATTTCAGATATTGTGAATTAGGAACAGAACTTTTTATTTGATTTTACTATCGATTTATTATTTTTATTTTGTTATTAAGAGTTTATTATTTTTTAAAAATTGATATTTACAACTGTATTACAATAATACAACATGTAAATAGGTTAAGTGATAAATAATGACATGAGAATGATAATTAGAGAAACTACCCACTGGTAGTATTCAAATCACAAGTTCAACTAAGAAGGTCACGTGGCCATCATCTTTTCAGACGCCTCGGAGTATTATCGGGAATTAAAGAGGAAGCTAGGTTTGAAACTAGAGGGTTTGAGTGGGAATGAAGTTTGTTATGAAAGGATAGATACCGGGTTCGGGCTAAATCAGCAACAAATGGGACATTAAGGTCGCTATGGATGACTTTATTCTTAACAAAAAAAGGAGCATTGAGGATTTTACGAAGGATTTCGGATTGTAGGGATTGGATACGAGAGGAATTCGATGGCTTAGTGGAGCCCCAAAGCAATACTTCGTAAGTCCAAATAGGTCGTATGATGGTCATGTAGATGAGTCCTTTGTAATTAATTGGGAGCTTAGAGTGTTTGTCTAGTTGTTGATCCTGAAACGTTGAGCGGTTTTTTGTTTTTTTCAGTCTTGTATGAGGATTCCAGGTTAATCCTTTGTCGAGATGCAAGTATCGGATCTGTCCTACAGACACCAGTGGGATATTATTCAAGGATACTAAAGGGCAGGAAGAAGAGTTTATTAAATATGAATAAAACGAATTTAGACCTTGTATTCCCGATTTTTTTATTATAGCTTGATATATTATTTAATATTTTTCTATATTTTCTGTAATTATTCCGCAGGTTGTTGCTTCGAATTGAGTCACAAGTATTAAGTTTTCATTCATTTCCCTTTTAATATTTTCCAAAAATACAATTTATCATTAGCCTTAATATGGAAAAGAGAATGTAATTATGGGAAATGTGTATAAATAGGTAATCATTTCTTCTATGATAATAATAATAATAAAGTCTTTATTTATTCCGGGACAAGTCTCCTTAGAATAACAATTACAAGGTATTAATATATAAGCCATCGCGTCTTTGAGTATAATATAATTACATTTAATTAATTATTACATCACATTCATAAGTGAGAAAGAATTAAAAATTAATGGAAAAAGTTTGTATACTTCTAAATGTAAGTTGAAATTTCTATTTCTTGATAAAACGATTACCAAAAACTACTCATTTCCCATAATTACATACTCTATTCCCTACTAAAACTCACGATGAAGTGTATTTTTGGAATATGAAATAAAAAATGAAACGAATAAACAGTTAAAACGTGTTGTAACTCAACTCGAATCGACAACCTGCGGAACAGATACGATATTTTCTATATTTTTATTAACTGCCAAGAAAAGTAGATATTAATACACACACACACACACACACACACACACACACACACACACACACACACACACACACACACACACACACACACACACACACACACAAACACACACACACACACACACACACACACACACACACACACACACACACACACACACACACATATATATATATATAAATTTAGATGTTTAGATCAGCATGAAAGCAATTAAATAATTACTAATAATGGCTAAAATAATTTATTATTACTCAAAATAAATAAGATACCTTTATCAGTGGACTCCATTGCTCACTTCCTCTACACAGCAAGGACACGAAGTGACTGTGGATCCTCGGCTGCGATGACTCACTTCATTCAGAACCTCTTGAGTCAATAGCTACACATTTACCGGCCAATATCACTCAACATCACCAGCTGATTCATCTCCGACGTTTCCTCTTTAGGGAGAAACCAACCGTACATGGTGGTAAAGAAATATGTACATACACCCACATATTACATAAGGGAAAAGCCCCAAAAACGAAGCCTAAGGTCTCTAAAATACAAGAAAGGCATACACAAAACAAATTTACATGAAAGAAGATCTAATGTAGAGCATTTCTCATGAACAGAACAAACAGAATCAATAATGAAAGACAATAACTTCACACCAAAACACTCAATCAAATCGATAAAAAATAAAATAAGAACGCAAAACTATAAGAAAGACTTTAATCACAAAATTAACTGAATAAAGATACAGTCAACAGAAACCTTAGAAAATATCTCAAACCCATCTACAAATGTATGAAAATAATTTTACGGTCATATTAACAGACCTCTCCCAGCAAGAGCAATAGAATTCTAGCATACAGTCAGCCATACAAATACAAATCAAATAAGACAAGTCGGCCATACAGTATTTTAACCAAGTTAAATTAGATTTACAAAAAGCGAAAATAGAAAAGCAATGTTTTAGACTGAAATAATTTTGGAAACAAGGTAAAAAAGTGCAAAGTTATATCAGATAAGGAAGCATTGAAAAAACCATTATGAAAATAATTCATGGAGAAAAGATGAAGGAATTATGTAAGAAATATATATATATATATATATATATATATATATATATATATATATATATATATATATATATATATATATATATATATAATATAAATTTTTACTCACACTACAGATATTTATTTAGGTTATTTAAAATTGTTATTATTATAAGTATCCAGGAGCTGACAGTTGATAGGTTTTACTCGTCACCTTAGACTCGGTAGCGACTACTGGATGCCCGAAGATGGCCTATATCGTAGGCCGAAATGTTGGCACAATAAAATAAGAAATTTTATGTTATATTTCACTATATCCCCTCACAAATTAAATCCATTACTGATATTTATGCATTTTACATGTTTTGATCAGTATGTGGTGATATCATCTCATTATAAAGCACGAACTAAAACTTCGACTATTAATGAAATGATAATAAAAAAAAAAGCTAAATAAAAAAAATATTGAAATTCCTTATCATGGAAATAGAAAAAAATAGACAATAAAAAAAAATTGATAATATTTTGGGTTTTTTTCGCAAAAGAATTCTTGAATAATTGTATTGTTTTTTTATAACATTTATTTTGGCCTTTTTTTAAAAAATATTTATGTTGAAATTAGGTTTGCTTGAAAAAAACTTTAATTTTAGAAGTTGATACCTCTGAGTTATCAAAGTTTGAATGCATTGGTGTTCTATAAACATGATATATATTATATATTTAAAACCTGTACCACTACAACTCATGAAGGGTTTTGGGTTCAGTAGGTGCTCGATAATGTAATTTCTTGGACCACGGTTGTGCTGGGAGGTGATTTGATGATCACACTTAACCTTCAGGCTTCCCCCTCTCTTTTGGACACCCGTTTTAAAGAGGCTGGGTGAGCCCCAGGAGGATCCAGATCTCAGAGTATCCTACCCCGGTTATTATAAGATTGAATAAAATCTATCGGCAGCCGGATTTGCGACCTTCGGCACGGCAACTCAGCGCTCTACCACTCCGCTCTCTAAACATATATTTCTACCTGGGCCTGTTAATTGGTAATAATTTAGCAGGCAAGGTCCCTTGGAATTGAATATCCCAACCAGATGCGTTAAGGGGTTGGAAGCTTTTTCTAAAAAACAAAATAGCGTGAGAATTCTTCGTTATTTAAAGTAAATCAAAATCATTAGATCATTAGAAATTATTTAATACTTATTCCTTTCATCTTCCAAGTCGTAATATTTGATATTCCCTTCGTTTTACGTCGTAAGGACCTTGAAATAACCTATAACTAAATATTAAGTGAAATATGACAAAATTTCGAATTGTAAATGGAATCGGTCTTTTAAAAATTAGAGTTCTAAATGTACCAGAGGTACAGAAGTAATGATGCGTACGAATTTTATGTAAAAATACACCTCTGTATTTTAAATTGTTATTGAATGCGGATAACTAAGTGTGCTGCTATGCTAAAGGCTACAGGTTTAAATGTGTGACAGAAGATACTTGGAATCCGCTTTGCCACCTGGGGCTCACCAACCCTCTGTAAAGTGGGAACCTTAAACTGGAGGGTGGAAACCAGGTGGTGATCACAGATAAATCACCTAGCACAACCATTATGTTAGAAACAATACAGTCTCTACCATGTACTTAATGGGTTGTGATGGAACAGGTTTGTTCTCATAATCAGAGCAGTGAAAAAACGTGCTTGTAGTGAATATATTAAAGCATACACTAAAATAAATACAAAATTGACATTTATACCGTTCAAGACTTGACGAGTATAAAATATATAAAGTTTAGATTTGTTTTGTGGTGTATTTGAGAGGGTTGAGTTGGTGAAGATCCCGAGTTCAAATCCGAGAAAGAAATTATTTGATCTCTTTAACAGCAACGGATGGAACCTGTGGTCTCCAGAGGTTCACTCAAGATCTATTAAGTGGATACCATTAAGGGGGAAAACCTGGCGGTGGACCGTATCACGAAAGAACAACCTGCCTGCACAACCGTTGTCTTAGAAACAGTATAGTCTCAACTATGTACTGAACCCTTCATGGATTGTGGTAGTACAGGTTTTACATAAATACACATTAACAATTTTACAAAGAAGAAAGCCTTCCATGAAATGTAAAATGTGTTAAATAGAATTTGGTATTTGTCGAAATGTGGTGGAAGTAATTGAGCCCACGTGATAGTTTTCTGGGGGGGGGGTTATTCAACTAATTATCTGGATAGCCGGTAATTATTGGGCCCCCTCCTTCAGAGATTTTTCAAGGTTTTACTCTTGGCTCACTTCTAAGTCACCTATTCTCACTTCTCTCTTTACAGGCTAATCTTACAAAAGCCAATAACCATGGTTCGACTCACTTCCAATCTGCATAAATAAACAATCCTACGGGTAAAAGCGAGGGGATACATTTTAATCTTGGGGTAAAGAAGTTACAAGCGTCGGTTTAAATGGTTTTTAATGGCTTGTGAAAGGGAACGACTATTTTCACGTGTCGATTGAAGGGAAGTTTTTTTTTTTGTGGCGCCAGAACAATTAAAGTTCGTTTAGTATTGATAAGGGTTCACGAATTCGGGAAAAAATGACTGATTGCTTCTTCTATCACCGAGAAGAAGAAAGGTTAATCATATTGTTTACTCTTTTAAAAAAAATTAATTTATTTCAATGTAATAGACATTTTAATTAATTCGTATACGTTAGATTAAATTTTATACGGTAGATCCAGATCATGATTGTAAATATATATGTATATGCTAAATTGATAAAGAATGCATACTAAATCATTAATCTGTCAAATATCTTCCAATATTTGCATGTAAAGTAAATACTTTAAGAATTGTGATCAATCAATAATGTTGTTTTATTAGAACCACCTTACGTCCCCAGAAAGAAGTTTGAAAAACTGACTGTAACTCGAGAACCTCAAGTATAAAAATATTTACAAAATAACCCGTAATATACAAATAAGTAATAAATGAAAAAACAAAACCTGCACCACTACAACCCGTAAACGAGTCTGGGGTTCACTACATGGTAGAGGCTGTACTGTTTCATGGACAACGGTTCTGCAAGGAGGTGACTTGTCCGCCAGAATTTCCCCCTTATGGGAACCCTATTTTTATAATATGTTATAAAGGCTTGGTGAGCCCCAGGAGAGTTCTACATCCTATATGGTCCATCTTCGGGTGCAAACGAATTAAATAAAAGTCTTGCCTGCAGCGGGATTTGAACCAGGATTTACGGTATGGTACGCAATTCAGTGCCCTACCACTGAGCCACTCCGCTCCCCAAGTATTAAACAAAGGGAAACATATTTTGACAATATTGTTGTGGGTAAGGGAGAAGGGTATTGTGTAGATTGCTAAGTTGGCGAAGATTCCGGGTTCAATTCCAGCTGGGCAGATAAATTATTTAATCTGTTAAATGTCAAGGCGAACCTGTGGAATATACGAGCCACTTCTGGGACTCACTAAACATCTATAAAGTGGGTACTTAATTGATGGAAACCTGGTGGTTGAACTTTATCTCGGACAAATCTCCTAAAACACTACAGTCTCTACAATGTACTGAGCCCAAGACCCTTCATGAGTTGTTGTGGTACATTTTTTCTCTATTGGAAAATCATCAATCTATGGCTGAAGTCTAGTACATGAAACTTTGGACACTATAAATTGACCAGTTCTAAAAAACGACAAAATAGTTATTATAACTATATAAAATTGCAGTATATTCAATTATTTTCGGTTAAAAATATTCAGTATTTCCCATTGATAAAAAAAAATTATAAAAAACTTAAACTAAACTAAAATCAGGTTTATTAAAAAAATTATTATTTTTTTTGTTTGCAATGGAGTAGATGTGAGTCAATAATGAAGCAGAGAATTGTATGGAGAAGTTGGTTAACTCAGTGTGTAGCTATGATCAAGGTTCCAGTTTTTTTCATATCAGTGTTGTGCTGCTCAGGACTGCGAATTAACAATCAATATTATTGTCCGTGTCTGAATATTGTTCTTCTACCAGATGCCCTTCCAGTATCTCTTGAGCCCTACCAACATGGACCCTCCTACGGGAAGGGATATACAGGCTCTACCTGTCACAAGCCAGAACAAAGGTTTAATGACAGAGGAATAGGACCTCTTTAAAAAAAACATGCTCCAGCTGGCTAGTAGTAACCTTACCAGGGTTACAGGTGATAGTCAACGGTTTTGAAGGAGGAAGAGGATTGTGTCTTAGCGGTGGATAAAGCGGAGGAACTATACAAACTCCACCGGTAGCAATCTGACTCTCACCTTTCTTAACAATCATCAAGAAATGCCATAAAAAAGTAGACTATACTGCTATTGGTAACTGTTCGTAAGAATCCATCTCTCTCATATGAACAACAAGACCTACCGTTTTACAATAGCTGTACCTTCTGTATAATAGCACTGTACAACTACTTAGACGTATTCCTACAGCGCCCTAAATTATCTTCTAAAAGTGCAGAAGAACGTACATTACGTTTTTGATAACCTTATATCCATATAAAGTATGCTTTTCCTCTACCATTCTTCTAGACTTCTCATGTGTTTCTGGGCCTTCCTCTTGTCTTTCTTCCTTCCACTCTCTTCGAAGAATACTCTCGCTATCTTCTCACTCTGCGTTCTTTTCACATCGCTGAACCAGAGTAACTTTCGTTTCCCCTATGATATTTACAGCTGGTTTTGTCCTTTGTTGCTCCCGATTATGGTGTTTCTGATCCTATCCCTCCTTCTTTTACCTAATGTTCTCCTCACGGAACCTCATCTCCATAGCTTAGAGCTGGGTATGGTGCTTGGATTCATTGGTGTTGCTCTGTATAGGGATGAATGTATTTTTATACATTACTTTCTTTACCTTTTTCGGCACTTCTCTCTTTCCAAAAAATCCTGTTTTAAGTAAGTTGAAGCACTTACTGACAAGGCGTGTTCTTTCCCTGATTTCTTCATCTATCCAGTCGCTCCCGTTCAGATGGACCCCAGATACTTGATGTAACGGACTAGTTTTATTTTTTCTTCCCCGAAAAGAAGTAATCTTCTCTTCCTATCTTCATTACTTTGCTTCGCTACAGATTATTTCCATTTTCATACTTAGCTGCTGTAGTTCTTCTGTATGGTTTGGAGATTGCATTGGATAAATAAAATGTAGGATAATATATTTATTGTTATATGATATAATTTTTTTAAAAATATTTTATTTGAAAAGAAATTTAATATTTAATATATATTTAATAACTATTATATTTAATGACTTAAGTCAACAAGATCCAAAAATAAAAGTAATGTTCAATTAACATTCTCCCCGTGTATACATCGCAAATTGCGAGAACACGGAGATATAGGATCAGTGAAAAGAAGGGATATGACTGACCGAGAAGCGAACCAGAATGGCTGAGATGGTTAAAGCACCACCACGGACAAGTGGGAGACCCGGGTTCGATTCCCGGATCTTTTCTTTTCAAATAAAATATTTAAAAAATATATATATATAGGATAAATTATTTTATTAAGAAAGAATAACAAACAAAACTAAAAGACCTGGAAGTTTTTTATATCTTTCTTAACTTAATGATAGTCGTTTCAAAAACTTTGGAAAAACTATTTAAATACAAGAACGATACAAAAGAATTGTTAAGTATTAAAATTCGTTTTAAGCTATTATTATAAACAAATGAATTTTGCTTTCAGCCTATTTGTTTATCTAGAAAACAATTCGTTCGCCACGCTGTATTTATTCTTTTATCGTAAGTACGTCTCTGCATAAACAAGAAATCATTCTAAACAAAATAAATACGAGCTCTTTTGTCAATGAAATCTGCCGTTGAAGGCACTCATAGAAGTTTTAATTTAATGCTGCCTAAATAACTGCCTCCTCGCCCAGTCTTTTGTGTTTCAATATTTCTTACTTGTTTGAAATATCTAAACCTAAAAGGATTAAATAATTAAAAAATAATCAGTTCTCAATAAATGTATCGTTATTAGTAAAAACTAGAGCTAGGATTCATATGTGGTTACATATTTTTAAATAAGTTAGATATCATAATGAACAACAGTTTAAAATACAAACTGCAGTTAAAAAACGTCTGCAGCAATAGAAAAAGGTTATATCTAATGAAGAAACCCAGCTTGAAAAAGAACTTGGCTTATATTGCCCCATATGCGTTTTTTAATTTGATAACAAAGCTCGAACCCAAATCATGCCACTATCAGAGAGCGTTGCTACTGTTGAAAACGGTATTCAGAAACTAGAAGAAGTATCTGGAGAAGTTGGAACCACAATGAAGAAGAAATTGCAAGATGTGCTGAGAAAATACCCAGGGTGAAAAGAAATTATGCTCATAGCGAAAATTCACAGGGGACTTGATGTGCTAAATCAGTTACAAAGCGATTTTAAGACACTAACGGCGGAATTTTTTATTTGAAAATTTAAAAATGTAGATTGTTTCCAACAATTTCAAACAGTTAAATTTTGTGTTCATAATAATTCCATTTTTAATAAATATGCATATGTCTAAAAAAAATTAAACAATAAAGAAATCGCTGATTTTGATTTTACATATTCTTCCCTTTTACTTACATATTATTCAAAAAACAATCACATATATGTGTACATATTTCGGAATTTTTATCATATATAAATCCGGGCCCTAGTCATAACCAATGACCATATTATAGTAAAAAAACTTATATTTAATACATATTTTTTTGGAAATAATTAAAAACAATCATTTTAAAAAGAAAATCCTAGGTTAGTTATAAAGTTATACTACAACTGAATTCCCATTTTTTATTTCACTCAAGCCAATCACTGTTCCTTTTTAGATTTATATTAGTCGTTAAAATGGGGTAATGGAATACTGACACATTGGGACCAGCTGTTAATCATAACAATAAAAAAAAATTCGGATAGGAAGGATTGCAAGAATTAAAATATATTCCATCATACGATTACGCATTTTTTAATGAAGAAATTTACAAATAAGCATTTCATCCAAAAGATCTTGACAATATACAGTTATTTTTTATAATTGTAGCAGCATATGTGTCATAATAAAAAAATATTTAGATAGAAGGTTTTATAAGGTTATAATTTAAAATAACATTTTTTCTACAAAAAAAAAAAAAAAAGAGAAACTGAACGCATCAATGTTTGGGAATTTAGGAGAATTGGAAAAGAATGGGTTGGAAGGAGGATTGGGAAGAAGAATGGTGGATATTAGGTGAGAGTGAGTTCCACACTCAGGTGGAGGCAGCGAGTTTGCTATGTTTTGTTTCTGTGGGAACGAATTTAATGGTCGGCAAAGGGTGATTTCGTTTCTTGTGTTTGGACTAAGGATTTGAATTGAAGAAGAGTGTAGATATGGGAAAGGTGAGACCGGGGATATTGCCTAAAGAATATTCTCAGTGGTAGATCGCTTAATTGCCATACCGATCTTAGACACATCCACTCGCTGCACAACTGTTGCAGTACAGGTATATACAGTCCCTGGCCATATTAATGTGACCACCAAGAAAGATTATTTTCTTTTTGTTTTTTCCTAATTTTTATTTATATACTTTCGCGTGTCTTAATAAATTGCCGTTTTAAGTAATGGCAACACTGTTATTATTTTTTTTAAGTATTTCTTTTTAGTAATGGCAGCATTGGTTTTAGTACAGCCATTTTGTTTTACGAGTGACGGCGTTAATGATTTGTGTTTGAAATTTCTGTGGATTTATTGTTTCTTTTTCATTAAATACAAGTCGGATTCGGAGAAGTTTATTATTGATTTATTATTCGTATCATATATTTTAACTACTTTGATAGTTTTTTTTTCATCAATATTTAAAATAGGGTGACACCACAAAATATTTTTAAAAAAAAATAAAGATTTATTTTCGAAAC
Source organism: Arma custos (assembly GCA_037127475.1). NCBI lineage: Eukaryota > Metazoa > Arthropoda > Insecta > Hemiptera > Pentatomidae > Arma > Arma custos. The sequence continues at coordinate 39,528,900 of CM073761.1, forward strand.
TATTTTTTTCAATTTCATATTACTATCAGATAACTAGCTTACCCATAAAACTAATATTTAAACTCGATTTACATCATTACGCATACAAAAAGATTATGCACACATGTAACAAGAACGAATCTATCCAGTGGTCACATTAATATAGCCAGGGACTGTATGCATATGGTGCGCTTCCTGACCTTAAACAGCCATAATCCTTGGATCTAGACCAATTTACCATTGTCTTTCCAGTGGGAGGGTCATGCGAAATGATATTAAAGAAAAAATAATCTAAGGTTTCATTCATCGAATAGTCAAAATTGATGTATTTCTCTAATAAAGCATTCATACTATTAAATTTTTTAAACTCTATAGAACATATTGAAAAACACATAAAAGTATTTTTAGGTTATGTCACTAAAAACTATTGAATACCAAACTTATAAATAAAATTATACCCTATTTTTCATTTCTTCTATGAGTCTATTAATGATTAAAAATCGTGGAAAGGGTATCTATCGGCAATCCTTACTAATTCTAGATAAAATCCCAAACGATCTCGTACCAATGATTGATTAGGCCTTGACAGTGACGTCTTTGTAACATATGTCATCATCTATTTTAGTCTGAAAATATCATTGATACAAAATGGAACAAGAATCGAGTGTGACTGATTACGTTCAAGCCAATTTTATTCTTGTCAGGGAAAGCTGATAGAGAATTCGTTCCATTTGTTCATGGAGCTCCAGAATAGTACATGTAAACTTATATAGATACAATTAAAACAAAAGAATATGAAAAAAAATTGTTTTACTAATTCAAAAAATGAAATGTTACTGAACAATCACCTCCCTAAAAAAAAACGTAGATAGTAACAGATAAATTATTTTATTTGTTAAAAGTCATGGAACACTGTGGGATCTGCATATTACTCTGGGGCTCACCCGAAATCTATCAAATTGGTTACTTTAATTGGGGGAAAAACCTAGCGGGTGAATGTATCTTGGATAAATCTTGTACTACAGTTGGGTTAAAGTGTCCTGTCCTGCCTTTTATGGCTAATTCAACATTACTAGACAAACACTCTAAGCTCCCAATTAATTACAAAAGACTCATATACATGACAATCATTAGACCCATCTGGACTAACGGAATACGGCTTTGGGGCTCCACATAAAATTCCTCTCGTATTCAATCCTTAAAATCCAAAATCCTTCGTAAAATCATGAATGCTCCTTACTTTGTTACAAGTAATCCATAATGACCTCAATGTCCCGTTTGTTGCTGATTTGTCCCGAACCCGATACCAGTCCTTTCGTGACAAACTTTATTCCCACTTAAATCCAATGGTTTCAAACCTAGCTCTTCAATTCCCGATAATCGTCCGAGAGGTCTGAAAAGAAGATGGTTCTTCTAGTCACTTATATGTTGAATTTTTTATTTGATTACCACCACTCGGTCGTTTCTCTACTTGCCTTTATTCATGCCATTATGTATCATTAATTATATTTATTGTTGCATTATTATAACACAGTAGTAAATTTCAATAAATAATTTTTTTAAATTTGGAAGAAAGTGGTCCGGGTAGAGGTGACAATGAATTTCTCGTAGAATTGGAGAAAAACTTTATTGATTAGCCTACGTTTCGACCTACTTTGTAGGTCTTCTTCAGGGCTATATGCAAAATACATACAATATAAGAATAAAAGTGGTACAAATATATAAAAAACATATTAAATATAAATAAACAAAAGTAATGTGAATACAGGCAATAAAAATGATAAAGATGCACAGCAATCTAAATATGAAGGTTAAAATGTATGAGTGTATACTATAAACAACGAAGTGCCAAAAAGTTAGTAACCTACATTATGAAGAATAAAATACTAATAAAATAGAAAGTGTTGAAAAGTAAAAAAATATAAGGTAATACAGATAAAAAATAAAAACTGAATATAAAATAGGAATGTGAAATGATAAAAATGATATGGGTAAATGTAGAAAATGATAAGAATTATGAAATAACAATTGTAGGTATTAAAAAAGTAAGAAATAAAAATTTTAAAACTATAAAAATCTAGAAACCAAATTATAATTATAATTATATTATAACTCTTATCATTTTCTACAGTTACCCATATCATTTTTATCATTTCACACTCCTATTTTATATTCAGTTTTTTTTTTATCTGTATTACCTTATATTTTTTTACTTTTCAACACTTTCTATTTTATTAGTATTTTATTCTTCATAATGTAGGTTACTAACTTTTTGGCACTTCGTTGTTTATAGTATACACTCATACATTTTAACCTTCATATTTACCTTGCTGCACATCTTTATCATTTTTATTGCCTGTATTCACCTTACATTTGTTTATTTATATTTAATATGTTTTTTATATATTTGTACCACTTTTATTCTTATATTGTATGTATTTTGCATATAGCCCTGAAGAAGACCTACAAAGTAGGTCGAAACGTTAGCTAATCAATAAAGTTTTTCTCCAATTCTACGAGAAATTCATTGTCACCTCTACCCCGGACCACTTTTTTCCACATATATTATCAAGGTCAAAAATTATCATTCAATTATTTTAAATATTAGAATATTTTATAAAAGCTAGTTCTAAACACATCTTTGCTGTTCCGAATGTCCTCTTGAATACGAGAACAATATACTTCATGCATTCTCCATAATGGGACTAGGAACGCATAAGTGTTCTTAATGAATTAATCGATTATTTTCTCAATGATGATTGGTCCTCTTATGAAAACTAACCCCCACTCTTCGAGCAATAATATCCTTTCATGTGAGTACCATATTATTATTACTAGCCTCTTCATACAACCTTATAAAACTGCTTTTCATAACCGTTGATGAAATTATCACACATCATTAAACAAAGCTTTCCTGGCGGGTTTTGTCACAGAGCTATATGTCAAACCTAACTGATACAAAATAAGACTGCATTGAATTTCCTATTTCTTTTTGTTGAAGAGTAATTGAATTGAAGACTAAATTAAGGACGTCCACTCTAAGAAGTGATGAAGAGGCCTTTTTCATTCATTTCGATAAAAGCTCCAACTCAATTATACAATCACGTTACAGGTCCTACCAAAAAATGAAATTTGTCGAAATTTATGGTTGATTAATTTTTTCTTAATATTAAATTCAGAGTTTTAGATAATCGTCATCATCCTCATTGTTCGGTCTTGCAGAATTATAATTATAAGTAAATCTAAAAGGGTATTATTTCCTATTATTGTTGTTTTTCTGAGGACCCTCCTGGAGCTCAACCATCCACTATAAAGTGGAAAACTCTTAATTGGGGGAAATCCTGGTGGCTGAGTGTGATCTCAGAGAAACTATCTTCTAGTCAACCGGTGTCCTTGAAACAGTACATGTGTCCTCTTCATGGGTTGTAGTGGTACAGGGTTTTTTATAATGCTTTTATGGCTCAACGGATGAAGCTATCCTAAATTTTGCCTATCCCGGAGTAATTAGAACAGGGATCCTTAACGAGTTCTGAACACCGCACAGGCTCGGTACAGCTATTTTACGTTCCCTCCGATGGACAACATAAATAAAGATTTTTTACTTCCTTTAAATAGTTCTATGGCCACTAGTCGAGCTGCGAACCCCCTGACTTTAGGCTTAGAAGGTCGTTATGCAAACCACTACACCACAAGTAGCCCACATTGTTATTTCTTGCATTTATTTCTTTATTTTTTTCCTACCCACACACTTTGAGTATTCTTTTTTTCACTTTATACATTTGTTTTATTATTAAAGTTTCACTCCTCGATTTTTATGGGTTATTATTTAGATTTTACTACCATTTTTGGTAACCACTAAGGCATGCCTTGGTCTACATTTTTACTATTTATATTTCGAAGACTCGTGACCTTTTAAGTTGAACTTTTTATTTGAGTATTACAATTGGGTAGTTTCTCTACTTGTCTTTATCCTTGCCAATATGTACCATTCATCCTATTTACTTGTATTAGTATAATACAGTTGTAAATTTCATTGGATAAAAAAAAATATATACATTTCCTAGTTTCGCTGAATTTATTTATAAATAGCTACTACTTATTAAATTGTTCTCATTATTTTACTTAACATATCGGTCTTCATTATAATTGTGATCAACCTATTTATACCAATATATATATATATATATATATATATATATATATATATATATATATATTATATATATATTTCATTTCTTAAACTATTTCTGTTTTTGTTAAATTATCTTGAATATTTCAATAGGTTCATTTTTATATATTTTTTTACTTTTTATTCCAATTATTTCATTATTAATATATTTGCATCTTGTTTATTCAGCCCAGAAGAAGACATACAACGTGGGTCAAAATGTCAGTTTCTAATTAATACTTAATTAATATTTACGGTGTTATTTTTATATTTTCTTATATTCCCCCAGAAAATTTTCTTATATTTATGATATCGAATGTCTCTATAAATCACACATTGATTACACGGTTAGGAAATGCTGCAAACTATGCAAGTTGTAGGTTGACTTGTCATGAAGAGAAACGGCAGAAAAGTGGTCCATGCAACAATGGATGGAAAACCGTTGATTATTCGTCCACTCAGAAGGAAATTGGACTACAAGGGTAAATTCGACATAGTTTTTTCCGGAAAATCATCCCTCGTTCAGATACTTTCATCCAGAAAATAAGGGTTGATCCGGACACATGAACCCGGACAAATCTTTTCTCTTAAAAATAAAAATATTAAAAAATTATTTATAATTTTTTATCATCTGTTTTAATTTTTAAATATTTTTATATTAAAAATAAAAATGTTTAAATATTTAAAAATTAAGTTGTTTTTTTTTAGTATGTTAGTCGTGCGATATGGGTTATCGCGAAACTCTTAGTCTTAAATTATAGAAGGGATAAATCAGACAGTTGGAGAACAACTCTCACCACACCGTCTTCCAAGAACTTCCCAAGTTTATGAGGTCTTGATCAGTGCCCCCAAGTCTCTTAATAGACTTTTGGCAATGATGTATATTGTTATATAGGGGGGAGGATACCCATGCTAAGCTTACTGATGACTACCAAGCGTTAAGGGCTCTTCGCAAATTGACACAATCTAGAATCAGACAAGCAAAATCAAAATATTTCCACGAAATCTATTCCACTCCTAACGATCCTAGATCTAAATGACGACTCCTCCGAAAGCTCTCCCTTCGTAATCCATCATCCTCCAGGGCCTTTCCTGCCTCTCCCGATGAAATGAACTCGTACTTTCTGTCTGCCTCAACTAACACATCAAAATCCTTCTCTGTCTTTCCACTAACGCCATCTTTCAACCCCGACAATTTTTATTTCTTAGACATTTCACCTACCGACATTATTTCCTCCGTTCTGAAATCCCGCTCCAGTTCTACTGGCTTTGACGAGATCCCTGTCACTCCAGTACTACTGGCTTTGACGAGATCCCTGTCAAACTACTCCAATTATGCCTCATCAATATCCTCCTGTCCTACACTTCATATATAACTTTTCACTACAAAACTCAGTATTCCCGACTTCTTGGAAAAAACCTTAGACCTTACAAACACAATCTCTATCCCAGTATCTCCCAAAGACTACCGGCCAATCTCCATACTTTCCAACCTTTCTAAACATCTCGAAAGAATATTCCAGTTTCAAACATCAAATTTTCTCGAACAGTCTAGATTCCTTGATCCACTTCAATCAGGCATTTGTATTGGTTTCTCAACACAATCTGCCCTTACCAAAATCACTACCGACATGGACAAATAACTACTAACTGTGCTAATCCTATTTGACTATTGACTAATGACTTGTCCTTTTCCAACAGCTCTATTCTATGGTTCCAATCCTTCCTCTCTGACGGGTCCCAAGCAGTTTCCATGCACAATCAACCCCTTCCCTCTTTCCTCACTCTATTCTCAGGTTTAAAGCAAATAATGAACTACCCTCTAAGATTTGCCCTTGGTACTTCTAAGCGATCCCGGGTGTCACATCATTATGAGTCAAAGTGGCTCTTCCCTTCCATTCGTAGACAATATTTCCCTAGTGCTTTTCTATACCAATCCATTAACTCGCAACAGCCTTCATATATATACAGTCTCCTCCAATTCAAATCCTCTGCCCAGCACCACAAAACAAGATCCCTCCCTTCCGATCTCTACACTCGTTCCCACAGAACCAAAGCATCCGAGCTTTCCTTCGACCGCTCCACCACAGTGTCGAACTCAATCCCTCGTTTTATCCGCCATGCTTCTTCACTGACTTTATTTAAATCCTTTTCCAACATCTCTGGCCATCCCAAAATATGCTCTCTAAGCAGGTCAGTCATCTGCTTAAATCAATTAGTATTGAATAATCGATTTCGTTGCCTACGTGTTTTGTTTTTTTTTTCCAAGGAAGATATAGACAATGTAAATACTTTATTGCATGCTATCCCCTTCATTTATTTTATTTAGTAATTGTGTTATTAACTATTTTAATAATTTTGTTAATATTAATATATTTGTTTTCGACAATTAGTTAAAATCCTGTCGTTTCGTACTTTTTAGTTATTTCATTTTTATTTTTATTATATCACTCTTAATTACTTCATGGTTCTTATTATTATGTAGCCTTCTGGCCAGATGTATATTATGTTAATTTTTTTTTTTTAATGATTGTTATTCTAAAGGTACTTGGCCCCAGAATAATAAAGTTTGTTTTCTATTCTATTCTATTCTCTATATATACAAATTTTTTTTTGTAAACTTATGATATCAGAAACAAAATGGTGTAAAATAAATGATAACACCGACAATCTTTTTTTGTAAGCACCTTTTACTAAACAGTACAGAAACACATAAAACTTGGATAAAAATAAAGGAAATTCAATGAGATTTATTGCGAATAATAAAAGCATATTATAGTGTAGTATTATAGAATAGCTCACGTAACCTTTAGTCAATAAAAATAAAAATAGTCAATAAAAATGAGCAAAACCTAAATAGGAAACATAAAATAATCGATATTCTTCCCGATTGTTTACTAAACGGGCTACTTATAAAATAAAATAATGTTAACAATGGCAAATTTCACAAGGAGATAAGTCGTTTTATGATATAAATATTTTTATTTTTAGCGATTATTCAATAAAATGCAATCGGATAACTCCAAAAAAGCAAACTCTTTAAAATACTGGAAAATGGAAAATATCTAAACAGTCAACATTTCGTCAATTCAAAAAAATGCATACCAATAAACATAAAATATAGCGCTTCTCACATCAACAGCCAAAACAGGCTCTATAATCCGCTACAACAACCTCATTCCGAGATTGTGACTGATTACATTCAAGCCAATTTTATTCTTGTCAGGGAAAGCTGATAGAGAATTCGTTCCATTTGTTCATGGAGCTCCAGAATAGTACATGTAAACTTATATAGATACAATTAAAACAAAAGAATATGAAAAGAAATTGTTTTACTAATTCAAAAAATGAAATGTTACTGAACAATCACCTCCCTAAAAAAAAGTAGATAGTGACAGACAAATTATTTTATTTGTTAAAAGTCATGGAACACTGTGGGATCTGCATATTCTTCTGGGGCTCACCCAAAATAATGTTAACAATGGCAAATTTCACAAGGAGATAAGTCGTTTTATGATATAAATATTTTTATTTTTAGCGATTATTCAATAAAATGCAATCGGATAACTCCAAAAAAGCAAACTCTTTAAAATACTGGAAAATGGAAAATATCTAAACAGTCAACATTTCGTCAATTCAAAAAATGCATACCAATAAACATAAAATATAGCGCTTCTCACATCAACAGCCAAAACAGGCTCTATAATCCGCTACAACAACCTCATTCCGAGATGTTAAATAAAAAAAAGACGAGACTATCGTAACCAATAGTCGATTTTAAGGCTATTTCTTAGGCCGCGTGCACATAGAGACGGTATAAGACAAGCGATATATCGTGGGGAATATATTGCGACGATTTATTTCTAGGAAGATTCAATAACAGAAACTGATGAATCGGTACGACCTGGGCGATAACAGTTTCGTGGTTACACAATTTTTGCTTCAGTTACAAAAATGAGCTCAAGTGAGGAAGACGTTGTAGTGGTTTATTGGATAAAACTTGGGATGAAAATAAAAATAAAATACTTTATTTTCTCTATGCGGCAATGGAATAGTTCCAGATGCACTCACGAGCTCTCACTAGATTAATGCAAGTAATTAATTACCGAATTATCTTCTCTTCTTCCCGTCAAATTCACAGCTCGAAATATCGGACGATACAAAACGCTGTATCGTTTACCTCTGCCAATGTTGAACGTAAACGGCAAACACGCCCCAAAACCTGGTAACCTTCAAGTCTTTACCAAAGTATTATAGAATCGAGAAGATCTTATAAATTTATAAGTAAGAGTGATAACAGGCAGTTAAATTATTCATAATTGATTATTCCTCTCGTTAAAAAAAAAAACCCTGATCATCAGTCATCAGAACGGCGAAAGAAAAATAATCCCCTATCAATAGTTGATCAGCGGTTTTAAAAAGTAAAATAGGAAATAAACCGGGGTCATTTTGAGCTGCAATCAACTGTTCTACACGTACATGAAGAATACTGATGTTCAGCGCGGATAAATGCTCTTGATTAACAAGCCTATACCAAGCAGGCATACATTTGAAAAAATAATTCGAAAAACTATTTTAATTTTAGACTATTTCCACTGGTAAAAAGATTTAAAAAATAAAGATTTTATAAAATTTAAATATAAAAAAAAGATCTGACATTATTTGTCCCGGATAGAAAAAAATATTCATAATTAGTCTAGGTTATATTTCATATTAATTATACCGTACAGAAGACATTGGCCTATGTCTTTATTTATTCTGGTAAACAGAGATAAGTAGTATCGGCATCGAGCCTTCGGGTTCGCTAAGTCTTATTATTGCTATTGTTATACTTATTTATTCTGTAACAAGTCCCTATAGAATAATAAACAAAATAAATAAAATTTGAACTATAACGTCTTGAACAGTAGGTATACTGTCATCTTACAATTAATTACAAGAAATTATGAATTAAGATTTAAATTCATTTTTAAAAAATCGTATTCTTATTTTATATATTTTGGTAAATCCGGGAGGTTTCCGGGATGGTGGTAGAGCGCTGAGTTGCGTAACAACGCTCGGGTTCAAATCCGGCTAAGGCAGAAAATTTATTTAATCTGTTGACAGCCGAGGAGGGATCCTGTAGGATCTGGAGACATTACTGGTGCTAATCCAATCTCTACAAAATGGGTACCTTTAGGGGGAAATCCGTGTTCTAGAACAAACCGCCACCCGGCACAATAATTATCCTCTACTACGTCTCTACAATGTACTAAACTCAAAAGCCTTTATGGGTTGTAGTGGTACAGGTATATGCGGGTTAAAAAAAATTGAAATTGTTTTCTTTATGAGGTAAATTACATGACGATTATCGTTTTTTACTCATTCCCTTTTATTTTCGTTTTGGTGTTTTTCTCTCTCTCTTACGGCCGCAAAACAATGCTCACTAATATAATACTAGCCGGTGAATAATGAAAGAGATGATAAAGACAGATAAAAAGGGGGAAGGAAAGTGGAGTGGCGACCAGACTGTTATAAACCAATGGAAAAGAGACAATGAAAGGAACAAAAGACAAAGGTTAAAAGAAAGTTTGTTATAGGATTAATGGTGCCAATGGGGAGGGGGCTGGATGAGGGTGAATTCACCCCCAATAGCGATTTTTAAACCCTAATGAGTCTACTCCGCCACCCCCTAACGAATTTTTTGGCTCGCCTCTGAGCTCTATCATTTACCTCCTCAGCCCTTCAAAGCTTTTTACGAAAGGGAATCTTAGCTATTTGATGCCCTTAAACCGTGTCCAAAGGGAGAGGGCTATTTATCCGAAATTAAACGAGGACAACAACGTTACCCGCTTCATTTCAAGTATTTAATTCTCAAACGATACTCGAGTTTTCCGGACACGTGCGAGTAAAAGATTTTATTTTTAATATCTTCAAAAACAATGCGAAAAAAAAATGAAGATATACATGGATGATTAGGATGTGGAAGATAAAATATTAATGTGTTAGCGGAGCGTGATCTGGGACAAATCAGCGTTTAGTTAAAAACAGAGTATATCCTCTACCTCATGGTGAAACAAAGGCACAGTGTTTTAATCTTTTCTTTTTTTTAATAATTTTTAAAATATACTGAAGTAATGTGAAATTACAAAATAAAGATATAAACGTGATTAGGCTGCGGCAGGTAAATTATTTAATCTGCTACCGTCCACGGATGGACCATATTGGATGTGCACACCCTGCCGGGGCTCATCCAGTCTCTATTTAGTGTGCACCCATTATATATGGAAAACCTGGCTAAGGACCAAGTTCTCAGCTAAATATCCTCTCTGCCTAACCGTTGGCTTAAAAACAGTATCCTCTCTATTATTACTGCCTTCGAGATCTAGTAGAGATTTCGCTGAGCTCGAGATCTAGTGTTGGAATCCGGCTGTAGCAGATAAATTATTTAGTCTGTTAACAACCACGGATGGATACTGGAAATGTAGACTCTCTCAGCCTCTATGAAAATTGTGCCTTTAACTAGATAATACCAGGCGGTTGAGCATGCTAACTGTACAAAACAGTATTATTATTGTGGTACATGTTCTTAATTTTTATAAATCAACAAGTCGTTCATCTCTGTACTTAGTTATTAGAAGCTTGATAAAGGGAATTAGGATAAATCGCCATTCAGTAGCGGTTAACCGATTTATTTAGATAAACTAATTTGCTGCCAAATATCTTATATGATTCATAGTAGTGTTGAGGGATTTTTATTTTTTCACTAGTTTTATATTTTTAAATAAGTTTTTAATCACAACATAAAATTTGTTTTAAATGATTCATGAAAACAGTTTTTTTTTCTTCTCTAGTAAGGTTATCTTTTCAAGACATTTTCATTTCAACTCAATTGTTTTTCTTTATCTTTTCTTTTATCGGATTTCAAAATAATACATTCTGCCACACTTAAGGGCAATAAGAATTTGAGATCTAGGTTACCCATTCCCTTGGGATCTCTCAGCCCTACTCAACCCTCCACGTGTCGAGGGCAAAGCGGGACTAAATGTCTATCCCTTTAGAATTAAAACCTCTTTTCTTGTTTTGTAACAAAATTTAGTGTTTTCAAGACCATTTCTGATACAACATAAGCGGTTCCCCGAAATAAGCCTTTTTCCTTATTAATGTAGGAGTTTTTACTACATCGACAGTGAATTCTTCGGCAGTAAACGTGTTGTTAAAAATCATAATGGTAATATAATGTTTTATTAGGACGTTTTGAGAGACAAGCGATTCTCTTCGATCACGTAAGTCCTGGCAGTCCTTAAATAGAGACCGTTAAAGGGCGTAAAAGAGAAAGAGGGAGAGATTTCCGTCTTCTCTTTTCAAAGGTTCTTTTACTTGACTCATCCGCCCCTTGAAAGGTTAAATAAGGTGCTACTTTGTCCCTGATAGGGTTTTCCCTTCCTGAATAAAAAATTAATAAATAAATTGAATAAAGTAGACCCTATTTATTGGCGAAGGATGGACAATTTTTCGCCCGAAACGTGAATGAATGAAGAAGGTATAAGTTCGGAAGCTTTATCATACTTTCCTTATAGCTTAGTTCTGTTTAAAAAATTGAATATATTTTTCCTTTGAAGTTTAATAAGTGATGTGCCGGCTGAGGGGTAGACCAAGACGTAGGTGGGAAGATGGCGTCCAGAGTGATCTTGAGAATTAGGGTTAGGGTAGTGGTCGGTGGACGGAAATTTGTAAGCTTAGATTGGCTGTATCGGCATTGAGTCTTCGCGTTTACTATGCCTAATTATTATATTTTTCTTTTTTTTAATAATTATTGGTCATTTTTTATGAGCTATAAATATTTTTATTTTTTAAAGAGAAAAGATAGGCCCTCAACCGGGATTTGAACCCGGAACCTTTGTCTTACCGTGACGTCGCTCTGCCAATTGAGCTATCCAAGGCCCCTCCCGGTCGAGGACAAACCTTTTCTCTCATAGATCCTAATGCCCCAGTGCTCCCGCCATTTTTGCGATGAATACACTAGAACGAAGTTCTTTGAACATTAATTTTAATTTAGGATCTTATTGACTTACGTCATATTATTATTTATAATTTTTTATAACTATTGGTCATTTTTTATGAGTTATAAATATTTTTATTTTTTAAAGAGAAAAGGTAGGCCCTCGACCGGGATTTGAACCCAGAACCTTTGTCTCACCGTGACATCGCTCTGCCAATTGAGCTATCCAAGGCCCCTCCCGGTCGAGGACAAACCTTCTCTCTTATAGATCCTAAAGCCCCAGTGTACTCCCGCCATTTTTAAAAAATTTAAAAAATAAAAATATTATATTTTTCGTTACTATTGCTAATTTATATATTGTACTAAGACTGGGATGACCCGTATATTGTAAGGTCTAGGCACAGCGTTCGAATCCTGCTGTGGAGGACAAACAGATCAACCCTCCGAAATCTCGAAATGCTCCTAGGGCTCACCCAGCCTCTATAAAATGAGGAATTTCAATTGTGGAGAAAATCTGTCGGCTAAGTATGATTTCGGCTGAAACAACTCTCTTCACAACCTTTGGTTTACAATGTGTTGGTTTAATCTCTGCCATATATTGAACTAAAAACCCTTTTAAACAATGAATCGGTAAATATATTTAACAATTTTAAGTGCAAACAAAATATATGTTTTTATATATGTCTTTAATGTTTATTAAAGAATTTAATTTTAATTAAATAAGCGTATCTCCATGGATTGCAGAGTTATAATAGGTACGGGGTAGGTCGGTGTGTAGAGCACTGATTTGATGAGCTTTAGGTACAAAATTCGAATACGACTGTAGAATATGAATTATTTAATCTGCTAATAGTTACAGATCAACCCTTTAATGTCTCGAGAACATTCTTAAGCCCATAAAGTGGTTACTCTTAATTATGCCTATGCCCTCGAAACTGTACCTTCTCTACCCTGTATTGAACAGGTTTTTTTTTTTAGGGGATGACTATCGTAGCTAAACGATTAGTACGTCCAAAAAAAAAATGTTTACAGACTATAAATAATAAAATGATACGAATTGGCTAGTGTTCGTATATAATTTTTTTTTTATATTTATTTTATTTTACCTTAAATATTAGTTACGATTCTCCCAGGTAGTTTTGTCCAAGTACATTATTTTTCAAACTTTATGTGTGTGTGTATACACCTATGTAATTAGGTATGTAAAAAAAGATACACCCTTTAATTAGGTAAACTGCTGAGGGTAATTGTCAAATAAACTCTCGATGGTGTCTACAAAGAACTTTTAACAAAATAACCGCTCAAAATGCAATATCATTCCCCATTACTCATATAAAGGAAATAATCGCATTCCCTTTATATCGTAACTGGTGATTTCATGGATGAGTTGCCACAAGGGGTTATAAATTTATCATTAAATATAATTTGTATAATCCAATAGCACCAATAATGCGCGAAGACAAAGAAAAGCAACAGGTGGCTTAATATTAATTTTGTTTTGAAAAGTTTATATATATATATATATATATATATATATATATATATATATAAATATATATATAAATAGATAAGATATATACACACACACACATAAGCGATATTCAGCCTTTATCAAATCAAATTAAATTAATAACGTTTTCTTAATCAAAATCACTATTTGAGATTATAATAAATTAATATTACTCAGTTTTACTTAGGATTATTTTAATTACTTATTACGATTTTTGGTATCTGTTCCGCAGGTTGTCACTTCGAGCTGTGTCACAAGTTTTAATTTTTCATTCTTTTCCTTTATAATGTTTCCAAGAATAAAAATAATCTTGAGTTTTAGAATGAGAAAAATAGTGTATTGATGTATATTCAAGTTTTAATTCGTAAGATCTGGACAATTTTAAATATGCATATACTATTTAAATGCACAGCATACTATTTTAATGGAATTATAATTAAATATATATATATAAGTATATATAACAGCAGCCATTCTATTATTTTCTTTAAAAGATTTAATTTATAACATAAAATGCAGTTATATTATTTTTATTTGTTTGATTAGTAAAATATAGATTTATAACATCCTATTTATTCCAGGAAGTGGAATTATAATATTCAGTAGTAAATAAGGCGCCATTTTTTTTTTAGAGTTGAATTGAAAATAGAAGAAAATGCTATCTCGGAATAAAATGTAATTTGAATTCCAACTTTTATTTTGTAAAATTTAGACAATTTTAAATTTATCGTTGAAAAGGAATTATAATATTTATTGGTTAATAAGACGCCATTAAAAAAAAAATTAAAGGTATAATTTGTAATATAATGGCAGTTATCCTTGGAAAAAAAAAGAAATTGAAATTAAATTAATATGTAAGTTTTGGAAAAATTTTAATTAAGATTTAAAACATACTATTGAATCGCAGAAGTGAAAATATAATATTTTGTAGTAAAACGTAAAAAGCAATTTTTAATTTTATTTTTAAGGTTTTTTAATGGAAAACATTGTAGTTACCTTAGAATAAAAAAAAGTTTTAATTTTTAATTTTTGTCGATTAGGATAATTTTATGGCGGAAAAATAATAGTAGGTATATTTAGTGGTTAAACAGGCGAAATATATTCATTTTTTTTTAAAGGTTAAATTTGTGAAAGAAAAACAATGCAATCTTCGAATAAAAAAAGAATTTGAAACTTAAGTTTTAATTTGTTCGATTCGGAAAATTTTAAAACCGTTAAGAACATAATATTTTATCGCTGAAATGGAATCATGATATTGAATGGTAAAAGAGCAGCCATAATTTGTTTAATGCTACGAATATATTTTCTCTTTTATTTATCGGGAAATTTATTTGTTTCTACATTACGTCATAGGATGTCGAACAAAAATTGCAATTAATGCCGGCGCTTGAGTGTTGTCCTCCGAGACTGGGGATACTCAGAACATTCTAGAGTTATCTGTTGTAATTCGAAACTATGGTTTTATTAATTGAAGTATTCAATTTGTTTTTCAATGAAATTTCATTGACTGGTCTGTATTCCAATAATGCTTAAATATCTTATATCAGGATTCAAATACAGTGGAGTATCGATTATCCGAACGTTCAATCAACGGACTTTTTTTTTTTTTTCTTCAAATGTCATTTTAATTAATAGTTATTTTGATGGTAATTAGTTTTAAATATTTTTGTTTTAGAGAGAAAAGATTTGTCCTGGCCGGATTCGAAACCGGATCGTCTGCATGTCCGAGATCACGCTGAATTAAGGGTACCCACTTTAAATCTGGGTTAACCCTATGGAGGTCTAAAGAACCCACAGATTTAATAATTTATCTACCACAGCTGGACTTCAGCGTGGCAGCTCAGAACTCTACACACTTAGCTACCTCGCTCCCCGTCCAACCCCAAATTATCTCTTTATTACATCTATTTTTCCGTGTATAAAAGATCCACTATCAGTGAATACATATAAATATATTTGGACATATATATTTTAATTTTAATGCTGCATAAAAAATAAAATTCCACATCGCAAATTGCGAGAGCGCGGGGATGTGGGATCGGTGAAGACAATGGATTTGCCTGACGAGGTACGAGCCAGGCTAGCTCAGGAAAAATCTTTTCTCTTCAAAATAAAAATATTTAAAAATTATAACAATTAATAAAAAATAAAATAAAATAAATTGTAAATAAAATTCCACATTTAATTCTTTATAGTATCAAAGATATTAGTAATTTAACAAAATAAAATGACAAACCAATAAATATGTTTGGGATAAACACGGACAGCTGTCAAATTAAATAAGTAAAAAATAAATATCTATAACACTCACTATTTTTTTTAACAACAAAAATAATCATGCTAATATTTGAAGCGTTTTAATTTTTCGTAGCTATAGACAGTTCTATTTACGGTTTAATCTGAACACACAAATAGTTTCAAATAAGTTTTACATAACATAATTTTATCTTTACTTTTCTATGGTAGCAAAAACATCCGATTTTTTTATTGGGTTATATTTCAATATGAAAGATAAATAAGCAAAATATTTTTTTTATTGGCAATATAAGTAAATCAAAATTATTAATATTTTAAAAATTGGAAGTGAAATTAAATCTTATTAAGAAAGAATAAAAAGAAATCATACATATACAGTCTACCTGAATGGAGATATATTACTCAAATAAATGTCTAATGATGAACACAAACGATCTGACAAGTCCAAGTTTGTACATACCTGCAAAAAAATAAAAACAATAATTAAATAAACAATATTGTATGAATATATTCATTATGCAATAATAAATAACACACACATATACCTATATATAGTATATATATTGTTTATTTTTGTCTGGTTATTATTCCTGCCTAGGAATAAAATATTTACTCTATAATGCCTAAGCTCCAATAAATATAAATAAACAATAATTTTAATTCATTCATTGCTGTAGTGATCATAAAATAAATATTTAAAAGCACTAAATTTTTTACTGAATAATTTTTTTTACATTTTTTGAAACCAAGTTTAAACTGATTTTTTAAAATAAAAAATTACACCCTATATTTTTGCTTTTTTCAAGACTTTTGTTGTTCTTTATGGCTTATTGTTTATATAGTGTCCAATAATTTGGTTTATACTCATGGGCTTATATGACTGCAATGTTAAATTTCCAGATCGGGGCTTTGTAATGCACTACCAGCACAATATTGTAGTCCTATAATTTTATTACACGTATTCTTTTTTATACAATAGGGAGATAACGCTGAAATACTCTGAAGTTCATTAATGTAGTAACATTTGAAGGAATATCATTTGTTCAATACAAATTGTCAATATATATCTTGTTCACGTAGGCTTCCACGGTCTGCGGTATTGCCCATATGTTCTTTTTTCGGGATGGACCGTGTGGTGTTTTGTTTGCCAAGCTTTCGCTCATCGTGTTGCGAGCTTCCTCAGGGCCAAAGGCATTTACTGACTAGCCCTGATGGACAATATATATGTTAATATTTTCTATTTCTGAGATTTTTTCTTTCTTTTAAATATGAAAAGAGAAAAGAGGTCATTCTCTATTGCTAAAGCTGGTAATATAAAAGGAGCTTCTATTTCCTCCTTGAAACATAAAGAAACACAGGTGTAGTGCTATTTTGTTTCCGCTTAGCGATATTTCCTTTCCGGAAAATGACACTTCTCCAAACGGAAAGGAAAGATACTGTAAAGCAAAATATTTCTAGCCCTGAAAATGAATAGGTAGAGCAAGTGATGCGGTAAACGGATACCCAAAAATAAAATAAAAAAAATTATAAAGTAAAACTTAAGAAGGAAAAGCTTTGTTAAAAATAAAATCATATATAAATATTTACCTTCTAAATACACTCACGGTGAAATTTTATAAAATAAAAAAAATATTTACTATAATTATTTTACTAGTTATATACGAGTAAATATTTTGGATAAAATTCCAAAAAATAAAAATTTCATTCGGGTATCTTAGGAACTGAGTTGCTGTACCGGAGTGTTCAAATCTGGCTATGCAGATAAATTATTTAATCTCTTGACAGCCATAGATGGACCTTGAGAAAAACCAGGCGGTTGAGAGTGAGCCAGGACAAATTACCTCCCTGCACAAACGTTGTCCAAGAAACAGTAAAATATCTACCTTGCAATAAAACCTAGAGCCTTCATGGGTAGTAGTGTTACAGGTTTTATTTAATTATTGTTAAACTCAAATTTAATGTAAAATAAAAAAATCATAGAAAAAAGCAAAACCAAAATTCTCTAAAATACTGAAAAAAAAAACCAGACCAGTCAACGTTCATTGACGACAATTCAATTATTGTCACATCAACAGCCCAAACAGACTCGTCACGTAGAAACAGGAACCTTGCTCCAAAACGTTCCACAAACAAGGCAAAGTAAGGTAAAACATTTTATAATAGGATTTGATTTTTGGTATTTTTCCTATTTCATCCTACTTATTGTTTACATCTCTTACGAGTTTTTGCTCATTTTTGTTTTATTTTATTGCTCATTATAAGATTACAGTATTGGTTGAATATTACCAGTATGTGTATGGCATTGTTATGTCTAATTTGGTTAATTATTCTGCAGGTAGTCGCTTCAAGTTGAGTCACAACATGTTTTAACTGTTTATTCGTGTTCCTTTTAATATTTACCGAATATAAATTACATCAGGAAGCTTTAGTATGGAAAAGAGAATGTAATTATGGGAAATGTGCATACTTCGGGTCTACAAAAATATATCATCTATACTTCTAAATGTTAATTGAAACTTTTATTACCTGATGAAATAATTATACACATATCCCTATAATTACATTCTCTTTTCCGTACTTAAGACCACGACAACTTGCATTTTTGGAAAATATTAAAAATGGAACGAATAAACTGTTAGAACACGTTGTCAAAGAGACAAGCTTCCGAACTGTTACCTCTAATTTTATAGTACAATCCGATTTCAAGGCTGAAGTCAGAGGGGATAGTATATAGCTTTATATGAAAGAATGGAGATGGTAAGTAATGAACCAGGACAGTGGCGTAGAGGATGCGAGTGGGTAAGGTTGGGGGGGGGGAGGAGGACAATACAAAGACGTGATAAAATGTAACCACCATACAATTTCCAATGACGTCGGACTCCATTAAAATGGCTGCCCGCTTCTGACGTAATCTAACCTGACCACTAGGGCTACTCCTTCGCAAATAGGAGTTTCGGACGACCACTGACCCTGGGGCTAATGTAGTTCTAGAAGTAGACGGGTATGTCGAAGAGGAAGGGGAGGAGAGATAGTGCAAGTTAATACTTAAAAATAACTAATTACTTAAAACATGACATCCTGATTCACCACAACCAATGAATGATGTTTCTAGTGACAATAATGTTTCTAGGGCAACTTTGTGCAGGGAGGTTTGTGATCTTGGTTCAAGATCCAAGATATGGACATAATACGCTTCAAGGTTAAGGCTTTCCCCCAATTAAGGATACCCACTTTATAATGGCTGAGTGAGCCACAGGAGGGTCTGTAAATCCCGTAGGGATCCATCCGTGGGTATTAACAGATTAAATAATTTATCTGCTATTGCTGGAATGGAACCCGGGAATTTCCGGGTTCACATCATTCTTCGACCTCCACCGCTCCCATTTACATTGGAAA
This sequence comes from Arma custos, assembly GCA_037127475.1. Taxonomy (NCBI): domain Eukaryota; kingdom Metazoa; phylum Arthropoda; class Insecta; order Hemiptera; family Pentatomidae; genus Arma; species Arma custos. The sequence goes on from CM073761.1 coordinate 39,548,190, forward strand.
ACTTTCTAATACATAAAATAAAAACGTCTTTTATCCAAAAAGAATATTTGATTGATGTCTCTGGTCGATGACTCGATTATGATGATGTGAGATGTTCTTCATTTCATCTTTTTTCTTTTGTATGCAATGATGATGCCTAAAATTAACGAGATGTTGACTGGTTAGATATTTTCCAGTATTTTTGAAGCTTTAGGTTTTATTATTGATGTACACCGGGATCGTCCATCAGTAACTGTTAAAAGATTAAATAATTTACCTGCCATAGCCGGATATGAATTACTTGAAATAAAAAATCAAAAAAGATACATAAAATAGCGGGGTAGGAATAGTAAAATTAAAAAAAACAAAACATATTTGATTATTATTATTATTTTTTAAATAACCACCTGTTATATTTAAATGGAGCAGAGTGGCTCAGTGGTAGAGCGCTGATTCGCTAAGCCGAAGATCCTAGGTTCAAATCCCGCTGTTAGAAAGTTTTATTTAATCTGTTTACAACCCGAGATCATTAGGGATCCAAGACCCTCTTGGGGCCCCATGTGGTACCGAAAAATAGTGGTAATCTGGCGGTTGAACGTGATCCAGGACAAATTACCTCACTGCACAAACGTTATCCATAAAACAGTACTGCCTCTACCATGTACTGAACCCCAGATCTGTTCACGGGCTGTAGCGGTACAGATTCTTCTTTAAACTATTGTCCTTAGAACTTCCTGAGGATCTCGTATTTGCACTTGTGCCTTGATTTTGGGATGCTGTCTCTGGGGTTTGTTGGACCGTGAGGTTGGACTGTGCATTATTTAATTATTTTATTTTTTATTATACCCTTTCCTATTCTGTTGATACATGAGATATTTAATTGTAAATAAATGTATTATTAAATCAATTTAATTAACCTCTATGGGGAGGATATAACTCGAAGGGTGAAGATATTGGAGAAGTCCAGAAGGAAGAAAACGAGTTAACCCGACGAACTACGAATGGACCCGAACGACGTCTATATAAAGCTACGGATTACCGGAGCATCTTCATTCTCGATCCAGCTTTGAAGAAGCCAGCAGCATGTCTGGCGAAACGTTGGCGAAGATAAATTTAACAACATTTTCTTAACCAGAAACCATTAAAGTTTTGTGTATAAATATATTATTGTTTCATGTTATTTTGTAGAACTAATGTTTTTTTGCTTGGAGATAGTCTGTTCTTTAACGTCGATAATTTGTTAATTTCATGATTATTTTACTAATAAATTGAATTAAAAATATATATTTAATATATTTTTGTAAATTTGTATTTTCTAAAAAAAAATTAGATATATGGTACATTATTTTTCGAGCAATTATATAGACGTTTTTAAAGATAATTCAAAACATTTAACCAAAGGAATTCATCAATTAATCGAAACTTTTCTGCATTTTCAATACAGCAATAACATAAAATTTTGTGACCAATATATCGACCGGTTTTCATGAATGATTTCGTACAGTTCGCTATGAATAGTAGAGTAGTGGAGGATAATAATTCGTAAACACAGCTCAAAGTGGGTTTGCTTTGATCTGTTTATACAACCACGACTAACTTCAACAATATTTTGATTTAATTTATATTCCTCTAGTATTTCGAACCCATGAATTTTATTAGGAGTCCTCCAGCTATAAAGTAATAAAAATTATTATTAAAAAAAACAATGAGTTACCAAATTCTTGGCCGTGATTTACTAACGATTTTTGGGGGGATCTCTTACTATTTTTTCTGTTTTTATTTTGCAGAGAAAAGGACTAAATGAAGTACATCTCACCTCATCATAACCGAGCCATTGACCAGAGACATCAATCAAATATTCTTTATGGACATAATAAAAAATAATTTTTATTTTATTCATTGGAGTTATGCAGAATGATGAGCTAAACTGAGGATCCCGGGTTCGACTCCAGCTATAACAGATAAATTATTTGATCTATTAACAGGCAAATATGTATCCCTGCGGGATTTACAGACCCTCCTGGCACTATCCTAGCATCTATAAGTGAGAGACCTTAATTCAGGGAAAACCTGTAGGTTGAGCGCAATCTCGAGCAAATCACATCTATGCAAAACCGTTGACCTAGATACAGTACAGTCTTATGTACTGAACCCCGAAAGCCAATAAAAAAAAGGGCAACGTTTTTTGTTTTTGTTTTTTTAATTGAATTTTTACTAAGTATTATTAAATACTAAACTATTAAAAAAGTTGAAAAACACTTAAATAAGTATAAATAATAGTTGAAAGACAAATTCAATTGGTTTTAAGAAAGTATAAGCAAGAACTGAGAGTGGAGAAGGGCATTGGGCAAGGGCAAGAGTCCACTAAATTTTTAACATAAATAACCTAATTTGTATCTTAGCATCCCATGTTATGTCCAATTCCCCCTCTTTGCCCCATGTTTAAATTCGTTTTTTGAAGTATATATTTTACTTATGAACTTTTAGATTGTTGGACTACGTTTTTCATTTTTAACATAATATCGTATGCTGATGATACATGTGCATTATCAGTCAACACCAATCCAGTTATTGCATCCCAAAGGCTCCAATCCCATATCACTGATCTTGAAAAACGGTGTCAAAACTGGAGAATTAAAATAAATTCTCAAAAATCGCATCAAATCACTTTTACCTTACGTCGTAAACCAATAACATCCTGCCCTTCAGTATCTTTTAATAATATCCCACTGGTGCCTGTAAAACAGATCCGATACTTAGGGTTGCACCTTGACAAACGATTAACCTGGAATCCTCATACAAGACAGAAAAGACAAGAAACCGCTCGACTTCAACACTTATTAGACAAACGCTCTAAGCTCCCAATTAATTACAAAAGACTCATCTACATGACCATCATACGCCCTATTTGGAATTACGGAGTAGAGCTTTGGAGCTCCACTAAGCCATCGAATTCCTATCATATTCAATCCCTACAATCCAAAATCCTCCGTAAAATCCTCAATGCTCCTTATTTTGTTAAGAAAAAAGTTATCCATAACGACCTTAATGTCCCATTTTCGCTGATTTGGCCCGAACCCGGTATATATCCTTCCATAACAAACTTTATTCCCACTCAAACCCTTTAATTTCAAACCTAGCTTCCCCTTCAATTTCCGATAATCCTCAGAGGCGTCTAAAAAGAGGTTTGGCTCCTAACAAAAGTTATTGTTATTTGAATATTACCGCTGGGTAGCTTCTCAAATTTCTGTTTTGTCTTGTTATTCTGTTACACCCATTCTATTTACTTTAATTATTATAATTATTTGTAAATCTCAAACTATAAATTAACAAAAAACATATCCGTTTATATTTGGCATTGAAGGGAAACCGAAAAAAAAATCAATCAAACATATACATTCATTTATCACACGAAATTATATTGTAACAACGACTTTTCCCTGTGCTACCGAATCCTAGGCATATTGTCGTTACAAATCCATTCGTTCATTCATGGATACAATACAAATCCAAAGTATCGAAAGTGAAAATAATTTCAAGAGAGTGTAAAAACTGTTTCAGGCGTACCATCAAACGTATTTTACCTATTTTTATTTAAAGAGAAAAAATATGCCCTCGGCCGGGATTCGAACCCGGATCCTCTGTCTCTCCGTGACATTGCTCTAACCAATTGAGCCACCGGAGTCGCCTGCCGGTAGGGGACAAATCTATTCTCTTATCCGATCCCATTTCCCCGTGTTCTCGCAATTTTTGTGTATTTATACACGAGAACGAATGTTCTTTGAACATTACTTTAATTTTAGGATCTTGTTGACTTACGTCATATTACTATTTATAATTTTTTGTTAATAGTTTTTAATTATTAAATATTTTTATTTCAGATGTGAGAACAGATTTTTTAATTCGGATCCGATAAGAGAATAGATTTGTCCCCTGCCGGCAGATGATTCCGGTGGCTCAATTGGTTAGAGCACTGTCATGGAGAGACAGAGGATCCGGGTTCGAATCCCGGCCGAGGGCATATCTTTTCTCTTTAAATAAAAATATTTAAAAATTAAAAACAATTAACAACAAATTATAAAAAAAGTATTTTACCTATGTTCAAATAATTACATCATACCAGGTTAATGGCTTATAGATGGTTGATTTTTATGAATTTCATATCAATTATCAATCCCAAAACAAACGCTATATATCGGAAATGAAAAATATGTTTTTTTTTCACATTCGATACTAATATTTGTATGTAAGGAATATCGGTTATACAAATAAGACATCAAACGAATTATCACACAAGGAGACTTCCACGATCAGGCTTAACCGCCCAATTTTTTTTATAAATTAAGGATATACTTTATTGAGGCTGGGTGAGCCCTAGAAAGATCTGTAAATCATACAGGGTATATTCGTAGCTGTTTATGCGTAAATAAAGTATTATATCTAGTATAAATATAAATATACGGCAAAAGAATAGCACTCCATAATCCGATTAGAATGAGATATACAGTCCCTGGACATATTAATGTGACCACTGGATAGATTCGTTCTTGTTACATGTTTGCATTATCTTTTTGTATGCGTAATGATGTAAATGAAGTTTAAATATTAGTTTTATGGGTAAGTTAGTTATCTGATAATAATATGAAATTGAAAAAAATAGTTTCGAAAATAAATCTTTATTTTTTAAAAATATTTTGTGGTGTCACCCTATTTACACCCTACTTTAAATATTGATGAAAAAAACCTATCAAAATAGTTAAAATATATGATACAAATAATGAATCAATAATAAACTTACCGAATCCGACTTGTGTTATATGAAAAAAAAAACCACAAAAATTTCAAACACAAATTATGCTCGTATGTCACTCGTAAAACAAAATGGCTGTACTAAAACTAATGCTGCCATTACTAAAAAAAATACTTTAAAAAACTTATAACAGTGTTGCCATTACTTAAAACAGCAATTTATTAAGACACGCGAAAGTATATATAAAAAAAAAAGGAAAAAACAAAAACAAAAAATAATCTTTCTTAGTGGTCACATTAATATGGCCAGATACTGTAATCGATAACATCGGAAAATATCAAATATATTACGGTCAATTGAAAAGTTATTCGACTAGAATGTTCAACCTAACTCGAACATTATAAACAACATTAAAAAAAAAACAATATATTTTAATTCCATGATAAAATTTAATAAAGATAAAAATTTAAATTAATTATTAATTAAAGAATTAATTTAAGAATAAAATCTTTCCTTTTAAGAGAAACTTCACTACATGTTGACATTTATTTTGGTCAATATGTAAAAAAAATGTCTTTTAAGGTATTTAAAAATAATCAAATTAGACATCGAATTGTTTGTTTATAGAATATTTGTTTTTACAATAACAATTGAGAAGTAGCAGTCTGAAAATATGCGGGAATGCATCTGCGGCTTGTGGTTTGGGAACATACATTCTTTCATTCGCAATTCCCACAAGAAAATTTCATTGCCAAATCGTAAGGTGGAGGGTTAATAGCAAAGAAGAACTTAAAAAAAACAACAGATCATTAAAAAATTTAAATGATGGATGAAAATGAGTAAGAGAAAATAAAATAAAAAAAGTATTGTTTTAAATAATTATTTATTGAAATTTACAACTATATTATATTAATTAAAACAAGTAAACAGGGAAAACGATTTAATTGCATGAGATAAATGCAAGTATAATACAAAGGCAAGTTGTACTTTTTTATTGGAATAAATGGGATTGGTCTGGTCTAGGTACCAACTAGTACCAGGTATAATGCTAGATTTTACAAAAATTTTTATTTAATATACAATAAAAAATTCCACTTAATAATAAAAAAATATACATTATCTTCTAAAACAATCAATTCAGGTAATATTTTTTTCTTCACTCTCAGTAATATTAATTGAATTTATTTTTTATTGTTATTATTCATTGGTAAAATTTTCTTATTGCTTTCGATTCAAAAAGGTAAACTATAGATTTATACCACTACTATTTTTGGAAATTCGTTTTCCCATAGGAAATATAGTTTTTTTTTCCTTTAATTGGTAAGAGGTAAAGCTAATTTTAAAATTTTTCAAACTGTTTTTTTTTTTGCAAACCATGCGAAACTCCTCAGCTGATCCCACCAGTAGAAATATGCTGCTCTCAAATATTAAGCCATGTACGCCTCAGTACAACTGTGCACAAGACAATTGTGTTTCCGAATATGAAAAACCGCCAATCCTGAAGATCCTCGTTAATAATAAATTAATAATAATATTAATGTGTAAAGTTTCTAATTAATTCGATTATTATGAGGCAGAAAATCCAGCCCAAAGATTCCGTTAAATACAGGCGAAGCTAATAAGAGCCTGTTAAAAAATATATTTGCTACTGTAAAGAAAAAAAAAATAAAGAAAAATAACAATCCGTTCTACAACTTGCTAGTTATTTCGACAAAATTCGATAATATTTATAGAACCTCTTCGATAATTCTCCCGAAAACATACAAATTTTGAATTCCGCGTGGAGAAAGCCAATAATATATTCCATTAATTTTGGAAAATCATCTCAGACAAAGCAAACTGGCTTCGTCGGATCAAACGTCCCATGATAATTCTGAAAGCGGGATTGTAGGGGGGTAGAAAGGGGGGGGGGGTTCTGTTTGCGTGGTTGAAAGTTGAACACACACTCTAATCACCCTCCTTACATCCCCTTTTCTTATCCCCCTCCCATACAGTCTCATGAATTTAACATTTTCAATAGATTTTTCTTTATTTTCGTTCGAATTATGCTGATAAGCATCCGATAAGGGTTGAAACGAATGCTCGTCCGAGAAAGAAAAGATGAGAGTTGGAAAAAAAAAAGAAAAGCCCCCTTCAGTTAAATATTAGCATAGGGGCGTAAACCCTCTAATTAAGGGATTGAGTTAATCAAGGAAAAATAATGTTGTTTTTTTCTTTCTTTTAAACGCCTTAATTTCGCAGGGTTCGTCTACCTCGTTAAAAAAAAATCGATCAACTGGCATCAAGAAATATAGTAAGCAATAACAGCAAGACGTAAAAGCGGAACAGCTATTTTTTATTTTTATTATTTTTAATTATAACTATTATTTAATGTACTTTTTCCCTCCTCTGAGCCTAGCTCTACATAAACTTAATTAGCCTCTTAATTGGGGTAAAACCTGAGCGTGATCTATCCAAATCACCTTCCACTACAACCGTTGTCATAGAAACATTACGGTCTCTACCATCTACCAAATCCAAGAACATTCATGGGTTGTATTGGTACAGGTTCAGGTTTTATCTATTTATTATTTAAGTCATCAATAACTGTAATAATGGTTTTTTTTATTATTATGATGAAAATCGGGAATAAATAATCCTTAAATTTCATTTTTTCAAGTTCTGATTGACTTCATAACCTTATAGTTTTTCGTAAATTCCTTCAACATTTTTAACATTATGTTTGCCGAAATTTTGGTTCTGTAACACTTTAAAAAAAATATGTATTCTATATATATGTATGTATTCTATATGTATTATAAAAATAACCAATGACGGATTTTTAAAATAACCTCACCGGCTGTAACTCCCTTTCTTTTAATACTTGGTTGCATCTTAAAATTATGAAGATGTATTTGTAGGAAGCGTCTGCTGATATGTACTATATTTGATCTTCTTCATGAAAATCTTTGTGAGACCTTAATTGGAGAAATCATGACTAGGAAATTATCTAAAGACTTTTTTTTTTTTAGTTTTCCAGTTCTGAGTTTATTTATTATTTATTTAACCATTCTTTCAAGTTATCAGGCTTCCTGTTTTAGAGTCTTGCAATGTAACTCTTGATATAAATATATTTAGCTAATTAATTCACATGATCACCAAAATAGTGTAAAAAAACACATTGCTGGACTTACATAGTAACCGAATGGGACATGTGTAATAAAAAAAATAAAATAAAAAATAAATAATGATTTATTTTTAAAATTTTGTACTATGAGTCCGCATCGTATTTTTTTAACTGTATCAACAAACATAAATGCCTTTAAAGGGAGCGGAGTGGCTCAGTGGTAGAGCACTGAGTTGCCATGCCGGAAATCCTAGTTCAAATCCCGCTGCAAGGCGGTACTTTTATTTAGTCTGTTTACAGCGGGAGATGGATGATATGGGATCTAGGACCCTCCTCGCGCACCCAGCCTCTATAAATTTTTATAAAAATAGGCTACCCAAAATAAGGGGAAAAAATCTGGCGGTTGAGAGAGTGACCTAGGACAAGTCACCTTCTTGCAGAACCGTTGTCCATGAAACAGTACAGCCTCTACCTTGTACTTGACCCCCGACCCTTCACTGGTTGTACTGGAATAGATAAAAAAGTAAAATGCCTTTAAAAATATGTAATATACTTCTCAAAACTATACTTAGTCCATGTATACTTAGCCGTAAGTATAACTATACTTAAAGTTTCACTAGACTTATTTTACAGGGGGGGGTAACACCAGATGGTACAAGTTATACAGGAAATACAACTTCCTCAAGTAAGTTTTTATTGTTGTAATGGAAATGGGCTGTAACAATTACTCTGGTTAACGTTAGAATTATTATTACTTATTTTTTATTTATTGCATTTTATTATATATATTGGTAGGGAATGAATAATTCAATAAAAATTGGCCTTGACAAGAATATAATAATTATAAAATGTATTAATTAGAATTTTTAAATGCTATGAGTATTGTCCAATAGCAAAATAATTAATAATTTTTAGACACTGCTGGTATATATTAAACATGAAATTTATATTTCACACGTACTGAATTTGGTTAATAAGTGGCCATAATAGTAATAAAAAATGTTATTTTTTTTTATTGATGTAATTTTATTTATTTATATTGTTTCCAGATCGCAATATCTGACAGATTAATATTATGGTGATCATACCTAACAATAAAAAGTAATTGGAAAATAAAATCAATTTAGTTTTTTTTTAAATTGAACAGAAAATTTACAAACAAATAAAGATAAGTAATTTCGTAGTGAATATATCGAACAGAAAAAAATAATTAAAAACTACAATGATTTTCCAATATGTGATATTAATATAAATACCTACAATTTTAATGGAGAATTCCAAAATTTATTTCTTCATTTTGGCAGAGTTTGTAATGTTTAAACCTTTGATTCAAATAATACTTTATTTTTATTTCTTTAAATTATATAAAAAAGATAATTAAAAAATGTATTTTATTTATAAAGTAAGGACTGAGATATTTCTATATTTTACTGGAATGTGATTTGTCCGAGTTCACACTCGACCTCAAAGTTTTCCCCAAATAATGAGTACTCCATTAATAGATGCTGGGTGAGCCCTAGGGAGGCCTGCTGATCCTAAAGAGTCCATATACGGATGTTACGGGGTAAAACTACAGTGATCACCAACACCAAATACTCAACAATATAGTTTTTCACAATTATATATATAACGTAAACAACTTTGAAGAGTTCTTTTACGGTATTTATTTAAAATTTATATGCATGATAATAATATTTTTTTTTTTATATTTTAATTATTTCAAGATCATAAATATTTTTTTTACCGTCATCTCTAAGCCATCTAAGGTTTTAACAGATAAAACAATTTATGTTCTATAGCCAGATTCAAACCTGAGGCATTCATCAAAGCAACTCAGTGCTTTACACACTGCGCCATAAATAATATTAACGCAATATTATTTTCCCTAATACAAATATGGAAGATGAAAAACTAACCTATAACGTTAAAAATTTGTTAAACTTTTTCTCTTTTTAATGATCTATATTAAGACATTTAGGATTAGAGGGCTGGGAGTTGGAGGGGCAAGAAAAGTTACCTCCAAGGTTGGAGTCACGTAAACCAATTTCCGCAAGCCTGATTGAATTGTGAATTATAAGTTATTAAATTTATATTTTATTTTTGAGACTGGAACATCTCGCCCTACCTTTGAAAAACCTAATAGTTACCCCGCCATCGGTGAAGGAACCCGTTCACATTTATCAGTTGTCAGTGACAGTGGCGTAACCACAAACAATCCTGACTCCCCCCCCCCCCTCTGAACCAAAATTAAAAATAAGAGGAAGAAAATGGTATGTGTGGAGGTAAAATTAAAATTCTTAAATAGGAGTAACTGATTATAGGAAAGCCATCGCTTCGAACCACATTGCAGATCTTCTTCAGGGCTTATGATGGGGTCAAGTCCTGAGGCTTAACATACGAAGCTTGAAGAAGACCTACAATGTGGCTAGAAACTCTTTGGCTTTCGAATAAACAGTTCTCCCTATTTAAGAGATTTTTGTTTCTTTACCACCACCCAGACCATTTCTTCCTCATCATATATACGAGTATATGTATATATATATATATATATATATATATATATATATATATATATATATATTTATATATAAAGGCCAACTAATACTATTCAAGATGAAATTAAAAATACATTTAACTTTTCTTGAGATTTCGTTAAACTTTTGGCCACGTTTCGAGACTATATTGTTATCATAACCATCCTCTAACAGTGAAAAAAATGGGGTTTTAGTGAATCATATTAAAAACACACTAGTGTAAATATAAAATTGAGCTAATAAAAGATATTGCATAATGCCATCACTAAAAGAAAACCATACAGTTTTAACTACGGAAAATTGTAGCCGTTAGGGATAGATATAGCCCACTTATTCTTACCACTGACCGGTTTCTTGTTATTTATTTTTTATATATTTTGATATCAATATAATTTAATTGAAAAACAATCGCTAGGTATGCAATAAACAAAAGTGGGAATAAAGTGGGCCAAGTACGCAACCCTGAGGAACACCGGTCTTTATGATCTCGGCATACAACTACTCCTTTATAAATAAAGAATCAATGTTCTTTATTTATTCCACTTTTTTTATGGGTTTCACAACCCAGTTTTTAGTATATAATCAATAAAAAGAAATGTGGAATAAAACATAACCTCTAATGACGTCAGAACGCAGGTTAAGAAATCCTTACACTAAAGTATTAACAATTATCAATTCTGAGATTGACCGTGTAAAACCTTCGAGTGTTAAAAATTAATGTTCTACAGTATCCAATTATCTTTAATATGAAATGCCTAATCACCGATCGATGACCTATTTTCAAGGTCAAAGATAATGTTTAAAAAAATCATTATTCAAGGCGGAATGTATTTAAATATGTATAGATAAATATTTAATTATTTATACTCATATATACAACTAACAGTGACACTGGAGCAATACCCCACACCTATATATATACATATATATATATATATATATATATATATATATATATATATATATATATATATATATATATATATATATATATATATATAAGATTTATCTAGTTTAAGCAGGATTATATACTTAAAAAGGGTTAAAACAAACCTCTGTCTAAAATTTTAAATATAAAAAAAATTATCTATATAAAAATTTGCAATATCTATAAACATTTGGTATTCTATTTAATTTTCATTTTTTCTGATTTTTTTTTTTTTAAATTATGCGCATTTAGGTTAATGAATGTTTTAAGCAATATCGGTATAATATAAGTTCCAAAGCCAAGTTGATTCTTCTGAAATATGTGGAACGGGTTTATGATTAATGAACAAAGTTAGCGAATTTGCTAATTAAATAACACATATTTTGAAATCCTAATTAGTGAAGTAGAATATTCATTTGGTTGTATTCGATGCTTCAAACCGAAGATGAGATTATGCGCTAAAATATATCCTAAAATGGCAAAATAACTAACTTTAAGCAATAAATCTACAGATATATTATTAATGAATTGATTTTTAACGCATAGACAATTTAAAAAAAAACTCGGAATAGTTTTGTTTAAGTAATCAAATTTCATCCGAGATCACGCTCGACCCCAATCAAAAGTACCCACTTAACAGAGGCTGAGTGAGCACCAGGAGAGTGTAGATCCCACAGTGTTCATCGCAAGCCGATAACTCGTTAAATAATTTAACTGCCAGAGGTCTTTGAATCTGGGACCTTCAGCATAGCAATTCAACACTCTAATTAAATAATAATAAGCAAATAAATGTCTTTTTTTACCAATTAACTCAGTTATCCAGCTTCCTATTATTTTTATATACTCCAGATTAATCGAAGTCTAGTTCCTGACTAATACGGATAAGCGGGGTTCTACATTAATAAATTAATTTCTTTTAATCATGCTATGCACGTTACTTCAATATAATCAGCTGAACTTAAGACCTGTAAGGGAAAATCTCGAAATCACACGGGACTTGGCCGAGTCTGATAAAAATTTAAATGGTTTCTCAACGAACGAGCTCTTGTGTAATAATTGATGAAATCTAAGTCAGGGATACAAGTAAGGAATAATTAATTGTACTAAAAGCTTTATAAACGGTAAAGATAGGACAAAATAACAATGAAAAATTAATTGTGTCCGATTGAGTATGTGCAAATTACGACGTAAAATGCTTGCAATGCTCGCTTTTAGGATTTTCCCTTAATTTATTAAACTTTTCCGAGATCCCCGCGTGAATAAGATATGAAGAAATTAAGCTTGCTACATTCCCGGGAAAGATTCTTATTAATAGAAAGGAAAACTGGAATAATTTATTCCGATTTCCAACCCTCCCCCATCGTTTGCGTTTTATGACGAGTATAAATATATAATACACAAACATGAGGGGGACATGGACGCTCAAGGACAGACATAAGGTCACGCAGTCTGTTGACCGAGGCTTATTCAAAGGGAATCGCTACCACTGTCCAACCGCATGGTTAGTTCCATCGCGTGTAAGAATAGTACGAAGTAGCCATTAGAGAATGTAGAATAATTTATTGATATTTCCAACTGTAATTATATTACATCAAGTAAATTTGCTGTATGAACAAAGGAAATGAAAAAAAAAACACTTGTGGAGAAACTATACATTGATAGCACTCCAATAAAGTTCTTTAGTACAAGGTCCAGAGGCCATCTTCTTTTCAGACGCCTCGGAGGGTTATCAGGAATAGTATGGGAAGCAAGTCGGGAGACTAGCGGATTCAAGTGTGTATGGAGCTTTTCATGGAAGGATAGGTATCTAGTTTAGGCCAAATCAGCATCATATGGGATATTAAGATCATGATGGATGAGTTTGTTTGTGACATCATAAGGAGCATTGAGGATTTTACGAAGGATTTTGGATTGTAAAGATTGGATACGAGATGAATTGGATGGTTTAGTGGAGCCCCAAAGCTCAACTCCGAATGTCCAAATAGGTCTGATAACTGTCATGTAAATGAGTCATTTGTAATTAATTGGGAGCTTTGAACGTTTGTCCAGTAAACGTTGAAGTAGGCGAAAACGTCGAGCAGTTTTTTGTCTTTTTACTCTAGCCATTAGAGAAATTCAGATCTTGTATTTTTATATCCAGAGTATGTAAACAATACTTTTTATTGGAAAAAAGTATTACGCATAAAGACTCACGTTTATGCTTTACAACATAACTATCGCTCGCTGAGATAGTGGATTTTTAAAAAAAATTAATTGATATCGGAGTAGAGCTTTGGGACTCGTATCCAACCCTTAAAATCTAAAATCCTTCGTAAAATTCTCAATGTTCCTTACTTTGTTACGAATTAATTAATCCATAATGACCTTAATGCCTGATTTCTTGCTAATTTGGCCGATATCAATCCTCTATTCCCACTCAAGCACACTAGTTTCAAATCTATCTACTTTTTGAATTTTCGGCAATCCTCCGAGGCGTCTAAAAGAAGATGGCCTAAAGAATTTTTCATTCACGCCATTACGCATCATTCATTATATTTACTTGTTGCATGGTTATAATAAAGTTGTAAATTTAATTTTCCATCATACCGTAAAAAAACAAAACAAAAAGAACTGTGCAACAACATGTAATATGAATGTTTATGTTTGAATTTAACGAATAAATTAGTTGCAACAAATAAAATAATTTTTATTTATTTACTATACCTAAATATTTTTTTCTTAGGGTGTATAATAATACAAAAAAAACTTTAGTCCAAAATCATTTGTTAGGTCTATTTTCTATAAACGTTTCGACCTAAATGGTCATTTTCAATATATAGGTTTCATGATCAACAGTATAAAAAATCTGTCTTTTTCTGTAGATTAATAGGTTGCATATTTAAACATTAGCTGGGTTTGTTGTATCCCATAGTCAGTTGTTAATAAGTTTTAAATATACAATCTATTAATCTACAGAAAAATACAGAGTTTTTATACTGTTGATCATGAAACCTATATATTGAAAATGACCATTTAGGTCGAAACGTTTATAGACGTAACAAATGATTTTGGACTAAAGGTTTTTTTGTATTATTATACACCCTAAGAAAAAAAATAATCTGTAAAATCCAGTACCCTATAAGATTAATATTGTGATATACGGAAATAATTCATGGCAATGGAAATCTTTAGGTGTGAATATCTCCTAAACAAAGCGTTTGCAGACAAACTTCCATCGGAATTTTTTCTTGTTTTGACTGGGCGTCAGTTCTTAGATCAAATTTTCAGTTTGGGTACTTAACCCTAAAGCACCCTGTAAATCCATAAGTCCGTGTTTTTGTTTTGGTGATGATCGGTGGATAATTAACTTAATAGATTCAACTACAAAGTTTCTGTTTTTTTGTAATTAATCATTTAGTTCTGTTAATGCGTCCGATCCGTTTTGAATATCCAGTTCTTCACAGAATAGAGTCACTACACATATAGCAAATACATACTCCCTGTAAAAGGATAGTGGCATTAGGCAAAAGCCATGGGAAGAGTTAAGTTAAACATAACTCATAACTTTTTACGATGGTCTTTTTTTATATGAGATCCGGCCATGGATAGCCTATTTTTTTTTCCTTTATCGGGAGCATTGAAAATGGTCTTTCCAATATAAATCAGTTTCTGGTCGGATGTAGTGTTCCCCCTTCTTTCTCATTTTTTTTAGGAATATACTAGCCGAAGAATTTGACTCTATTTACGCCTCCCCCCCCCAATCCTCTTTTTTGGTATAGACTAACGGATTCCTATAAATTTTCCTAAACGTTTTAAGTGCTTTTTATTAGTCCATGATTTAGTCGCATTAGTTATCCGACCATCGACCGATTTACTCAGTCAATTTGTTATCAGCCGTTTAGTTTTTTTTTTTTTAGTTTTTTTTTATTACTTACTCTGAAAGTGTCACCCAATTTATACATAATTATATTTAAAAAGGAAACCAAAATGGAATTTCGGATAAAGTATACTACTCATTTCGGTAATTATTCCACTGCTTGTACCTTTTGATAGCGGCCATTTTGTTACGTTCTTCACATTCCTCTCCATCACTGACTATATAAACAATAAACATCCGACTTCTATGTATGTTTTTTATCTTATACCTTTGTCTATACTTCCAAACCTTCATTTCTTCACGAAAGTATTAGCGAAATATATAAATTTCCCATTATTACGCTCTTATTTCCTAATATAATTAACAATATTATTAAGATCAATCCATTCATGTTAATAATCAATGATAGCAAAGAATTTGACTACACGGTTTAAACCAGAAGAAAAACCCGATGAATGGATTAAAAGTATTGGCCGAGGCAATTTAAGAGAGTAATTATCATTAATCATAATTATTATAAATGAATACAAGGGTATAATTAACATCAATTAATACTATTTTAATCTATTAACTCAGCATACATAAAACAACACTATATTTTTTTACACTTATTATTTAATCTTTATAATTATTATTTCTTTATAGAAATTAAAAAGTTTGAAATCTCTCTGCCTCTCCCCTGAAATCCTTTTTATAATAATGATCTCAATAATTATAATGAAACTACGGAAAAGGGGAAGAAATGGTGGGGGAAACCGCCGATACAGACAAGAGCGTTTCGATGTAACGCTGATGTCACTAATATGGCCGCTATCAGAAGCTACAAGCAGTGGAATAATTACCATCATTTCTCCCAAATAAGATTAAATAAAAAAAAACTGTACCAATATGAGCCAATAATAGGTTCAGTACACGGGAGGGCCTGTACTGTTTCTTGGACAAGGGTTGGGCAGGGATGTGAATTGTTAAAAATCACGCTTAACCACCAGGTTTTCTCCCCGATTAAGGATAAAGCGGTTTATAGAGGCCGGGTGAGCCCCAGAATGTCTCCAGGTCACAAAGGGTCCAATAGTTTATGTTAACAGATCAACTAAATTATCTGCCACAGCCGGAACTACGCACTGAATTACCCCTCTACCTTAATGGGGTACTAAACCTTCCACCAGAAAATCAAAGTTCGCATTAACGCGTTAATTCTATTGCTTAAAGAGATAGCCAATTTTTTAATAAACGGGGATAGGAAGTTGTAACGACTAATCTGGGAAAGAGTATAGTTTAATAGTAGCAGACCCTACAACTTAATTTACACCGAAGTCATTAATTTTCCAAGTTGTTGACTTGACGACATAAATTTTTCCACTCTAGCCCCCCTAAACCCAATCCGATTCCATAGCGCCGTTTGTCATGAAGTTGCAAAATATACGATCATTCCCGAAGGGATTTAAATAAAAAAATTAATCAATGAGGTTTTACGATCGTCGTGATGAGCCAATTCTCTCCATTATCTTCTCAAGCCAATCTCAACTTCTATTAGGAAGAGTTGCTAAATGCGAAAAATCTTAAAAACAGGTCTTGATAGTGTTTCAGCCGTTAGAATGGCGTAATTAAACTAAGAGATGGGGAGGAGATGAAGTAATTATTTCCTAAAGCATCTATCCCCTCTTTTTCGGGTTTAATGAGTGCTCTAATTAGTATAATTATTATAATAAACAAACCTAAATGCTATTATTTGAAGGGTGTCTGATCAAAAGTTGATCAGCCGACTTTCCGCAAAACCTGAGCTATTGATAGACAAAAATTCTTCATTCAAAAATTAGAATACAGTTCGTTCCCAAAACCTAATTATGAAATACTGAATAATAAACATTCAAAATGGAGCGGGTTAGCTGTGTGTGTAAAAGCCCAGAGTTGCTATGCTAAAGGTTCCGGGATTAAATTGGGCTTTGGCACATAAATTATTTAATTCAATAGCGACATATGAAACCTGCGGGATCTACAGACCCTCCTAGGGCTCACCCTGCCCCATAAAGTAAGGGAAGAACCTGGCAGTTGAGCGTGATCTGGACAAATCACATCCATCCAGATTCTTTGTCCCCGAAACAGTACAGTGTCTACCATATACTGAATCCAATACCCTTCACGGGTTGTAGTAGTACAGAATTTAATCAATTTTAAGGATTCAAAATCGTCTTTTTCAATCGAAGTTATACATTGCTCCACGAAATTTGCACGTAGTATGTTTTTAAAAATTATTTTAATGTCGATACACCCACAATTCTAAACTGACAACTCTTTGAATTTTTTTATTTTTTTGATGACATATGTCCATATAAGCATCCAAAAATAAATTATTTTCAAATTCATTTACTGTGGTCTAAAAATCATTACAGCTAAGCTTAATTATTCGGAAATTGATTCGCCATCATTGTATTGATATTTTTCTGATATGAACTCGTAAAAATCTTTAAATCTCTCGTAAAAATCATAAATTGCCGGTCACAGACCAAAGTATATAATATTTTATCTCAATACTTGTTATTGGTGATTTAAAAATATCATTTCAAATAAACCGAAACAAATTTAAATGGTCGACTAAAATTGACAGGTTTTTCCTTTACAACTTTTCCGACCCGAAAAAAAATGTAGAAACTCAACTTAAACAATAATAATAATAAAAGAGGAAAAAACAATTATAATACAATTAAAATAAATAAATATGGCCATTGGAAAAAAATTACTAACTCTTTAACTCCGAGAAGTAACTTAAAAATGCCAGGAACTGCGCCTAGAGATTTCCGATGACCTGTCTGAAAACCACCATTAAAACTAATAACAGTAATACGGCTGAGGTTGAAAAACTTTTAAAATTACAATGCTGGAAAAAAAAAAACAATGACAAATAATATTAAGAAACAAAATAACTATAAGAGGCCTCGTTGAAAATTCAATGGACGACAGAATATGAAAGTTTGATAAGTAACTCAAACAATTGGTGCTTAAATTCTTATTTGTCATACATTCCAATATTATTGCTTGTTATGAAGCTTTACACATTAATTCTGTTGAAAACTGTACAACATGACATATATAGACAACTAAATCAGTTTCTTGCACTAAATATTTTATAAAAACACCAATGCATACATCATTGCTAATTAGATAGAAAATAAGGATACATAAAAAGGTTTGACGGTTAGGAAAGTGACTCAATGAACTTTAAAAAAAAAATAATAATAAATTCATGAATGCTCAAGAGATACTAATAAATGATTAAGACTGTTTTGAGTCCGATTAAAAATTTTAGAACTAAAAATTTCATCTTCTGCAGGATGGTAGTAATATTTTTTTTCCCGATGGTAGGGTACCCGAAGTGATATTGGCGTTGAAACACCGTTTTCCTTATAAATGACAGATTATGCAGGATATAATTTAAATGCGATTTATACTATTATACGATTTACTGGTTATTAGAAAAGATATAAAATCTCTTCAAGTGATTTTGGCATATTATTTTATCTGTTAACAACTACGGAAGGGCAACGTGGGATCTACAGACCTTCTTGGGGTTCACCCAGCATTTATAAGGGGTTTTTAACCCTAAATTGGGGTAAAAAACAAGGCAATCAACAGCTCAAGCTTGATTTCCGATAAATCACCACCCCGCACAAATGTTGTCTTAGTAACAAGTATAGTACTGAGATCTCTTGTGGTCATAATGGTTCCGATTTTTTTTTTAACGTTGAGCTACAACCACCAAAAATGAAACAATGACAGTGTTGACAATATTTAAGAATTAAAATTTCAATCTGAGGGAATACAAAAGTAACATTATCAGAAATACATGAAAAACCTGTTAAAGTTTTCATACAAAAAAAAAAGAAGGTTTAAATTAAATAAGGATACAAAAAAAAGTTAAAATAAAAAATCTCAAAATACTTCAGTTATAAATCTATATATAACTAGGGTTGTATAGCAGATAAAACATATTACATTTATAACTTTTATTCTTCATTTTATCAATAGGTAACATTTTGAGGGTAAAAATAAGTGTCTGAGATATGATTATGATGGGTTAATAAAAATTAGTTTTTTTTCGTTATTAATTCACAGTGAGAATTAAATAAAATAGATTAAAAAAAAAGTACGTGACATTTTTAAGGAAAAAATCTTTATTGTGGGAAATTTCCCTTAAGAATAGAAAAGTTATTATAATCTATTATTTTATTACACACTTAAGGGTTCTTTAAATTAATTATTTAATGTATGAATGTCTAGGCGCTTTCTTGAACTTTCTCCAATATTCCTTCATTCTCTCTGATTTTGCCTTTCTCCTCATTTCCGAGATTACTATATTCCTTTTAACCTTAATTCTCTTCTAATCATTTATTCTCATCCTTTAACAACTTTTTTCTGTGTATGGTACTTTTATTATATTCTCTGAAATATTTAACAGATTTAAATCGGATAAACGGGGTAGAGCTTTGGAGCTCCACTAAGCCATCGAATATCTCTAGTATCAAATCTTTCCAAAATATCTCGTAAAATCCTTAATGCTTCTTCCTTTGTTACGAATAAAGTCATCCATAGTGAACTTCATTCCATAGTGAATGTTCAGTTTTTTGCTCATTTGGCTCGAACCAGATATCAATCCTCTCATGACAAATTTTATTCCCACTCAAACCCACTAGTTTCAAACCTAGCTACTTCTTCGATTCCCGATAATTCTCCAAAGCGTCTGAAATGAAATGATAGCCTAGCAACTTTTAGGATGAATTTGTAATTTGAGTACTACCAGTGGGAAGTTTCTCTACATAGCTTTATCTTATATCATTTTATTTACTAGTTGTTTTGATGAATTACAGTTTTAAATTAAAAAAAAAAAACTTTAAATTTGTTTGATCCAATGGCATTTTGTTTACTTGTTTTTTAAAAGAACAAAAGTTGCATATAAATATATATAACGACCGGAGGTGGGCCCTATGGGACCCTCCTAGAGCTCGATCAGCCTCTGTAAACTAGGTACCTATAGTGGAAAAACCTGTCGGTTGAGTGTCATCTAAGACAAATTACCTCCCTGCCCAACCGTTGCCCCTCGAATATCACATAAATTCAATATTCCAAGGATTTTCTGATAATTACCCAAAATCAATCCTGAAACATTTATATCACGAAAAAAGTTAGTTCATAATATTTTAACATTTCCCGTTTTGATCATAATTTTTCTAACGCAATGAGCATCTTTGTTCCACAACTGCTAGACAAGCCATCAAGGTGTTTTCTCAGTCGAGTTACCCTATCAGAATGAGGGCGAGCAGGTTTACCAACTGCAGCACTAAATTCCCCCCCGAGGAAATGTATGGGAAAACAAGTCAGCAGCACCAGCTCTTCATAATGATGAAGAATCCCGAGCCATGCCCTGAATGCTACAGCAGATTTAGTTCCCGGAGTAATGGATGGGTTTGCCTGATGCACGAGCAATGGAACCCGAACACACTTACTAGAAGAATAGTAAATAAACTATTAAAAAAAAACCTTTAAGTGCGGGCGACTCTCGGGCGATGCTGTCCAGAGAGACTTCGAGCGCTGATCGCTTAATTTCGCCGTGGACTGAATACTTTTCTCTCGTGCCAGCTCTATTGCTTGATTAAAATTTCAATTCGCGACTAATAAATTATAATAGTATTCATTTTACAACAGATTGTATAATAAAGTTATTTTCAAGCATCAATCATCTGTTACAATAATTGAAATTTATACCGTTACAATATAAAGATTAAAAAAATCTGGATTGCCTTCGTAGCTAATTAAGGTCTCAGCCGATTAGGAACAATATATAAATAATACCTACCATAAATATTTATTTAAAACATCAGTATGTTTTAGCTGATTTGAACTTTTTTAATATTTTGAATTACTGTTAATTCA
This sequence comes from Arma custos, assembly GCA_037127475.1. Taxonomy (NCBI): domain Eukaryota; kingdom Metazoa; phylum Arthropoda; class Insecta; order Hemiptera; family Pentatomidae; genus Arma; species Arma custos. Next base: position 39,569,268 of record CM073761.1, read on the forward strand.
TTTTTCTATCAGCCTAATTGTTTCATAATCTGTCTTTCTTTAATGACTTCGCTAAATTTAAACGTATATGTGTGTCTTATAAAAAGTTTTAGGTAATATTTTCAATATAATTAATTATATTGAAGATTATTCGGATAAGAAAAACCGAAAAAATTGAAAAACGCAAATATGGGCACGTATTCCCATATATAGATCATCTATTAAAATTATAATTTGTATCGTTACAACCAAAACATAAGAAATTAATTGAATTAGCAGCTATTTAAGGTCATGGGCGATTACGAACAATATATCTGTAATACATTACATCTGTTTCATACATATTTTAATCATGATTTCACGAAGTTATTACAAGAAACAAAATTGAAAAATACATATATATATATCTACAAATCCCTGTTTGCGACTTTCAACAGATGCATATATGCGCTCATAGTCTACAATGTTTGCTTTAGCCGGGCATATACATGCGTCCATAGCGCTTTAAGGGTTTGAACAACCCCCAACCAACCCCCGGTTATTACTCACTATCCGATAGCTCCGAATATATATTTTTTTTAATGGAATCGGACGAGTAACGGAGATGTAGCGGAATCGCAATCTCGTCGAGCGCGGTCGCAGGGCCATTTTCTTTTCAGAAGCCAGGGGGCATTAGGAAGATTGTTAGGAGATTACGGTCTAAACGGTGAATTAGTCGTTGGCGTATCGTAGATGGGCCCGGATCTCTTCTTCACTATCCCCCCCCCCTTGAATTTCTTTTTTTTTTTCTAAATGCGGTTGTATTGAACAGTGGCGTACTCGAAGGAAGTTCTCAAGGGATATATCCTCCACAAAATTTATTAAAAGATTTTCAAACTAGCTATCAGAACATTTGGTTTGTTAAATTAACACTTAAGTAATACAGAAATTAAAAAAAATATATAAAATATATTACTAATGATAATAACAATATTGGGAATGTTGGAAAATATTGTAGTATTCATAATCATGTGTGTATGTATTTTTTTTTTTTTTTTTTTTTATTTGTTCTCCCCATGGTAACCCCATGGAGGGACCGTTTATTAATATTAGGACATGCTCCATACTTAAGTAAGCATATTACATGTCATTACATGTGATGTTAATAATTACAGATCAATTTGGTATCATAATTACAGAATACATTTTAGTAAAATTTAACAATACAAGAAATTAAAAATTTATAGTTTGACTAAATTGATAATTTCTGAGAATAAAATTAAAATTAAACTTGTAATCCTAAATTATGTAATGAAAAATAAATAAATTTAACAAATATACAAATAAACAAAAATGAAAGGTTTTATGATATAAATGATGTAACTAAAAAAAAAAAAAAAAAATCAATTCATGAGTTTACATTACGATTAGCGACAGTACTTAATAAAAATGTATACACATATATTTATACTCATAACAGTTACAATTAAAAATGAAAAACCAGGTATCTGGTGAATTGCCCTTCTTATGTCCTAGAGCTGATCAAAATTTATGTCTTTTATAAATGATAACAAGTCAGTTTTAAATTTAGAAAAAATTAAATGTTCTGTCTCAGGCCAAGTCCCTCGTTTGAGTATTATGTTTTTTATCAATTTAATTCTTTGTCGGTCGTATCGTGAACAGTCATATAGTATGTGTCTGAAAGTGTGGGTCTGTCCATCTTCATCACATGCGTCTGTTCTTATAATGTTAAATCTTTTCAAATACTGTTTTGTGTTTCCATGTTCTGTTAAAAATTGTGTTAATTTAAAGTCTGAACTGTGTAATTGTTGGTAATTTTAGAGTGTTATGCGAGGAATGTATCTGTGTGTATATATATATATATATATATATATATATATATATATATATATATATATAGAGAGAGAGAGAGAGAGAGAGAGAGAGAGAGGAGAGAAAATAGAGCATTAAAACATTGTTAGTTGTAAAATATTTTTTTATAAAACCCCATTTACAAAACATACAACTGTTAATTTAATATTACTACAGTTGCTACTTAACGTTTTAGTACTAATTATTAAAAATAAATAAAAACCTGTACCACTACAACCCATGAAGGGTCTGGGGTTCAGTGCATGGTAGAGACTGTACTGTTTCATGGACAACGGTTCTGCAAGGAGGTGACTTGTCCTAGGTCACTCTCAACCGCCAGATTTTTGCCCCTTATTTTGGGTACCCTATTCTTATAATATTTTATAGAGGCTGGGTGGGCCCCAGGATTCCTAGATCCCATATGATCCACCTCCCGCTGCAAACAGATTAAATAAAAATCATGGACTGCAGCGGGATTTGAACCAGGATTTCCGGCATGGCAACTCAGTGTGCTCTGCCACTGAGCCACTCCGCTCCCACTAATTATTAAATAATTAATAAAAAAAATAGAATAAATTAAAAATAGTAAGAAAATTAAGAAATTATAGTTAATAAGAAAAATGTCTTAATCGTATTTCACTGCATTTCGTGTATTGAAACAATACACAGTCTCTCAAATGTCGATAGTCTTTAAATAAAATTACAATTCAAAAACAGTGCTGTATTTTTTATAACCACTTGAAGAAGTCTAAAAGTGGCTTTGTGATTTGCTAATTTTTAAAAATATGAATAACTTAACTAATCGAGCACAACAAAAGACTGACTATACAAGAGGCAGTTCCTAGATCAGTAGCTAGGCAACGCCGATGAAATGTCACCCCGCTGATTCCTTATATATATATATATATATATACATACACACACATATATACATGATAATATCAGATAAAAAATCTTGACAGTAGATAATAGTTGGAAATAATACAGTAATCGTTATTTTTTTGATTAAACGAATATTTTTATAATTAATGAAGATGGGGTATACAAAAAAAACAAATCATAAAAATTGGAGACTTCATGAGAGGCTTCATTTTAATTTTAACTGGGTAATTCGAGACGATATAAACCAACAATAAATTTTAAAGGTAACAATTAAGAAAAAAGTAAATTTATTTTAAACCCTGAACGAATCGTCTTCCAAATTAATTTTCCGAATGGTTTGTGCTGTACCGATGGAAATCTGTTCCTGGAAATGAAGAAAAACATAAAGTTACAATTTCCAAAAAAGATTAAAGAGAAAAAAGATTATATCTATTAACGGGTATTGACAATAAACGATAACCGAATTCTACCTCTCTCGTTCCCGGAGCGATGGGGATGTTATAAATATTAAAGGTTGTATAATAAAATATAGCCTTACCCAGTATATCTGGAGAAATGGAGATACAATGCAGCAAGTATTTGAAAAGGTTGAATTGGATTCAATAATGGGAATAGGTTGGAATGTTGAGGTAGAGGCTGGTCAGATGGAACGCAGCACGCATTTTAAGTGAGCACGCCACGGAACTTGGAACGCAAGATATTTAGCCCTTATTTTTTTTTATTATTACGAATTTAATAATGTCTTTATCTACACATAATAACATCAATTCACCATATATCTATATGAGGAAGAAAATGCTCTGGGTGGAGGTCAAAGAAAAAAAAATCCTGTACCTATCCACTAACACAGTAAAGCTTAGATAAAAATAGAAATTTTTCAAAAATTGAAATTACATATTAAGTTTATTTTTACATCACTGATATTGCCTCCCTTAACAACTTACAATTTTTTTTATTCATATTTACAGCTGTATTATAGCAATAGGACAAGTAAATGGCAGGAATGACATACAATGGACTAAGGCAAGTAGAAACTTCCCAGTGGTAGTACTCAAATAACAAATTATTAACAAACTAACAACTTACAATGTCACGAATCCATCTTCTTTTCAGACGCCTCGGGGGATCATTAGGAATTTTGATTTAAATTGTTATATATATTTGCAATACAATAAATAAATTAAAAAAATTGAATAATAATAGTTGACCTTGTATGGGAGGCTAAGCCAGAGACAAAAGCGCCGATAACTGGAACAAAATGGAGCTAAGAACCATAGGGCTGAATGAGCCCCTAGTGAGTTTGTATATCCCACAGGCCCCATCTCTAGCTGTTAACAGCTTAAATAATTGATTAAAACCATATGAAAAGATTTTTAATCCATCTAAGGAAGGCGGGATTTCGATCGCAATATTACTTCGGATATCCTCCCATCTACGTTTCGTCGGTCTCAAATTCCATCTTTTAAATCGTTTAATAACTGTATTTTTAGATGATATTAATATAATAATATTAATGCTTACAAAAAAAATAATTAATTTTGCAATCTCTTGTCAGCGCTTAAAAACGACAAGAATAAGGGCGAAATTTTTTTCTGTGTTGAAAATGATTCTAGGTTCAAAAGAAAAAAATTGCCCTTGCCTAAAAATTGAGTGTTTGTCATAACTATATATTTTTAACACTTAGATAATTATAAACAAATATTGGCAATTTTTTTATTGTTTTCAGGACAAAATTTATTCTATTTCAGGGCTACTGAAAGCTATTAGAATTGTAATTAAAATTCAATTGAGCCTCGACTGACGGGCATAATGCGATTTCGACCAATTATCACTATCATGGGAATTGATGTTGAATAAAATGCCGCAATTGGAAAACTTAATACTAATCAACCCTCTCAATTTTCAAACGCTATTATCCAAATTTAGCAACACTAACTGTAATAAGGAATAATAAAATTGTAACAGCTAAGTGTAATAAGCATGTTACTACTAGAATCGTTGTTTGAATTGGGAGCAGGGTAGCTCAGAGGTAGAGCGCTGAGTTGCTGTTTTGAACCTCCTGGGGCTCACTCAGTGTTTGAAATGTGAGTACCCTTAATTGGCTGAGAAACCTTGCCGTTGAGCGTGATCTCAGACGTCGCCTCTTTGCATAACCGTTGTTCTAGAAAGATTATAGTCAAGAAGGATAATTTGAACTGAATATAAAATCTACAAATAAAACGAATTAAAAATAAACAACTGAATTTCAATTTTTTAATTATTACACCTTAACCCATAATGTGTGTTGGTACATGGTAGAGACTTTACTGTTTCTAGGACAACCGTTGGGCGGTAATTTTTGAAAAACAATATTAAGAAATGTCCAATATATTCGCGAAGTAATGACCCCTATAATTATTTTATATATAATTTATTACTAATATCGCTGTAAGCTGAACACCATTACTTCTGCGTGAATAAAATATCTAATAATTTTGTAATAATAATAATAATTCGTCCCACACTGTTTATTTTTCTTTTGTAGGTTACAGGTTAGTTTATATTATTTTATTTTTATTATAAGTAGTTATTTTGTTTTTATTACCAGCATGTATACTATTTATTTTTTTTTTTAATGATATATATATATATATATATATATATATATATATATATATATAGCTATTTAGCTCTATTACCTATTGCCTAAAATTGGCAGATTGTAATATTCCAATAAAGTTTGTTTGTTCGTTTAACGTCATTTTTTGCTGCTATGGTTAATCGGACGATACTACATTGGGAGCTCTAAATTTTGCCTATCCGGGTTTAATTAGGATAGGGATTTTTAACGAGTACCTGACATCATACAGGCTCGGGACCCCCGTTTAACGTCCCTTCCGAAGGACTTCCAATAAAGTGTTTATATACTTTTAAAAAAAAAGTTTATATTAATGTATAATTATGTTTTTCTTTTTGTTATGAATATATCTTAAAGCTTGTTACGAATTAATAATTATGTATTATGATTTATATTGTAGAATCAATACAAGAATATGTATAATATTTTTAATTAAAAACAAAATTTAATTAGATCCTTGAAGGGTCTTGGGTTCAGTACATGGAAGAGACTGTACTGCTTCTAGATCTTTTAGGAAAAGTCACCTTCTTTAACGATTGTGGAGGGAGGTGACTTGTCCAGGATGATTTTAAACTGCCAGAATTTTTCCGCTATTTGAGGGTACCCACTTTATATGCTGGGCGAGCCCTAGGAGAGTCAGCAGATCCCACAGGATCTATTCGTGGAAATTAACAGATTAAATCATTTATCTACCACTGCCGAATCATAACTAGGAAACTTCAGCTTAGCAACTTAGCACTATACTTACTGATCTTTATTTTTCAGTATGGACTCTAGTATCCCTCTTCACGTCTGTTGGATTGAAATCAATTCAACTTCCAGACGCTTTTCCGAAGCTATTGTGTGTTACACCTTAGCTCAAAATTGATTTCCACTTGTTTCCATATCTTTGTCAGCAACGTTATAAATTGTTTTAACAGTTCCAGTTTGTCTGTGTATTCAGTGTAAAACGTCACAAAGGACGTGACAAGGAAAATAAATGAAACGCGTGGACGTCCAAAAAATTAATTTAAGCTTCATTGATGCAGTGGAAGGGTTCGGGAACCTTAACCCCGTTGAAGGCGCGTGTTTTGGAAAAAACGTACGAAAAATAAATTGGAAATTTATAGAACCGTGAATAATATTCTATATTTCTCATCGGAATGAATTGGATTAGTAGATTGGGAGTAATACTAAGAACATTACGATAATATATAAGTAAAAATAATTTAGTAATATACATATAAGATACATAGAAGAGGTCCTATCGATGATGTGCAGAACAAAATATATGCAAAAATTTCGGAAATATCAGGAGCTTAGCGAGGAATTGAAACATCTCTACAGGCTGGTGGTTGAAATACAATTGTAGTTTCTACCAATGGCATTTTCCTGAGGAAACCACATAATATCCTTAACGATCCTTGAACTTAATAAGGAAGTTCAAGTACTACAAAACGCAGTGTTAATAGGAACTGCGAGGATTGTAAGAACAATTTTAAATATTGATAAATATAACGATTAAGCTTAACCTTGGCCATGGTCCGGTTGGGCCATATCATCCAACAATGCTGAAAAGAAAAATACATACAACATAAAGATTATAATATATAGCGTACATCTTAAATTCTATGACCATATAATGAGGATTCCACTCACTTACAAGTAGAATAGTAAAATACGCAGCATCCCTTGTTAATGGAGGGAAATGGATACGAAATATTAAGAGAGACTTGGATTACTGATGAAGATATGAGTTGAAAAATGGGAGGCTAAGCCAGAGACAAAAGCGCCGATAACTGGAACAAAATGGAGCTAAGAAAGGAAAGCTGAATCCTCGCAAAGAATGAAAACCTGGTGGGCAAAAGAACAAGAAGCCCGAAACGTAAACCATCTTTACTTAGCGTCTTCAACTTTGGGAGCTTAGGAGCTTGGGAGTGATTAATTGTAATAATAATACTATAGCATAGACAAGTCATCACTGGTTTATCTAGCTGTAGAATACTGATCAGCAACCCCAAGGTTCGATACCGACACCAACAATCATTATCTATAAACCTACGTCATATCGAGGATTCAATTCCAGCATCGCCATTCCTGGACTAACTTGCACCTAACCGAAAGTTTATGAGCCATTTGTTGTGCACAAATTCCCTTTTTTTCATTCGTTACATCTTTTTTGTATTCTTGGATTATTAATATCAAGAATCCCAAAACCGCACGCCACTTTGAATTAACCAAATACATATTAGCCCTTCACAACATAATCACTGACTTCATTAACTGTCCAAATCTTACTCTGTCTGCACGGACTCAGCTACCAATGACTTCATCTGGCATTTTATCATATATTGAAAGGATCCTTAATTAAGGATTTAATTGACTATGGGGAAAAATAAGGGCGATAAAAAAAAAGAAGGGATTTTCGAATTAGAAAAAGGTGGAATTTCAATCTATAATGGAGAGAAGGGAGGAGTGTTTGGCCTGATTTGTGAGCGAGCTGCTGGGAAGTAATGGCTCTGTACGCCCATGCATCTGCCTCATTGCAGCCAAACCCGAGGGAAAATAAAGAAAACCCCGATTTTCTTCCACTCTCTCATTCTCAACCCCATTAGCCAATTTGGAAGGGTTAAATATTTTTAAAACCCAAGCTATTCCCGCTTAGGTTAAACCTTGGAGAATAGAGCGCATTCACATGTGGAGGTAAAACGAAAAAACCCTTAGAAGGGTTTGGGTTCAGTAAATGGTTGAGACTGTACTGCTTCTAAGGCAACGGGCTGATTTAGACGTTATTACGCTTAAACACCAGGTACCACACTTAATAGAGGCTAGTTGAGCCCCAGGACCGTCTGGAGATCATACAAGGTTCATTCATAACTGTTAACGTATTGAATCCGGGATCATCAGCCTCTCTACACACTGTAATTTTCTGCATTCTACATTAATTTTTTTAATTTTATATAATAATTTTTTTTGTTATTAGTTGTAAAAATGTTCATATGTATTTCATTTAATTTTTTTAGTGATTTGTTGAATATTAATTTCCTTTCGTAGTTTTAATCGTTTTATTTTTTTAGAAACGATTCAACTATCGTCTCCTCTAGCTCCTGATATGTTATATTTTTAATATCATAATATAAAAAATATAAAATATAAAAAAAAAACGGAACCACTACAATCCATGAAGGGTTTGGGTCCAGTACATGGTAGAGAGTGTATTGTTACTATTTCAACGGCTGTGCAGGTAATTTGTACGAGATTACGGTAAACCTAGCCCAAGGATGGTGTGTAAATCCTACCACGCAAGGTTCATAAAGTATTAATAAAAGATTCATGTGCCACAGCCAGATTTGAACCCTGGATATTCAGCCAAGTATCTCAGCACTCTAAACACTTTAATTTTCTCCATTCAAGATATAATTTTTTTTTATTAAGTTTATAGTGGTAATGAATGTTCATGTGTAATTCACTGTTCTTTGTAGTGCATTTGGTCTGCCACATTAAGTTTCGTGACAGATCATTTTAAATAAATAACTTAATTTTTTTTAAAAATAAGATACTCGTACACCACAAATTTCAGATTTCTAACTTCAAAACTAACGGATTCCATACAATCTTTGAACCCCTATTATATAAAGGGGGAAACCCTTGGGGGTGGAATTATCCAAATTCCTTTCTTAATGCTCATTTAAGCTATACAAAGGACTTATCTGCGAATTTCAAGATCCTAAGTTCAGTGGTTTCTGCGGTGCGTTCACAGCTGGGTGTGTTAGTCAATCATGTTACAGTTTTATATAAACTTCGAGTGTGTGGTGTGTTGATAAAAAGTAGCCTATGACCTTCCCCAGGCTTCAGATTATCCATATCAAATTCCATCACAAACGGATCACCACAAACGTGAAACATACATTGACTCTGATTAACAAACGGGGCGGACAGAAGTTACTTTCGTTTACTGTTGTTCACGTCAGTAAAGGATTAGGATGTAATGTTATTGAATTTATTGAAAAGGATTACTTAGTATGACGGTTTTACTTGTATGGCAGCAGCGAGAAATTAAAACAGAAAGGATTAGAATAATGTGCATATGCAGGTAATTTATCGATGTGTTTTTAGTTTTGGCGGTTCTACCTACCTACTGCAATATACTCCTGAAAACTATGTTACTTGATTTGTTTCGTTCAGCGAAAATATGTCCATATGAAAATATGGATTGTGCGAGTAAGAAACAGGTGAGCAAGCTACTCAGAGGGCAGAATTTTGTCCGACTTACTCGATATTTATCGTTATATTGTGACCAAATTACACAAAATCATTATAAATTGTAGCCTACGTATTATTCTGATGTATAACCTATATTATTGTAAAGTTTCATCCAAATCAGTTTTGTAGTTTTTGCGTGAAAGAGTAACAAACATACATCCTCACAAACTTTCGCATTCATAATATTAGTAGGATGTAAGCCTCAAAATGGTCTGCTGATCCCACGTGGTACACCCATAATTGTCAACATATTATATAATATTATCAAATAATCTCCCATGGTCGGATTTGAACCCGGAATCTTCATCGCGGTAACTCAGCGCTCTACACGCTGATCTACCCCGCTTATTTTATAGCTTTAATTTTTTTTTGTTACAAGGAAAATAAATTTTGATCAGATTTTCTATAACCAAAAATTAATACAAATGTTATTGTATTAAGACATTTTATTTAAATATTGCTACGGAACTTGGGTGTGTTGTCATACAACAAGAAGCGTGTAACCTGATACTCTTGTATGAACACATTTATGCAGTAAAAAAATAAGAAGCGTCAAGAAGATTTTATTTCAAACAATCGTAAACCAAGATTAAAAAACAAAATGTTATAAATTAGTTTATTCAAATCTCATTTTAATAAAATATGGATATGATAAATTAAAAAAAAAAAATGACAGTAAAATGTACTTTTGTTGATGTCATATTCTATCTGGTTCATCTTGGTGTTCAAATTTATCTAATTAATTAAATAGATAATAATAATATGATTACGGTTAGAAATGCAATTATTTAAAGAAATTTATCATCTACATCCATCTTTAAAATTCATATAACATCTATACATTGAATTTAAGGATAGAGATAGTTGGGGGTGCAGTCAATTAAAACACCATAATAAGTGCATATTATTTATTGTGTGCCGAAGTTTCGACCTACATTGTAGGTCATCTTCAGGGCTATGAGAGAAAACAGACAAAACAAAATAAATATAAAATTACATTACAGTATCAAGAAAATAATAATATAATAATGTGGAGTAATACAAAAGTTGAACAAAATAGTGAAGGAATAATATGAATAAAAATTATCTAAGAATAAATGTACAGAAAGGTGATAATGCAAATAAAATACAAAGAGAAAACCCCCCCAAAAAAAGGAAAAAAAATTGTAAACAGAATGAAAAATGAATTACAAAATGAAAAAATATAGGCATAACAAGGTGAGATATAAAAGAGAGATATACAAGCATGTAAAACCTAGTTTAATACAGATTAATTTTGTTTTGTCTGTTTTCTCTCACAGTCCTGAAGATGACCTACAATGTAGGTCGAAACGTCGGCACACAATAAATATGTATGCACTTATCATGGTGTTTTAATTGACTGCACCCCCAACTATCTCTACTAATTTCTTCTCTATACATTGAATTATATATTTCTTGATAAAATGATTAAGGAAATCTATTCATTATCCACAATTACATAATCTTTTTCATAATAAAGCGGAAAATATTAAAAATGAAAGAATTAACACTTGATGTGACTCAACTCGAAGCGACAATTTGCGGAATATTTACCCAAAATAAATAAGAAATAGTAATTTATACCCATCTGAATATGTAGTGATTTATTGGGTAAGGTAAATTTAAGTCCACCCTAAATGTGCTTGATTGTCCAACTAAGGCAGTTATGGAGACAATACTGCCAATACTTCAATCTCCTATTTTTTCAGCTACAAAATCGAGAAGGTACCAATCGAAAGAAAACAAAGGATTTTTCGTAGAGAGGAAACATATGTGTAACAGCTAGAAAAGAAACTCTAATTTGCATTATAAAAAAATAATAAGACACTCCTACTTTTTTTTATTTTTATTTCCAGCGAATTTCCAGCAGTCTCAATGGATTCGCCCCCTCCCAGGGGATTTCTCAGGCATTGGAGCACTTTGCACATAACTAGTTCTCCAGGGTGTAATAAGAATAAAAGTTTTTATAGTTAAATAGAGGTTTTGAGAAAATTAAGTCTCAAACTAGAGAGAATATCACCAGAATTAAAAATTTTAAATAGATATACTTTGCATAAACAAATAGCAAAAAAAAAATACACAAGTATATATATATATATATATATATATATGGGGTTTACGGACCCTCACGCAGCTCACCAATCTATAAGGTACCCTTAATCGGGAGGAAAACCTGGTAGTTGAGCGTGATGATCACGGACAACTCACCTCTCTGCACAACCGTTGTCCTCTACCATATATTGAACGCAATATCCTCCATGGGTTATAGTGGTACAAGTTTTTTTTTTATCGATTAGGTAACATCAGGAGGTAGGAGAAAAGCTAATAATTGCTTGAACATAAAACACATTAAAATATACTAAAGAAAAATAATATTTTATTGCAATATGCCCCTGCATATATAAAGTGCTATAAATAGTAAACAGTCTCTACTAATTACTGAACCCAGGACTCTTCATGCCATAGTGTAATAACTAACTAGTTGAAATATAGAATTTTTATTAGTTATATTAAACAATTAGTTGAAACCATACTTCAAGTATTAATTTGTTGTAATATAATACTTGAAATATTATAATATATAATAATTTTATTCTTCTTCCGGGATGGACCGTGTCATGTCGCTGCTATTAACTGGTATTTAATGGTTAATAGCACCGACATGACTCGGTACATTCCGGAAAAAGAATATAAGAATATCAACGACCGTGGAGCCTGCGTGAACAAATTTTATTATTTCCAACAAATCGCTAAAAAAAACAAATAAAGTTCATATGGACATATATTACTACTAATAACTAAAGGAAATACAAAAATATTAAATATAAAAAAATTTATATGTAGATTTAAGAAAATTACAGAGTGTAGAGCGCTTAGTTGCTAGCCTCAAAGTTCGTGTACGTGTATTTATGTATTATTATTAATTCGAAACCCAGGAAATAGTTCAGCCACCTTATTTGTTACTACAATGTCTGTACCTTGTTACTCGTTACCTACAAACTCCAACAAGAATGGGAATAACTGAGTTCTGGGAGGGTTTAATGACGTAAGTACCTTATGAACGGTCGACGTACTTGAAAGGCATAAACTCCATTAGGCATTTAAATGTCAACGGTTGGTTAAGTTAATTCTTGACTCAACACCAACTCCGGGATACGCCCGGTTCAAAACGACATCACGTTGCCCTATTCGTATTTTCTGAATAAGTTTTGCATTGTCTGAGGGACAAAAGCGAATCTAGAGAGGGTTGTGTAAAGGGAAGATATCTCCGCTGCTTTTGTTTTTTCTACCAGATTAAATCTTTTTTATTTATTTTTTTTTAAACAGTAAACACAAAATGAGAAGAAAAAAATCGCTTATAATATTAATTATAAATAAGAACCGCCTGATTGAGAACATAATTTTTATAAAAAATATTAAAGTCATATTGTCGGGAAGTAATATCCCCTAAAATTATTTTTTAACATACATCATTTATTTAGATTATTGAGTTGCAATGGGATACCAGGTTCAAGTCTTGCAGTGACAGGTGAATTTAAATGACTTATAATTGAATTTAATCTGCTGACAGTTGAGGATGGAACATGTGGAATTTACAGACCCTACTGTCTAGGGTATATACATCCAAAAATCTATAAAGTTGGTACCCTTAATTGGGGAAAAATTGGTGGTTTAGAGTAATGTATCGAAAACGTAGTGAATGTTGGGCTCACTGATAATATTTTATTATTCACTTTCTTCATCCAGCCTCGAAATTTTTATGGTTTTAAATCACGTCCCTTTAATGGATTTCGAAATGTTTGAAAATGCCAATATTTTTATGAAAATATCGACTAAAGTCATAAGTGACAGATTCAACATTTATTACAGTTTCGCTATAATCAGTCAATCCTAGGCTGTTAAAGAATAAAGAAATTATCTGTCAAAACCGTTCTCGAACTAATAGTTTAAATAAAATAAATAATTATAATAGAGCATAACTGAAAACCACCTATATTTTTCTGTAACTATTACATAAAAAATTATCTAGGTTTAAAACTTAAATCCGGGTGAGTGCGATAATTTGAGACTTTTTATGTACGAAATATTATTGTTATTTAATACATTCAATGTGCCTTTAAGCTGATATGGCTAATCGAACGGTGCTACCGTGAGTCCTAAAGAACCGATATAATTAAGGACCTTATATTCCTGACACCATATAGGCTTTGGACAACCATTTTACGTCCTTTCAGAAGGACGTTATAAACAGTTTTGCTAACCACTACACCACAAGTCACCCACAACAATTTTTAATTGATGTAACCGTTATTAAGAACTAATTCCTTAATTGAATTCTTGAATGAATTCTACATACTTCCAGTATTAAAACAGTATTCCACCACACTCTGGAACTCACTCCCACCTGATATCCGTCATGCTTCTTCCTTATCCACATTCAAAGCTATTCCATATTTCCTAAATTCCTAAACAGATGCTCTCTAATCTGATATAATTAATAGCTCATATCCATCAGAGGTGATAAACGAATTACTGTAAATATTCCTCACTTATGACGATATTATTGTTTTAATAATGTTAGGTGCTTTTATTTTTTTTTCTTTCAGCTTAATTCTTGTTATTTTATATTTTTTTCTTACTTTCCAGAACATACCTTTTAGTTTATATCTATTTTCATGTACAGGTGTAAATATTGTATTATTCTTATAAGGTAGCCCTTTGGCCAGATATATGTTCATTACATTTTGTACAAATCTGATATTTTTAAGGGGAGCGAAGTGGCTCAGTTGTAGAGCACTGAGTTGCCATGCCGAAAATCCTGGTTCAAATCCTGCTGCAGGCAAGCCTTTTATTTAGTCTGTTTGCTGCCGGAGATGAATCATATAGGATCCAGGACCTTCCTGGGGGTCACCCATCCTCTTAAAATGTTATAAAAATAGGGTACCCAAAATAAGGGTGAAAAATCTGGCAGTGGAGCGTGATCTAGGAAGAATCGCCTCCCTGCAGAACCGTTGTCCATGAAACAGTACAATCTCGACCATGTATTGAACCCCAGACCCGTTGTAGGGGTACAGTTTTATTTATTTATATATATATATATATATATATATATATATATATATATATATATATATATATACACACACAACAATTGGAGTTCCATTAATTTAAACAGTTATAATTATAATAACATATAATTTTAAACAATGGAACGATTGTGTTTGGTTGCTAGTACCAGGTACCATCCTAGTATATAAGATTTTTAGTTAAACATTTTCTTTTTCGTTGTTTTTTTTTTATTATAAGAGCGAAAAAATGCTTATAATTATTATTTCTCTCGTAACTATACAATAAGGTTCAAATCCCACTGCTGGCATGGGATCTAAGACGCTCCTGGGGCTCATCCAGCCCCTATAAAGTGGGCACCCAAAATAAAGGGAAAAATCTGGCGGTTGAGCGTGATCTAGGACAAATCAACTCCCTGCACCGAACAAAACACACAATATTATAAATAATAGCACCACCGTTGTCCATGAAACAGTACGGTCTCTACCATGTACTGAACCCCAGACCCGTTCACGGGTTGGTACATGTTTTCGCTTTTTTTATTCTTAAGGGACCTAGCCCCAGAAAATTATTTTTCTATTCATTATATTCTATATTAATTTTATTTTTAAGATCTCGTTTTGAAGAATTCCATGAAGTTATCTATAAAATACTCCATGTTTTGTAAATATTTGTCTATCCCACACGGTACAGGGAGCTCTCCATAATGTAACGTAACTTCTGTCGCAGCGGCAAATCATTTTCCAAAGTTTGTTGCCTGTTCGTTCCCTATCTTTCCCTCCTAATAAATGGCTGTTCCCCAATTCTGTCTTGTATCATCCCAACCTCAGGTATCATCTACCGCTAAATGTTAGGTATTTTATGTATAGCTAGATGTATTTGTACGTTTTTGCTTCTATTTTTACTTGTATTTATATTAAAATCTTAAACGTTGGAAAAAAAAAATCGAACCCCAGGTTTCAATAGAAGTAGGTACATGGTATATTGAATAACATTAGTTAACCTTATATAAATGAGGAAGAAAATAATACGAGTGGAGGTCATAAAAAATTCTCTTTAGTAAGAACTGTTATGTTTTTTATAGCCTAGGTTTCGACCAACATTGCAGGTTTTCTTCAAGGCTAGATATAGAAGATATATATATATTTTTTTTTAAAAGTAGTTTTTTGAAACTTTATTTAATTATTACAATCTTGTGGGCAATAAGTAATATTGCTATGTAAATACTTTCCATAAAAACAAAAAAAACATTAAAAAAATAATAAATGTAATAAAAATAAATACATGCGGTATAAAAAAAAACAAAATAAATGCGAGGGTGTAATAAAAATAAAATAATTATAAAAATAAAATAATCTTCCATTCATGCCATAATTACACTATATATATAAATTAAACAAATAAATATATTTATTGTAATTTACAACTGTATACATAATAGATAAGTAAATATAATGAAAGATAATTATGTCCCGACAAAAGAAGCAAGTAGAGAAACTAACCGGTGGTAGTACTCAAATAAAAGTTCAACTTAAAAGGTCATGAGGCCATCTTCTTTTCATACACCTCGGAGGATTATCAGGGATTGAAGAGGTTGCGAGGTTTGAAACTAGTGGGTTTGAGTGGATATGAAGTTTGTCATGAAAAGAATGATATCGGATTCGGGCCAAATCAGCAATAAACGGGACATTAAGGTCATTATGGATTACTTTGTTAGTAACAAAGTAAGGAGCATTGAGGATTTTACGAAGGATTTTGGATTGTAAGAATTGAATACGAGAGGAATTCGATGACTTAGTGGAGCCCCAAAGCTCTACTCCGTGAGTCCAAATAGGTCGTATGATGGTCATGTAGATCAGTCTTTTGTAAATAATTGGGAGCTTAGAGCGTTTGTCTAGTAAGTGTTTAAGTATCCTCAAATGGCGAGCTTGTCGTTTCAATCTAGTATGAGGATTCCAAGTTAAGCGTTTGTCAAGGTGTAGTCCTAACTACCGGACCTGTTCTACAGGCATTAGTGGGATGCTACTAAACGATACAGGACAGGGAGGCGTTGGTTTACGACGGAGATATGTATAAATTAAAATAATAAATATATGGTAGACAATAACAATATATGTAGAATATTGAAAAGAATAATAATACATGTAATAAAGAATAACAATATATACATAGGCATCTAAGGGTATGAGTGATAACAAATATGTAACCAAAATGGGGAACCCTTTAGGTAGATCTAACGGAAAACAGAGGAAATAATTATAGAGGAGTATCGAATGAGACATAAGGAATAAAATGAAGTAATAACAATTAATAAATAATAACATGACAAAAATGCATTGTGAAAAATTTCTATATTGTTTATTTGTCTCTACAAACTAAGCTTGTATCTCTCGTACTACATAATGACATTTTGTCTATGAAAATTAATTAAAAGTGAAATGAATGATTCGATTTGTTTCAGAATACTTTGAATCTCCAGGTTTTTCCCCTAACCAAAGGTACTTTCAATTTAGAGACTGGTTCGCAAGAGGTCTTCTAGACATTAGTAAGAATACATAATTTATTTATTAATCAATTATTATTTATTAATGTTATTATATTTATTAATAAATCATAAATTAATCATGTTATTATTTATTAATAAATAATTAAACTGCCACACCCGGTAGCTAACACGGAACCGTACTTTTTGACCTTACCGCGCTAAGCCAGCGTAACTTAATAAATACAGTTTATTACTAAATACTCCTACCGTAATACATTTCTTCGTGGGATAGTGTCAAACAAGTCATACCTGAAAGAAAAAAACCACATTAATCATTACATATATTAAATAATATTAAAATTTTATAAGAAAACTTAAGATATAAAACGTTGTTAATGTTATATGTTAATATAACATTAACAAATGTTAATTGTTGATATTAACATAAATAGGAGAAATATTTAAGCTGATATCTAAACCAAATTAAGGTATCTACGAATGAATTAACAACAGTGAAATAAATTATTTAAATTCAATTGGTTAAATTTAATAATTATATTAATTTAAATTAAATTTCTAAATTGGTTCGATGCTAATTTTCATGCATCACTAATCCAATGGTAGCCAACGGTTGGGGGTGAATTTGACTCTTCGAGTAAGTGCGTAATTTGATTGTTAAAAATTTAGCGCATTTAAATATTCATTAGCATACCGTGGCCAAGATAAGTGTGTTTTATAGCAATTAAAATAAACTTTCTCGATATGTTATATACATGTGTGTGTATACACATGTTCATACATTCATGTGTATGAAGAATACTATACACTCAACAGCCCCAGTGAATAAGTCTAATTTTCTCCAAAATGACTTTCTTGTACTTAAGTAAGCGGAATTGAGTTATTTTCGTAGTGAATAAGGGACTAAGTAACGCACTGGCTTAAAAATGAGTTATTGTTTATATTAAAACTCTATTTCAAGCCAAAACAATACGAGAATGATACTATTCCGATTATCTGAAAGCAGTTAACTCTCTCTGGAAAAAATCCGACTTGACCACTTATTCACCGAGGCTGTAGATATATATGTATATACATACATATATATGGAATTCTTCATAATATACTTATGTATGATTTCTACTTTAAGAGTATCAATGAAAAAAGTAATAATAAAAAATATAAAATACTATAGATAAATATAAAAATTATAAAAAAACTAGAGTAGTATATTGAACGTCTTGGTGGTGGGATGCTGTCTCATGTTTGGAGCCTGTTTGGGCTGATGATCGTTGGGATGTATTGCACCTTTTTCTTCGAGATGTGATTCACATAACCCTTTTTTGTTTTTGTGCCTTTATAATGCCTGAATAGGTGAAACGTCGACTGGTAAGTGGGTGTATTACTGGATTTGAAACATAAGGCTTTGCATTGTGGTTTTTCCCAATTGCATTATAATAAATAATAGAGTTTATAATTTGAGTTGTTGGCTCTAATAGGATATTTTTTAAAAGTTAGTGCATCATTATGAGAATAATACAGTCTCGAAACGTAGTCAGGAAAAAGTTTAACGAATGGACTGATCTACTTTTCTTGAATCTTAATAAATAAGTTTTACTTTCAGTTCTTGAGCTGAAGTCAATTTTTTCAAATTATATTTGGCGACGTTTCGAGACTATGTTGGTCTCGTAATAACGCCCTAACAGTGAAATAAACTTTTAGTGAATTATATTAAATAACACACTTGTGTAAATCGGAAATAGTAGGGGATCAGTTTTGAGTTAAAATTCTCTTCATTCCATACTTCCATGTATATATAAATATTTTTTAAAAGCTGTTTGATGTTGATTTGTTCTATTTCAGTTAGTGTGAATTGGGATCAGCAGTTTTTATTTGATTGTTTAATTATCATTACCGATTTAGTTTTTATTATTTTTATAAGGAGTTTATGGTGCTATTAACATAGATGTAGATTGCTGTGATATTACAATTTCGTGATAAATTTGTAAGTACTATTTATGTATTAAAATCGTAAATTAAAGTGTCAATTTAATATCAGAGTAGTGTTTTATTTAATATGAGCCTATTTTTTTCACTGTTAAGGCACGATTATGAGGATAATATCCCGAAACGTCGTTAAAAGGAATAATAACAAATAGACTGAATCTAAAAAAACTGAAAGCAAAACTCATTTTATTAAAATTCAAAAAAGTAAATATTATAATTAAGCAAACAAATCCTAGAAGATAAATCGCCCCTCGATACTCAGAAGAAACGATACTACTGTCTCTTGATTAGTCGCGAGGCTATCTTCAAAATATCTCATTACTCCAACAAAAATACTTTATTTATTTTTTGTATCCCACAGAATGTGAAGGGAAATAGGCAGGGTGGAAAATGCTTCAGATGTTTTGAAGGAGAAGCAAGAAAATACGTAGCGAAGACAGATTTACTTGTAAAACTCATTTCATCTAACCAAACTCAGTTGCCCTTCTTCTTCCACGGTCTACCCTATTCCTCTAGGCTTTACTTTCTTAATATATATATATATATATATATATATATATATATATATATATATATATATATATATATATATATATACACACACACTCACACACACAATCACATATATCACAAAAATTATAATTACAGACTTAGGTGAAACTAACTCATACACAAAAGTTCGCAAATACGAGAAATATCCCTGGTTTTTATTTTTGGAGATGGGAGGATTTTCATTTAAAATTCTCTAAACAAACAGTGAGTACGATAGTGCCTGACACCGTCTTCTCTATGATTAATAATTTCAGAGTATCCATTATAAAATTTTTTATTATAGTGTAATAAACGTTTTTTTATTAAAATGATATATTATACCGTAATGAAGAGGAAATGTATAACTTGGGTTTGAGATCGACTTGGTAGATATATTATTTATTATAACACAGGTTAGATCGACTCTGTGGAATTTCTGACCCTTCTATGGCTCACCCAGCCTTTTAAAAAAATCTTATACTGTATCATCAAAATTTTCATTCACTTATATCACCCTGTTTTAGTTCAAAATTTAAAATAATTATTTCATTTTTATTATATAATTAAAGTTTTTCTACATTCGTATCGGGTTTAAACCAATAGTTTTATTGTTATATATACTCTCATATTTTTCTCTATTCCAATTATTTCAGTTATTAATATTTTTTTATCTTGTCTATCCAGCCCTAGATCTGCAATGTGGGTCGAAACATCGATTTTTAATAAATAGTTTATGACCACTCAGCAATCCTCCCACCTACGCATCGGTCTACCCCATAGACGCTTCCCAGTCTGTACAGAATTCGTTCGTTACGAAGCCCAGCAACTTCACAGGCCCATCCATCTTAATCTTCGCGACGCTATCACCTGAATAATATTCACCGGATGTATTATATGCTTCGCAATTCCGCGTTGTGTAATCTCCTATATTCCCCAGTGGTCTCATCTTTTTTTGGACCGAATATTATAAGTAGCACCTTATTTTCGAACACCTGAAGACGTTGTTCATCCTTCAACGTTAGCTAGTTTCACAGCCGTAAAGGAGAGTTGGAAGTATGGTGGTTTTATAAATTCTGATTTTCGGATTTTGTGACATACACACAGGGATATATTTGTATCTGTTAAAAGCATTTCAGACAAAAAAAAATTCTATTTCATATCATTTAATATATTTTTACATATGAACTGGTAAAAACGCGATAGGTCTCTTTTAGTTTAATTCCGAAATGTTTATTATTATTACTATATTATAATTTTCTTATTCTTATGTAGAACCATATTTTGCTTGTATTAAATAATTCAAAATCTCGATATGATTGTAAGAAATGAGTTTATTATTTATTTTTATAATCATTTTATCCGATTAATGGCCATCTAACGATTTTCCTCTTTCCTTTATATTATTTCCTCATTGTATATTGCCACATTCTTTCCTTATATTCCTCTTTTCTTCCTACTGCCCAGTTAGCGCCATTTTTCTTCTTTATTATCTCCTAAAAAACAATAAGTTTTTTATGTTAGAGAAGAAATTAGTTGACTGGAACTTCTAATGTGTAAGGATAGAGATAGTTGGGGGTGCAGTCAATTAAAACACCATAATAAGTGCATACTTATTTATTGTGTGCCGACGTTTCGACCTACATTGTAGGTCATCTTCAGG
The DNA here is from genome assembly GCA_037127475.1 of Arma custos. Taxonomy (NCBI): domain Eukaryota; kingdom Metazoa; phylum Arthropoda; class Insecta; order Hemiptera; family Pentatomidae; genus Arma; species Arma custos. The sequence continues at coordinate 39,590,607 of CM073761.1, forward strand.
GCTGTGAGAGAAAACAGACAAAACAAAATAACTATAAAATTACGTTACAGTAGAGTAACAGAAAAATTGAACAAAATAGTGAAGGAATAATATGAATAAAAATTATCTAAGAATAAATGTACAGAAAGGTGTAAATGCATAAAAATATAATTTTTATGTTACTCTACATTATTATATTATCATTTTCTTGGTACTGTAATGTAATTTTATAGTTATTTTGTTTTGTCTGTTTTCTCTCACAGCCCTGAAGATGACCTACAATGCAGGACGAAACGTCGGCACACAATAAATAAGTACGCACTTATTATGGTGTTTTAATTGACTGCACCCCCAACTATCTCTATCCTTACATTAAGTTTTTTAACTATTTTCCTGAAAAATTCTCTATTTTTGTATTTCTTTATTACTTATACCTATTTACCAATGTGTGCTATGACTTTGAACCATTTGTTTTTTTCCAATTTGGGCCAAAAAGGTTTAAAATCTTTTTTATGATTTGTTCTCTTTAGATAACCGAGAAATATAAATCTTCTTCATTGTGGAAACAGTTCTTTCTATCAATCCTCGTGTTGCTTCTGAGTTTCCATATTCCGTTTTCAAACGATTTTATTTAGTTTAATTTTTTTTTTATTCATTTTTTTAAGTTCTTACTTCTCCTTTTCGACGAGGCGTACTAGGAACCACGGGCCGATTTCAATTCCTTCCATCCAGTTGTTTTCTCTTCCTTTTTTTCTAATATTCTTTCATCCTTTTCCTGTGCTTTCTGTGTACGGACTACTCGACCCAGGATTCTTTTTCACTCTTCTTTGAAATCTTTCTGTATCCAAGATCCTATTCCAAAAATCTCCCTGCTCATGATGCCGTCTTCCCTTATATTATTTCTTGCTAAATATATCTTTACTATCTTAGTCCAGCTGTTGACTATTCCTCCCAAAGGTACTCGAATATTCATTTCCTTAATCTGGGATCCACCATTCTGAAAATGTGCCCAAAAATCTTGTTTTTCTTATTGTTTTCTCTGTTCCTGTCTGTTGCATTTTAATATCATAATTTCCATTCTGCTGTTGTTTTCACTGGATCAATGATTTTTCTCTTGATTCTTCTTTCCAGTTCTTCAAATTCATCTAATCTATAATTTTCGGACCATTTTATTCCTCACATATATGAGGTCAACTAATAATATTCAACATGCCCTATTTTTATTTTGAGATTTATTCGTAATTTCTGGAGTGGGGTAGCTGAGTGACAGAGCGCTGAGTTGCTGAGCAGAGGACGTCGGATTTAAATCGACCATATATCACCCGTTCTCGGCTCTCAGATCTTTGACAGAGCTTTCCTTATCCGATCCTCCTCCCTTTGGAACTCTATACCTTCTTCCATTCGTCGTTCCAATAATCTTCCAACCTTCAAATCCCGTATATTCCAGCACCTATTATCCCTAGAATTCCCCCAAAATCGAAAACAGTAGGGGATAAGTTTTGACTTAATGTTCTCTTTATTTGATGAATGAATGATGTTTTTTGATGTACATTTGCGTGTGTTATTATGTATTCATATATTTGAGTGTGTGGAATTTAAACCACGTACATATGTATTATTAATGTCATATAGATAGATATTAAAAAAGACAAAAAGGGATGAAATGTAAACCTCGGATAATATTGTTTAATTTTTCTTCATTTTTTTTTCTTGGCATAAATTTGATATATATGTGACCATAAATTGTTTCTCTTATATAATTATTGTTAATTTTTTTTCTTTATTTTCTTCTAATCTGTTCTTAAAATACTGTTATTGTAGGTAATTCACATTTTTTTGTTCATTTTTTTTATTCTTTCTCACTTATTAAATAACTTGTAATAATTAATTAAATGTAATTATTTTACACTCTAAGGCATAATAGCTTATAATGCCTGTATTGTTATTCTATAGGGACTGTCCCAAAATAAATAAAGACATTATCATCATTATTATTATTATTATTATATGGATCCTGAGGGATGTGCAAACCTTATGATTCGGCCTTTATAAAGTTGGTACCGTTTATAAAGTGGAAGAACGAGGGCGTTGAGCGTGATATCCGACTAGCCACCTCCCTGAACAACCAAGGTCTAAGAAACAGTCTCCAAAATCTAGTGAATCATTTTTATTTTTCATTGTTTAAAATCTCATATTTTTTTAGTTCTTAAAGTGGTGAAACGCGGATAAACGAATGACGAATTTTAAAACTCAAAATAGTCTACAATGCATGAAACCTAAGAGTCTTCATGGGTTGTAGTGATACTGTTTTTTATTAATTTTTTATCTGTGTATTTTTGCTAAATAGTTTTCATCCATTCTCTATTGATGGTGGTAAAATGCCAATTAAGAATTCTCTTTGTTTGAATATGAACTTCTGTATTGCATCTGAATACGCATATTCCGTTAGCAAGAGTTTATTTTGTATTTTTCTTTTTTAGTTAAATATATAAGAATTTCAGTTAAAGTTTTTTTTTTTTTTGCTTCTTAGATACAGAAAGAATCTAATAAACTAGCCAAGATCGTAAACACTGTCACGGAGTAAAATTTCAGTCATAAACATACGACACAAGTTTTTGTGACTAACTGCTTAAGAAAACATGAATGAAAAAATACAAAAAAAAACAACAAAAAACCCAAGGAACCTAACTCTGGACTAACTCATACCATAAATTATGGTTCGGTCTCGGTTCAACTGTCAGTCAAGTTAATGGATTGACATCCGCTAGGGTCTCGGCTTGTGAACATCTGTGCCTTGACAGGACCCGATCAGCAAATTGAATGAACGAGTCATGATGATAGGGTGGAAGCCAAGGGTGCACTAATACGCCTAAGTTATAGGAAAAGGAAGGGGAGCTCCAAGAAGGGTTTCGAAGAAAAATATTTAAAAAAAAAAAAGGGTTTATATTTAAAATTCATAGAGGTGTCAACTGAATCAGCTCATGGCGTTTAATAACGCATATAAATTAAAAATATCCAAACCTGTCAGTACGGCGTAAAATTTTACCTCTTGATGAAAAACCTATTTTATCTTAACATATCAATAATATTAATCATCACCATTCATAATCATATTAATAAAGTATAGAGTACATAACAAAGAAAAATGTATTTAGTTTTCTGAAACCAAGTATTTCGACATCACATATAGCTATATTTTTTGTTTTTTTTATGAGTCACAACAACCCATGAAGTGCCTCTGTTCAGTACGGGATAGAGAATGGTCCTCGTGAAGGTTTTTTTTTAATTTTCCATTCCCCCTCCCCTCTAAATCTACTTAATCCTAGCAAAATAGTGTTGAACCTTTTTTATAGAAAATTTAATGTGAATTAATTTAGTATATGAACATTGTTTCGCTAGAAGCAGTATTTTTCGAGTTATTTATAAAAAAAAACTGAAAAGAGAGACCTTTAGAGACCCCCCCCCCACCCCTCAGTACTTTCAGTATGTTGTTCAGGACACCTTTCCCTACAAGTGTGCCAAAATTGGCTTCTACATGAATTATTTCCGCTATTTGGTATTTTTTTGGTCTTCGTTGCCTGGACTACATAGTCCATTGGCTGTGTTCTCAAGCAAAAGCCAGCCGTGTAACTCTGTGAGGTCTGGTCAACTCTGGTCCTCTTACTGGGGGGAGGACTGGGGTCATCTTAATTGTACACGTTCAACTAATATAATTAAAGATAAAAATGTATCATTTATCAATAATTCACAGATATTAAATATGCCCAAGAGTACAAGCCGTTGAAATTTCAAGGTTAACAACATGACGGTTGGTTGTTTGCACCACCGCTATTATACCTCCACCACCACGGAAGGTGATTGTAAAAGGTCCTTAATGTGAGTGCAATCCATTAACAGTCAGGACTGTCTATTTATTATATCCTTCCTGCAGGTGGACGTACAATTAGTTGGATAATTAGTAAAAAAGCTTCCCATTACAACAGGAAAAAACCCTCGTAATACAACAAACCATGAAGAGTCTTGAGTTCAATACATGGTAGAGGCTGTGCTGTTTACAACGGTTGTGCAGAGAGGCGTTTTGTCCAAGATAATGCTATCAGCTTTTTTCTCACTTAATATAAGCTAGATGAGCTCCAGGAGCCAACCGTGGCTGGTTGAATATTAAATAATTTATCTGCCACAGCTGGTTTGAACCCGGGACCTCTAGTATAGCAACTCAGTTCTACATACGAATACTGTAAGCTATACGCTCCCCCAATGCAATGAACATCGACAAAACATTGTTAGCTTATATATGAATGAACTTCCCCCGAAATTTATCTACTCAAATCATTTCCACCTAAATTATTCTTTGTATTAAAATAAGTTACAAAATTATTTCTCTAAATTTATATTTATAATGTTTTACGGAATATTTATAAAATTATTTTAAACCTAGATCCCAAGGTAGCGAAAATGACGAGAAACGAGTGACTTTTAATCGTAGTTTTAAGTCTCAGTAACATCTCTCTATAAAACTAAAAAGTTTTTAGTAATGCACCATTTCCTGATATAGGGACTACTTTTTATTAAATTTTATCGTGCCCGATGAGTTACATTACAATTATTTTTTTTTAGATTAATATATTGATATTTACAACTGTAATAATAGTAAAACAAGTAAATCTGCTAATATGAACAAATGACATGAAAAAAACAACACTTGTGGAGAAACTACCCATCGGTAGCACACCAATAAAGTTCAATAGTAGAAGGTCTCGAGGCCATCTTCATTTCAGATGCATCGGAGGGTTATCAGGAATAATATGGGAAGCAAGTTGAGAGACTAGCGGATTCAAGTGTGTATGGTAGGATAGGTATCTAGTTTGGGCCAAATCAGCAACATATGGGATATTAAGATCATGATGGATGAGTTTGTTTGTGACATAATAAGGAGCATTGAGGATTTTACGAAGGATTTTGGATAATAAGGATTGGATACGAGATGAATTGGATGGTTTAGTAGAGCCCCAAAGCTCAACTCCGTATGTCCAAATAGGTCTGATAACTGTCATGTAAATGAGTCTTTTGTAATTAATTGGGAGCTAAGAACGATTGTCCAGTAAATGTTGAAGTAGGCGAAAACGTCGAGCAGTTGTTTCTTGTCTTTTCAGTCTTATATGAGGTAAATATTTTTAATTACAAATTTTAGATAAATCTATAAAACCAACCTAAAATTAAAAAATAAAATTCATTATTTTATTTTATGAAAAATGCTCAGTATCTGAAAACAATACTAAGCGAGTACTCATATCCTAATAGGCTAACTAGGTAGATACAAAATAAATAAACTGTACTTAATTACAGTAATAACAATTAAATGAACAATTGTATAATTTGTAAAATGGGGGTTGGTCCATATACTGATTTAAAAAAAGAGGGTTTTTTTTTCTGTCCATGGTGAACTGTATATCGGTGTAAAGGTATATTTATGGTATACCAGACAATCTACCTATATGATTAATTTTACCTTAAAGTATAAGTTATAATATGAAATCAAAGGGATTTCAGATACAACATGTTACAGGAACAGGAACCAGATTAGACCCGGGCTAAGTCTAGAGAGAACAGAAGATATTCCCATGACAGTTGAAGAGTAGCTGTTGCGTTATGCAATGATCAAACACATGATATCGTTGAAGGCAGCTCCCCATTAACAATTTATTAATAAACTAATTAAGACGTTGTGCTTTGAGTCTTCAGTAACAGAACCACAACACGTCACCTGATATTACAATAGGAGTGGATTTCTACTTTATATGTACAAAGGTGCAATCATGTTCATAACAACTGTTTCAAGTTTGAAATATAAATAGAAAATCATTTGAGCTTAAACAAACAGCTAAGAAATTAGCGATTTATAAAAGACTACAAATTTCTATACGAAAATGCGTGTTCGTAATTCTTTGCATTACCATTGTAACTAATAAGTAAAATGAAAATGATAAAAAAAACAAAATAATTATAAAATAAAGTAACTACATTTTTTTTTATAAGTTTCAATTATTATAATTTCACAACAATAGAGCGAGTTGACTTAGAGATAGAGCGCTGAGTTGCCGTTCGGAAGGTCGTAGGTTCAAATCCAGCTCTGGCAAATAAATTATTTAATAGTTAGGAACCATGGATGGACCCTTGGGATCTCCCGGGGCTCACCTAGCCTTAAAAGAGTGTACCATTGATTAGGGAAAAAATCTTGACGGTAGAGTGTCATCTCGGAAATATTACCTCCTTGCACAACTGTTATCTTAGAAGTCACTCTGTCTCTACCATGTACTGTACCCAACTCATCATGGGTATGCCGAAGGTCCTTTTAAATCCCGTTGCAGACAAGACTTTTATTTAATATGTTAGCGACCGGAGATTGATCCTATGGGATCTAGGACCCTCCTGGGCTTACTCAGTCTCTATAAACTGGGTAACAAAAATAGGCGGAAAAACCTGGGGTTGAGCGTGATCTCGGACAAGTCACCTCCCGGCACAACTGTTGTCCAAGAAACAGCACAGTCTCAACCACGTACTGAACCCTGACCCTTGATGGGTTGTAGAGTTACTTATTTTTTTTTTTGTATGTATACATTTTTTTTTGTTTTTTTATTATGGTGGTTATTGTTACAAATATATATAAGTATATATATTTGTAACAATAACCACCAGTGAAGCTCTACACCACACCTACAAGAATAATTACATAAAATATTATATAAAGAAGTTTTCATTGATTTTGAGTAAAATTGTAAGTATAAGGTGGAATACTTAAAAAGAGCTGTAATAATTTTACTTAACTGATGAAGAAGGCACATAATTTGTAAAATGGGGTTTGGTCCGCCATTGGGCCTCTATAAGATGTAAAAAAAATTTTAAATTTTCATAAAATATCTAATCCACAGACGAATATTCTCCACATAATCATATTTCAAGCCATTAGTTCACGTAAAGATTGCTTAAAATCCACATTTTTTTTGGACTTTGGACCTTATTAAACCGGGGATTTTCAAGATAAGTCCCCCCCCCCCCAGTTTTCCTAATTTCGCATCCAAACGACCGATAAATCCGTTAATTGTGTAGACAATTCATATTCATGAACTGATTTATTTTGACATTACGGGCGATTGGCTGCAACCTGCGCGTGATGTGTACGTAGCCACAACCTACCCTGGACAAACAAATGGTTAATGAAAGTACATAATAAGGAAGGAAGATGTTTTAATCAAAATGCAAATTCGTCCGAACTAAATGCGCTGTAGAAGAGCAGTTAGTAGCCCTATCCACCTGGAAATATATGTTGATCCGATGAATCCTCTAGCTCTCTTTATGTCTAGTTTTCTCTCTCTTTCTTCCTGAAAGCGAATAAGCAGCACCATTATGCCTGCCCTAAATTTAAATTGTTTTTATAAAGGTAATGATCCCTTAAAGCCCTATTTCTTTGAGAACGAAGTAATAGATACAATGAGATGGAAAGATGAAGCTTGCCTAGACACGTTATAAAAATTATCATCAATGTTCAATTCAAAAATTACAATGAAGTGTATTAAAAATATCAAGATATAACAGTTGACTCGAACCAACTAATATTTTGACTTACTTTATATATTTCTCATCAAACCAAAACTTTAATTAACATATTTTAAAAAAAATAATAAAAAGAGGAAGAAAATGGTACGGGTGGAGGTCAGAAAAAATTCTCTAATTATTTTAAAGCCACCGTTTCGCCCCACATTTCAGGTCTTCTTCAGGGCTTATAATGAGGTCAAGGGTTGACAGTTGACTCAAACTGTAGTCTGTATATATATATATATATATATATATATATATATATATATATATATATATATATATATATATATATATACACATAAAGTTCAACTAATATTATTCAAAATTAAAAATGGATACATAATAATTTTAAGACCGTGGAAAAAATTCCAACGAAAAGCCCTTAAATCTCCAAACTAAAACACAAATTGAAATTATCTGTCCAATATTTCGCCTATTCAGGCATCCTCAGGGTAGATAGAGAAAAAAAACAAAAAACAAAACATGAATAATGAACCCAAGAAGCATCCCAATTTTTTCCACAGTCTTAAAATTTATGGTTTAATTATTAATTTTATAATTTTATTAATTTATGGTTATTTAAGGTATCTTTTTATTTTTCAATATTGATAAATAATAAAGAAAAATAAATAAAGAAATAAATGGTTGTTGGCCAAGAGGAAACACCTAAGAAGAAGATGACTTCTTTGAAGAAGATGAAGGAAGCCTACAGCAAAGTGTGAAAGAAATCAAATGCTAACAATAAATAAATAAAATACAAATATAAATATATATCACATTATACTATAAAATTCTAATTCATCAATCGCTTATTGTATAGTTATGAGAGAAATAATAATTATAAGCATTTTTTCGCTCTTATAATAAAAAAAAAACAAGGAAAAAGAAAATGCTTAACTAAAAATTTTAGATACTAGGATGGTACCTGATACTAGCAACCAAGCACAATCGTTCCATTGTTTAAAATTATATTTTATTGTAATTATAACTGTTTAAATTAATGGAACTGAAATTGTTGTATATATATTAAAAAAAAAAAACTGTACCACTACAACCCGTGAACGGGTCTGGGGTTCAATACATGGTAGAGACTGTACTGTTTCATGGACAACGGTTCTGCAGGGAGGTGATTCATCCTAGATCACGCACAACTGCCAGATTTTTCACCCTCATTTTGAGTACTATATTTTTATAACATTTTAAGAGGATGGGTGACCCCCAGGAGGGTCCCATATCATATATGATCCATCTACGGCTTCTAACAGACTAAATAAAACCTTACCTGCAGCAGGATTTGAACGAGGATTTTCGGCATGGCAACTCAGTGCTCTACCACTGAGCAACTCCTCTCCCTCCAATTGTTGTATAGCTAAGTTATAATTGCCATAGTGTACCTTTTTATTTATCTCATTATGTATTCATAAATTTATTACACGTCGATAACACTTTTTAATACAATACAGAAAAAAAAACGGCATTAGAACTAAAAGGAAATTAAGTACAAGTTATCCATTGGATCTTATATCGGATCACATATAATTAATCACCATAGAAAAATATTCTTATGATGTAATACGTATGAGCGGGGTAGCTTAGTCAACGTCCATGATGGACTCTGTGACCTTCCTTGGGCTCATCCAGTCTCTTGGTGCGGGAACCCTTAATTGGGGGGAAATCTGGGTGTTGAGAGCGATCTAAATAGTTGTTTTTTTTTCTTGTAATACTAAGTTGTTGATTCTCACAGCAAATTTAAAGGTAGAGAAATAGAAAATAAAGAAATACACTTTTTTATTTTTGTATTTTACGAATTACTTCATCCTCCCTATAAAATTAACAAATTTACAAGTTTTGGTTTGAACAGATTTACCAACACCATATAATATCAAGTAATATCCCTAAGAAGGTTCATTTGAGAAGCCTGAAACTGATACGGGGCCACTGAGATCCGAGGTGATGGTCACAAAAAATTCAAAAGTTACAAAGGGTTATACCCAGCCCTAAAATATAACCATGTCCTAAACAGTTGATATAAAAAAAAAATATTAAAGCGAGCGGATTATCTCAGTGTGCGTAGAGCGCTGAGTTGCTGAGTTGAAGGTTCCGAGTTCAAACCGGACTTAGGCAGATAAATTATTTAATTTGTTAAAAAACATAGATGACCCTTGTGGGATTTGCTGGCGCCATTGGTGCTCACCCAGGAAAACCTGGCGGTTGAGCGTAATGCCAGGCATATTACCTCCCTTCACAACCGTTGTCATAGAAAATGTTTTGTCTTTACCAAGTACTGAAAGAACTGGGTCGTAGTGGTAGTTTTCTTTAAAAAAATATAATATAAAGCTAAACAATTATAGTAAGCGAGACAAACATATTTTTATAGGAATTTAACAGATTCTTTATTAACTTCAGAATACAAATTTTTCTCGATCTCACGCAGAATTCCAATGTTTAAGAATTAAACGAAATTTTAGCTTGAAAGTTAAATTTTGCCTTAAAATAAAAACACCCAGTCTCTATAATGTGAGTACCCTTGGGGAACATTAGGGACTAGTGATATATACCAAATCACCTCCCTGCACATTCATTGGCTTGGAAATAGTACTGTCTCTACCATGAATAGAATCCAAAACCCTTAAAGGGTTGTTTATTGAAATTTTAGTTCTGCTTAGACGTTCCTCATTAACGCATCATTACTTAATTAATAAGTTATATCGAAACAAGATTTGTTATTTCTTATCGATTAAGTTTGTTATTAAAAAAAATATTTTAACGTTGAAGAGATATGAAAAAATTATAATAAACAAAGAAATAACTCCGCTTTAATTACAATTAAGGGTATTGGTTTAATTACAAGGATTCAGAGCTTTCCTGTTCCTCGGATTTAATTTTCCAACGGAATCATTTTTCAAAAATTAACGAAGGCTAATCACCCTGAAGGAAGTAAATAAAAAAATCTCGAATCCTAAGGGAGGGTTCGTGTTAAGACCCAGAACGAGATAAAGGCAGACTTTAGAAGCTAGAACCGTAGGAAGGCTTTGATTATTCCCTAGATGGAGAAAACTTCCTGATTGTTTCTGCTGGGTTTTAGAGGTCTAAGCATTTTTTTTTTTTTAAACGGAATATCAACGCCCATCACGATGTTACTTGATTTAAAATCAATGCCAATACTTCATCCCCCCCAAGAAAAAAACTTTACGACTAGAACCCAAGAAGGGTCTTGGGTTCAGTACGTGGTAGAGACTGTACTTTTTCTTGGAAAACTGTTGTGCAGAGGTGTGGTGGATGCATCGTGTCGATAATACACTGCTAATATTCTAAAGTTTAATTACCTTCAACTTTAGAGAAGGTTTAAAGAGACAACTATTATTTTGGCTGGGAGAGAAAACGGTAGGGGATGAGGTATAAAAAAAAAAACCTTTGAATATTGATGAACGATCAGAAAATGACGTTTTGACTTACATTGCAGGTCTTCTTCAGATCTGTATAGACAAGATACAAAAATATTTAAAGTTTTCAGGTAAATTATAACAAGTTTTAGCTTTTCATTAATTTCCTTTTCTATATTCTCGAAAAGAAAAATAATTTCAATTTAATATCAAATCCTCCATCCAATCCCAGGGAAAAATATTTCGCCATTCCGACTATCAAGTTCCCACAGAATTCGAGCGTTCATGTCTCGCCCGTTCCACATTTTAGAACTCACTCCCATCTGATATCCGGTATGCTTCTTCCTTGTCCACGTCCAAAACCATGCTTTTTCTTTATCTCATAAATTCCTAAAAAGATGCTCTCTAATCAGTTATAATTGTTAGCTCATATCCATCAGAAGTGATAGATGACTTAATATCAATTTTCTTCAGTTTATATATGTTGTGTGCTTTTATTTAGGCATTTTTTTCTCAGCACAGTTCTCTTTATTTTAGATTTTAATTCTTGTTTTTTTTTCTTAACCAGAAAATAACTTTTAGTTTATACTTATTTTCAAGCACTTATGTAAATACTGTATGATTCTTATAATGTAGCCCCCTTGGCTATATAAGTACTAGATTATTTTGAACATGCCTTATTCTTTCAGGGGTTTCAGAATAAAATTATTATTCTATTCTATACTTCGAAATGTTTGTTGAAACGTTCATTTCCTGATGAAATTATTACTAAATTATGCACATTTCATGTAATTGTAATTTTTTTTCAAATTAAACCCCGCGATTAATTTTACTATCGAAAATATTTTAAAGGGGAAAGAATTGAAAATTTAAAACTTGTCGTGATTTGACTCAAAGCGACAACTAGCGGAACTGACACCAAAATAAAATTTTCTAGCATACGTTCTCAGCGAACATTGTAAATTTTCAGTTGAGGCCACATTATCATAACTTTCGCTTTAGCTTCAACCCCCTCCCCCCCCCCAAACATCGGGACAGGAGATAGGCCCCTCATAATTACTCCATTACAGCAGATAAAGTAGGCAAAGTTCTTGGCCGCTGAAGTAAAACTGGGAGATGAATCCGTTTGAACGAGCCACTGGGGAACTCCTTGTTGTATACGAGATACTTTCTGCAATGGACCATCGGGGAATGGTCCAGGAGGGGAAAACAAGGAAAAAGAAAGATTTTCGTTTTATTTAAAATTCTAAGAATAACAAAATATTTTTCAAAATTTATTCTTTATGAAGAACTGGTGATCAAGTGTGACCAAGGACAAATCACCGCCGTTCACAACAGTTGTCCAAGTAACAGTACAGTGTCTACAACGTACTGAACCCCAGATTCTTTATAGCGGTACAGGTTTTTTTTTTTTAAATGTTTATTTCAGATTTAAAAAACTCAAAACCATTCATAAGCTGTAACAGTACAGTTTTTTTTTTGTTTTTGATATACGTTTAGGACCAATTGTTTCTCTTGTTTCAATGATTGATATCTCGGACAGTAATTTCTCCAGGTTGATCCAAAATGTACAAATTTCATTCAGTTACTATAAATAATTTCTATTTATACAATTCGTTATTTATATCAGTATGGAATTCAATAATTCATTATATTAATTTGTATTATTATAGCCACCATCATCACATGGAGCTATGGTCCATGGAGGACCATGGCCTCCTCGACAATTTTCCTCCACTTTGAAAATAAATTATAGTAATTTATAATTACTTATTATAGTAAATAAATAAAAATAATAAAACCCTGCACATCTACAGCTTATGAAGAATCTTGAATTCAGTAGATAATTGTAACTGTACTGTTTCTAAGACAACGGTTGTGCAAGGAATTTATTTGTCCGAGATCGCGCTTAACCGTCGGGCTTTTCCCCCATCACTTTATAGAAGCTTTGTGAGCCCAGGAGTTTGTGTATGTCAAAAAAGGTTCATCCGTGGTATACACTGGTCCCGATCCTAAATCTAAATGGTGACTCCTCCGAAAGCTCGCCTTCTGCAATCCAACATCCTCCAGAGCCTTTCCTGCTTCTCCCGATGAAATGAACTCATATTTTTTGTCTGCCTCAATTAACACATCAAAATCCTCCTCCTCCGTCTTGATTATTTCATGATTTGTATTATTATGTAGCCTTCTGGCCAGATGAATATTATGTTTTTTTTTTATTTGTTCATTATTGTTATTCTAAAGGGACTTGGTCCCAGAATAAAGTTTGTTTTTTATTCTATTCTATTCTGTTCTAAATAAGCAGTAATTATTCTGCAAGTTGTCACTTCGAGTTGAGTAAAAACACGTTTTAACTTTTCATTCGTTTCCCTTAAAATATTATCCATAGATACAAGTCATCATGAGCTCTTCCATGATGAAGTTACCATGTATTTCATCTAGAAATGAACTTTACAACAAACATATATCTATATTTCGTGTTAGTTTTTACTTTTATTCTTGATGAAATCATAACCGAAATATCCTAATTACCCATAGTCACATTATCTTTTCCATGCTAAAGCTCAAGACAAACTGCGGAGTAGATACCAAATACTTTATCTGCTACAGCTGGATATGGACCTTCAGCATAGCAACTCCGGGCGCTACCCACTGAGCTACCCTGCTCCCATATAACAGATTATTAATTGCTGAATTTTATAACTAATCGTGTGAAGCTGCTATGGAACTAATGATACCTCATTCAAGTTTATATCATAATGAAAAAAATAAGAAAGAAAAAAAATAGATTATTGTTGATGGAATGTTAATTGTCTCCGAAGTGAAAAGAATCAAAAGAGGGTGAAACAATATCGGCTCCCCCCCCCCCCCTCTTTCTCTTTATAACCCCCCTCTAGATAATTGTAAATGGTTCTGGGTACTCGTAATCACATCTTTGTGGTGGATCCATCGTCTCGACAATACACTGCTAATATTCTTATACTAATTTACCTTCAATTTTACAGAGGGCTAAAAGAGACAACCATTATATTGGTTGGGTAGGAAAATGGTCTGAGGTGCGGTAAAAAATTTAATTCCTTGAATAGTGATTAACTAATTCGGGGCTGGATAGACAAGATACAAATGTATTTAAAACTAAAATAATCAGTATATAGAAAACTATAATAAAAAGAAAATAATATATAAAAATGAAACCTCCAGTTGTTTAATATAATTATTTAATTAATGAATGAATGGATTTTGTATCTTGTATATTCAGCGTTGACGAAGATCTGCAATGTAGGTATCTAATAAATAACCGGTACCACTACAACTGCAGGGAGGTGATTTGTCTTAGATCACGTTTACTCGTCAGATTTTCCCAATTGTGTACCAACTTTATAGAGTCTGGGTGAGCCACAGGAGGGTCCAGTCCTAGAAACCCATAGGACGAATCTCCGGCTGCTAACGGATTAAATAAAAGTCTGCCAGCGAGCAGGATTTGAACCCGGAGCCTTCGGCATGGCAACTCACCATTATACTTATATAAGGTCAACTAATATTATTCAAAAACTGATTTTGTTAAATAAATAAGATTCTACATTTTAGATGTCCATTTATTGAACAAGGATCTACTTCTTGAATGTTCATCAAGTTTAGATATGCTGATATTTTAACCATTAATAATCGGCAAAAATAAATTGTTGGTCGATTCCATTAAAGATGACAAATGAACATCTGTCACAGCTTCCAAGTCCAAAAAAAAAAAACTGCTAAGCATTGTTTGAAATTCCCATAACTCGGTGTATACAACGGTTCCCAAACAGCAGGAGACAAATTGCATAAAAGTTGTACCTCCCCCCCCCAACGTCCGGGGACTTAATATGAAAAGTTGGAGGTCGACGAGAGTCAGGGATGACCTCCCAGTCGACGGGAACCTCAACTTAAATAATTAATCCAGAAGGTCTTGGACAAACCCGGGACGCCCCCGATGAACATGACAGCCTCGGAAATGCGATGCAAACATCTGGAATGGGAAACAGCTGCTGGATAATTTGACGAATAATGGTCGAAAAATGAAAAGGGGGAGATGCTATGATTCATAACTAGAAGAAATTAAAATAATAATAATAATATCTGAACAGTTGAAACAAACAATTGTGACAAGATTGAAAATAAAAATTGCTGCCATTAATTTTCTGTATTATTACAATGTAATTGTAAATTTCAATAAATAAAATATTTAAAAAAAATTATTACCATAGTGATGCATCCAAGGATGAGAATCTTGTTTTAATTTATTAAAAATTAAATTTGAATAATTGACATTTGAAATATAAGTTCACAAAAAAGCATAATTTTTTATGTATTATTATTAATAAATTTATGGTATGATAATACATAATTTTTTATCATATGGGTATTATTGGATATTTTTAATTTGCTATTATGCTTAATATTTAATTGGTTATTAAAGGTATGAAAGGGTAAATAAAGTGATAAAAGATAGCCTCTATAGGGTGGCGCAAAATAAATAAACAAATAACCATTTCATTTTAAATAAATACGTTATTTTTAAATTAATGTAAACTGGACGATAAATCTTTTGATTTTTAAATTTTGGGAAAAAAAAACATCATCCAGTCATGATATCATTACATGATTGATAATGACATGTAGTTGTTGAAGTGTTTTAAAGAATTAAACAATTTAAGAAGACCAAATGACTGGATGATGTTTTTCTTCCCAAAACGTAAAAAAATAAATACGTTATTTCCTGCAACCATTGAGTAATGCTATTCATTGCTCAACTAAAACTGAGGTGGAAAGTCTCAATTTCTCCCACTAGTGAGGGAAAACCATTTTCCCTCACTTGTGAGTAAAAGTAGAAGCCACCTAGATCGAATTTGACAATCAGCACTCTGTTATTTTAAATGATAAATGGCGTTATTATAATATTATTCATCTTATATTCCTAAAATTTTAAAATAATTATTTTTAGAACTATCTTATATTTAATTCAAGATAGATTTTATTTATTTGGAAGCGATTTTATAGAAATATTTAATATAACCGTAAATGTATTATAACCTTAAAATAGACATTTGGAGATCTAGCATTAAAACAGTGATCAGACCACGAACAAAATAAAAAATGGAAATAGATAGTGATGAATTCATATTATTTTCTAAATTATAATTAATAAATGTTTCAATGAATAAACTGTCCTAGAGTTATAATTTGCATGGTTAGTAATAGAAAATTGTAAGAGATAGCGCTAGTGTATTTTTAACAAATCGAAAGTTTCACCTTTAATTTCTTAATTTTTAAATGGTTGCAGGAAAAATGTAACATTTAACACTTGAGAAAAGCCTCGTTTAATTACCACACTCGCCTTCGGATCTTGTGGTAAAATTCACTCGGGTGTAATAAAGTGGCACTTTCCTCACTTGTCAAATAAATAACTGTTTTTTAAGGAAATGAAATTGATATAAACTTCTCAGGAAAACTGATAAAATGGTATCCTTGCCTATCGGAATAATATAAATACATGTAAAGAATCAATAAATTATTTTTCATATTTATTCAAAAAAATTTCATAGTAAGATAAAGTAAATATTAAATTAATAAATTCATATGAAAGTGTGATATATAATCAAAATATATTTAAGTGAAGATTATTAAAAAAATAATAAACTATAATGATAATAATCATTAGAAATTCTTAATTTATTCTGGGACATATTCCTTAGGAATGATAATACAATACATGAAATATGGACAATAAGATATTAAAACAATATACAATTAGAATGTAGTTAATTATTGCATTAGTGAATAATTTAATGACAAAATTAAAACAAGTGAAGCTCGAAGCTTTTTAAAGATATACTTTCCAACACTAAGTTCAGAAAAAATAAAAAGTATCTTTGTGAACTCAGCTAAGCACTATTTACATTCAATTGCTAGGCTTTGTCTAATGGAATTCCAAAATTTAAATGCTTCAATCTGCATATCATTTAAGTTGCACTTCGATCGATGGGAGTAAGGTTGTAGAAGTAAAATTTGAAATTTCAAAATGCCCGTTTTCTCATTCCAATTTTCAATTAAACAATCAGACGATGCAAAATCTAATGTGTTTATATATATTTATATATATGTGTGTATGTTTGTTTGTGCATAAACATAAAAGTCTGACTACCAACTTCAGTCCAAGGAATAATACATAAACCCTAATCCAAACCACTGAACCCAAGATCGCGGGTTCGTAGCCCGGCAGGCGGTCCTAATTTTAATTTTAAATGGAGTAAAAAATCCTTGCTTCTGCCGTCCATCGCAAGGGACGTTAAACGGGGGTCCCGAGCCTGTACGATGTCAGGTACTCGTCAAAAATCCATATCCTAATAGGCATAATTTAGGGCTCCCACTGTAGCATGGTCGGATTTGATATACAAGGAGCATAAAGTGACGTTAAATGAACAAACAAACCCAAATCAGTTTGACCAATCTTAAACCAATCCTCTCACCTACGTCTCGGACGTATACCAGTCGGTTCAGCGCTGGACAGAATATTCTAGGCAATACCTAATTTTCGAATACTTCAAGACTTAATTCATTGTTCAGCGTTAATGGCCTCGTTGCACGTCCATAAAGAACAGTTGAACATAGGAAAGTTTTATAAATTCTAACTTTTAAATTTCTGGACAAGAGGTGCGAGCTTATTAATGTCGAGTCCGAAAAATAATAAGAATTTCCTGCCTTTGACGGCGTCTTTATTTCCTCTTGAATTTCCTTTTTTTATAATTACCATAGACCCTATGTACTTTAACTATAATGAATTATAACCAAGGACTTGGACCTTTCCCCTACAGATTATATACCTATCTAATTATGTATCAATTAGAACAACCATCGTAACTAATTGATCCTTATTGCTATTTAAATGTAAAATAATACACATGTTAAAATAAATCGGATAAGACGTTAAAAATTAGGAAAAACTCATTTTTGCAATAACAAAAAAGATGCATGAAATAATTATTAGAATGAAATTCGGAAAAAAAGAAGCATATATATAAAAATATATGCTAAGACATAGGGAACAAAAAAGTAACCGGTAAACGTTTCGGCAATTCATCATCAGAACATACGATAAATAAAATACACGTTTTTTTTTTGTTTTTTTAGTTTTAATTGATTCTAAGTTTATATACTCGTTTGCTTCGTTAAACTAAATTAATGTTGCTATGGCTAATAAGACATCGCTAGAGTCGGAGTCTTATTGTTTTTATACAAGAATGATTAGGATAGGGATCTGAAAGAGTACCTGAAACCGCACTCGAGAATTGTACGCTCCCTCCATAGGACGGCATAATGCCAATTATTTGTCTGTGAACCAGCAATCTTGGGCATAGTAGGTTGTTATGCCAACTATCGATATATATATATATATATATATATATATATATATATATATATATATATATATATATATATATATATATATATATATATATATATACTCGTATATAAATATACATACATATAGTTTTTCTTGTAAGGAGTAGGTGTATGAAAAATACAATATACTGTTTCATTAACGGAAAATATATATATATTATTAACCATTGCAATTTAGTTATTAATCATCAATCCTGATTTTTATAATGGTAGCTAAGTTTATTATCATTATTTTTTTTAATCTCTAATCTCCACTATTTTTTTTAAAATGCTCTCTAATATAAATCAATTTCCTTTCTTCACTTTCTCTAGATTATAATTACTAACCAGGTTGGAATATTTAATGGTGATTATGAATGAACAAAGGCCATTGTGAAACTTGGGCCGGACGCTTTCAACAGACTGTGGGAACTACAAAAAGAACTGAACACAAACAAAAGTTATTATAAACCTGTTGCCAAGAAAGCCCGTAGCTGAGAATATTATGAGACGACCCCTGTGTGGGAAAACTCCGTGAAAAGGAATAATTGGCGACAACAGAGGTAACAATAAGGAGTAATGCAGGTCATAAAATGAGACCATCATCGCCATTATTATTATTATTTCACTATTTCTTATTTAAAAATATTATGTAGTGAGCTAGTTGAAATTTAATTTTTATAGTCATCTTAATTGTTTTTCATACTGAATAGCGTTTCCTGCAGTTCCTTATCGCTTATAATTCTTGCATCAAGTACATCCAACTCATCTTTTATTACATACATCATATGCAGCTGGTTCAATCTTTTATTACACGTCCCAAGAAGTTCTACGAAATCGCTTGCCTTCTTAAAGCGTTCGCGATTATTTTCAATGAAACAGTTCATTGAACTAGATTCGGAAAATGAACAATAAAAAGCGCTCTCTGTTTTGGTTAACGATAGTTCTTTTTAGTTCACACCACTCACCAGCTATCACACTCGTACCGTCGGCGTCTGACCTAAGATGGACGAACTACTGAACTAAGTGAATTAGTTCGTCATAACGTCGTTCCTCATTTTCGGGTTTAATCGTGTTATGTACGAGTTGCTATATGTGTAGTCGGTAATAGTATGGTCTGTAATAGTTTGGATCAAGTAAAAAATCAATTTATTTGCTTGTTTAAATTACCAATGAATTACAAATTTTACATAGAATAATAAAAATAATATATAAAAACTACTTGAATTTACGTAATCCATTAATCATTCATTCCAAATTCATTACGTATTCAATGTAATGCAAAATAATAAGTGTAAATAATGTAAAATAAGTGTAGAATAATATATAGAAAATAAACGTAATGAATGTAAATATATCATAAATATTAAAAAATGTAAATAAATGTAGAAATAAGAAAAACAAATTTTTTTTTTTCTAGAACCTTTCTATTTCATTTTTCCTCTCAGTTTCTCCCTCTTTTTTCCATAGTTCAATTCCTCTCTTAGTTCAGTACATTTCTAGTTCTTTTAAAAATATGTAGTTCATTAGAATGGACTATCTCAAAGGGAACGATTCAGTAAAAGAAACTACTTTGCCCACCTCTAATTAAGATCACAAGCTATAGATGAAAATGATCCAGTGGACCTTAAAGCAAGGGAAACAAATGACCGGACAAGCAAGTCAAAATGACAATACCGTTTGGAAACAGTTCCAGGAATAAAGGTAACACCTGTATTAAAGTCAGTCAGTATTACACCTGCCACGAGTGCTTGTCATCATTAAGTCACCATTATTTATTTTAACATAGAAAGGAGCATGCAAGTAAATAAATGACAGGCATTGAAAGGTTTCATCCTCGTGTAAGTCGGGTCACGTTAATCAGAAATTTCTATTTATATTATTGTTTCCATCGAACTGGCTTTCAAATAACTCGACCGCGAAGTCCGATTCAAAGGTCTTTGTGAAGGCAAACAAATAAGAAGTCATAAGCGAACATAGAAAATACAGGTATTCTCTAGCGGTCGAACAAACACCCGGACACAAAAAAGTAGGTAAAATCAATACAGTACGTTATTAGGAACTAAAATTAAAAGTAGCAGATCCCCTTTGAAGCGATAAAAGCCATAGGACACAAAACAAATGTTATTCGCGCGTGGGGAACTTATTTATGAGGGGTTTCATCTATATTTGCTAGGATTTTTTTTTTATTAACGCTATATTGTTGTAGTGTAGAACATGTTATTAAGTTTTATCTTTCGATGCCTTTGATGTTTTATAGTCGGTATTTGCAATGAAGAGGAAGGGGTGTGCCTCAGTGTGTGGAACGTTTATTCCCGGGTTCAAATCCAGCACTGACAGATTACGTATTTAATCTGTGAACAAGTATCCTGTGGGATCTCCACACCCCCTGCGGCTCAACCAGTATCAATAAAAAAGTTATTCTTAAATGGAGAAAACCCTTACGTTTGAGTGTGATTTTGGTCAAATCAACTCCTTGCACAACCTTGTTCCAAGAAACAGGACAATCTCTACCATGTAAGACCCATCCCAGAGCTTTTTTTTTTTCATTTAATACGAAGTGACGAACATGAGGGCCACTAAAAGTGGTAGAATATGAAGCATACCGTAGAAAATTTAAAGGTAAAGGAACTAGAAAAGGAAGAAATGTACTTTTGGTCTCTATAAAATTCACAAGTTTTGGTTTGAGCAGATATATTAACACCAAATAATATTACTAAGAAGCTCACAAGTCCATTCCAGACTTGGTGTTTACCTAGCAATATGAAGTGGTATCTTTAATGTACGAAAAATTCTAACGGTTGAGAGCAGTGGTGTAACTAGAGTTAACTACTCCAACATATTACCCCCTTCAAAAAAGATGTCTCGTAATATAGGTGTAATAGATATTATACTATAATCATGTAGCTTCAAATTAAATAAATAGATTATAATTTTTCATAAATGTTATTATGGAAGTTATAAAAGTTATAAATGTTATTATGGAAGTTATAAAAGTTATAAATGTTATTTTGGAAGTTATAAATGTTATTTTCGTTCTAAATGTTATTTTCACAATCATAAGTAGCTTTTAAATAAAGTGACCCTATTTATTTGTTACAATAACTTACTATACTTAATTGCATAGGGAACTTTCTAGACCCATCAAGACTTAACTTCTAGATTCTAAGAATTGTCTCAACGGTTCTTCTCACATTTGCGATCTTATTGTTGCCGCTAGGTGCCACTACTGCAGCTATAATAATATAATTAATTGTAAATAAACAGTATTACGTTTTCTCATATCAGTGTACCTTTTATTCAATAAAATAACTGTGTTTGCCCTTTCTTTGTTGTGTTTTTGGCATTATTGACTCTTACTTCTGTAATCCCACAATAATAACTTAGAAAAAGTAAAATCCTTCAAATTTTTATTTTTTAAATTGTTACTCACAATTTTTTTTTAATTTCTTCTAAGCAATGGGGGGGGTACATCCCCAATAACACCCCCCTCGTTACGCCTATGGTTGAGAGTGATATTGGTAAAATCGCTTCCCTGCAGAACCATTGGCATTGAACCGTACTGTCAGTAGAAACCATCGTCTTTTTATGAAAAATTTTATTCCCACTCAAAACCACTAGTTTCAAACCTAGCTTCTTCTCCAATTCCTGATATTTCTCCGAAGAATCTGAAAAGAAGATGGCCTCGTGACCTTCTTAATTGAAATTGTTTTTGGGTACTACCAATGGGTAGTTTCTCTACTTGTCTTTATCTATTCCTCTATGTATCATTCCTGACATTTACTTGTTGCATTTTTATAATAAAGTTTTAAATTTCAATTAATAAATTAATAAAAAAATAGTATTTATTTTACAGTGTTGATTTTGATGATCATATTAAACGATTCAGGGAGCCATTTTGTCATATTCAGAAAATGTTATTTCACAATGGCATCTCACCTTGCCTGTATTGAAGCGACACTTAAGCACCTAGGTACGTGCCCTCAACAAGCGAGTTATCTCGGGAACGTAGGAGCCGCTAAGTGATAATATATCTTATTTATGGGTGTCTATCGGGAGGGGGCATTGTGTTCCAATGGGACCAGGTTGGGGGAGATAGCTCGGGATTTCTGCCCCCCCTACAATAGTCCTTCGGAACCCCCTCGACTCTTCAAGCGGCCATTTTGGAAATGTTTTCATCCATTAATCATATAAAGATTCCCTCTTATCGAAGCCCTTTTTGTCAACAAAATAAAATAAAAAAAATGATGTGTGACACGTGAATGAACTACAAATCAGGGGCTGATCAAGTGATCTTCCTTGGATCAAATATTTAAAAAAAAATTATTTCTTGAAATTAACATAGTTTAATTAACAACTGAATTATTCTAATACAACAGGTAAATAGAAAGAAAGATACGCCATGACATCAGATAAAGGCAAGTACTCCTGGTAGTATTCAAATAAAACACTTAAAAGGCCACTAGGACAGGAATTATTATTAATTATGAGATTAATGGGTTCGAGTGGGAATAAAGTTTGTCATGAAAAGATTAATATAGGGTTATGTATCAGTGGGAAATGGGGACTGAGGTTATTACAGATGACTTTATTCTTTACAAAGCAAGGAGCATTAAGGATTTTACGATAGGTTTTGGATCGTAGTGATTGGTTACGAGAGGAATTCGATGGCTTAGTGGAGCCCCGAAGATCTACTCCATAAGTCCAAATAGTTCATATATTAGTGATGTATATGAGCCTTTTGGAATTTGGGAGCTTACCGCGCATGTCTGATGTCGAATCAAAATAGAACTAAAATATGGGATTACTTTATGAGGTATAATTAAATTGACGTTTATAAATAAGTTATTTATTTGATAAGTGAGGAAAGTGTCACTTTATTACACCCGAGTGAATTTTACCGCACGAGCCGAAGGCGTGGTAATTAAACGAGGGTGTTATAAGCACTTTTCTCACGTGTTAAATATTACATTTTTCCTGCAACCATTTAAATTTAGAAATTAAAGGTGAAACTTTAGATTTGTTAACACTACACTAGCGCTATCTCTTACAATTTTCTATTACTAACCATGCAAATTATAACTCTAGGACGGTTTACTTATTGAAACATTTATTAATTATAATTTAGAAAATAATATGAATTCATTATCTATTTCCATTTTTTTATCTTGTTTGTGGTCTGATCACTGTTTTAATTTTTAAGGTTTAATTCAAATTTCTGTGTGAAGGTTCTAATACATTTAAGCTTATATTAATTTTTCTATAAAATCGCTTCTAAATAAATAAAATCTATATTGAATTAAATATAAAATAGTTCTAAAATTAATTATTTTAAAATTTTAGGAATATAAAATGAATAATATTACAACCACGCCATTTAACATTTAAAACAGAGTGCTGATTGTCAAATCCGATCTAGGTGGCTTTTACTTTTACTCACTAGTGAGGGAAAGTGGGAATTTCCACACCAGTTTTAGTTGAGTAATTGATAGCATTACTCAATGGTTGCAGGAAAAGATAGTTACAATTACAAAAGATTTTTTTTTCGCTTTTGTACCGAAAGTTAAAAATCAGAATTTACAGAACTGTCGTACTTCGAAGTGTTATTCATGAGTGTGAAACGTGGCAGATAACTTTGAAGTTATTCGAAAATTAGAAATATTTTTACTAAAATAATTCATCTGTGATTTTAGCCATTTAAAGATTTAAAAAAAACTGTATAGCTACGACCCATGAAAATACTTGGGCTAAGTACATGGTAGAGACTGTACTGTTTCTAGGACAACGGTTCTGCTGGGAGGTAATTTGTGCGAGGCCACGCTTTACAGCCAGGTTCCCCCCATTTCGGGTACCCATTATATGTCCGGAGGGTTTCCAGATCCAAAGGATCATTCAGACTAAATGAATCATCTCCCACAGCTGGATTTGAACCCGGGTCCTTGAACACGGCAACTAAGCTCTCTACCACTGAGCCATCTATCTCACTGATGAGTTCTATAAGTATGTAAATCATAAAAAAAACAATAATTTGAATAAATAAAACACGAGTAGACTGTTATCTGAAACCTTGATCTTAAAATGTGTCGTTCGCGCCGGAAATAGCAAATTGGGAGGGAATCGTAATATAAATATAACATTGCATGTCGGACAAAACTTCGTTCTCACGGAAAAAACGCATCAGACGATGGCAATGCTTAAAAAAAATAAGTTATTAAAAACTCACTCGGTTAGCTAATGTACGAAAATAGATTTTAAATAAACGAATCTTGCTAATAATAGAATGGAATATTCAAATATTCAATACTAAAATATCGCATGACTATACTCGACATCGGATAACAACGGACAGATAGACACACCCTGTGGTTTGCCTGGGATAAGAGGACACGCAAGTCGGACCGAGCAAAAATAAAACAAGGCAGAAGAAAGCATCTTTCCAGGAATAATATTACGGAGCTGGAATATATATCTTAATGGAACTCTGAATAAATACAGAGATGGAGCAAAGAGAATAATCACGTAAGTCAGTTATGAGAAGTTCAATTTGTTCTTTCGTTAAAGATTCAGTAAAGTCCTTGTGACGACACACTGCGCAACTATTTAATTAAATAAGTGAGTAGCCGGTTTAGAAACACGGTCAGATAAAATTTTATCGCAAAGCTAGATGAAGTTTCCTTCGTGTCGTTTCATCCAGTATGGTATAC
The DNA here is from genome assembly GCA_037127475.1 of Arma custos. Classification (NCBI taxonomy): domain Eukaryota; kingdom Metazoa; phylum Arthropoda; class Insecta; order Hemiptera; family Pentatomidae; genus Arma; species Arma custos. Next base: position 39,615,688 of record CM073761.1, read on the forward strand.
AAAAGCTCATTCGTTGCTAAAACCACAAGATACGAGTTAAAAATTAGTTCAAATACATGACTACACATATAAAACATGTATCACTACAACCCATTAAGCGTCTTGGTACGTGGTAGAGACTGCATTATTTATAGGACAACGATTATGCAGAGACGGCATATGTGTGACCACCGCCACATGTTCTCCCTATTAAGGGTACTAACTTAACACAAGCTGGGTGAGCCTCAGAAGGGTCTCCAGGTCCCACAGGACCCATCATCCCCGGCAATTAAAAGAATAAATAAATTACCTGCCATGGCCGGATTTGAACATCCTGAATATACATTTTGTAATCTATAAAATTGGAATGGTTAGAAAAAAATTGGCTTGAAAATACGCCTCAGTAAAACAGAGTGACAGCTTATTTGAGAATGACTAACCTAGCCAGTGATGGGTAATTTAAACCGGCATAATTTCTTATGATATCAGAAAGCTAATATCACCTTCATTATATGTAAAGGAACATTATGCTATATGTAATGTATTATATGTAACGGGGGGGGGGGGGCTCCTCAAGGTAGTATCCTCGGTCCAATCCTTTATACAGTTTATACAGCTGACATCCCAACTCATCCTAATACTATCCTTACCACGTATGCTGATGATATATGTGTATTATCAGTCAAACCAATCCAGTTATTTATTGCATTCCAAAGCCTCCAATCCCATATCACTGATCTTGATGAATGGTGTCAAAACTGGAGAATTAAAATAAATTCTCAAAAAACGCATCAAATCACTTTTACCTTACGTCGTAAAACAATGACTTCCTGCCCTTCAGTATCCTTTAATAATATCCCACTGGTGCCTGTAGAACAGATCCGATACTTAGGGTTGCACTTTGAGAAACGATTAACTTGGAATCCTCATACAAGACTGAAAAGACAAGGAGCCGCAAGACCTTTCAGGCTACTTCAACACTTACTAGACAAATGCTCTAAGCTCCCAATTAACTACAAAAGACTCATCTACATGACCATAATACGACCTATTTGGACTTACGGAGTAGAGCTTTGGGGCTCCACTAAGCCATCGAATTCCTCTCGTATCCAATCCTTACAATCCAAAATCCTTCGTGAAATCCTTAATTCTCCTTATTTTGTTAAGAATAAAGTCATCCATAACGACCTTAATGTCCCTTTTGTTGCTGATTTGGCCCGAACCCGGTATCTATCCTTTCATAACAAACTTCATTCCCACTCAAATCCTCTAGTTTCAAACCTAGCTTCCTCTTCAATTCCCGACAATCCTCCGAGGCGTCTGAAAAGAAAATGGCCACGTGATCTTTTAAGTTGAACTTTAATTTGAGTACTACCAGTGGGTAGTTTCTCTACTTGTCATTATACATCACTTAGCCTATTTACATGTTGTATTACTGTAATGCAGTTGTAGATATCAATAAATAAATTTAAAAAAATATATATGTAACGTAATTATGTCATATTGTAATATTAAAATATAAAAAATTTGGCTAGATTAAATTGGTTATTATTATATATAGGGAAGAAATGGTGGGGGATACTGATAACATAATTACATGATGTAAGGTGATGATACTTTAACTACCCCTACTACAACCTGGCAACCTGCGGATCAAGTAACATATTTATTTATTATTATTTTTGTATACATATTAATTTAAAAAATACATTAATAAAAAAATGTAGAATTCATCAATTGTATCAAAAAGCATCGAGTGCCGAGCCCATTTGTGATAACAAACCTTGAGATTTATTCAATCAAAATTAGGACAAGATCTAGTTAGGAAGGGAACAACGAAGTACAAGGATGCTGCTAAGAGGGCTTACATATTCTAAGGAGAACATGGACCCACAAAGAAAAGATAACAAGAAACGATCCGTTCTACTTAAGACAGCTAAGAAGGAACGTAGGAATCAGGGATGAAGGTAAGGAATTAATGGTCTGATGGTCTGGATCGGAGAGCCACCGGACTGCAGGATCCAACTATTCCTCTGGTTAGCATAACATTTTCATTGCTAGTATCAGGATGAAGCGTAAAGGAATACGAAGGGATTTGCTATCATATTTAATGATATTATATATATATATATATATATATATATATATATATATATATATATATATATATATATTACCACTATTGTTTTATTGTTTACTTATTTAACATCACTTTATGTTGCTACGGCTAATTGGACAATCCTACAGTGGGAGTACAAACTTTTTTCCATCCATGTATAATTAGAATAGGGATCTTAAACGAGAATTTGACACCGTAAAGGCTCTGTACCCCCATTGAACGTCCTATCCGAAGGATAGCATAACAAAGGATTTATTACCTTTTAAAAAACCCTAGGGCGACTTGCTGCCGATCAGCGACCTTAGGTATAAATGATTTCTATACAAACCACTACGTCACAGGTGAAGAATTAGTTATATATCAGTATTGTTTTTTCCCTTTAATTCTTAAGATTCTTAAGAGACACCACCTTGACGTTGGATGACGGGCTTGCTTGTTCTGAGAATATCTCATTTATTTTCATATAAATATTCCTGTGTGGAATATAGTGAAGCTAAAAGTTGGTCACTTTTAAACATAAACATATATGTGTATACATTGAAATGCTTTTCATCTATATGTTCTAAATAAATACATGAAACACGGCATAAATGAACAAAGAAATACGAGAAATCCCAGGCAGGGTAGCCCACGAAAAGCTCTGAAAGCGATAGGGGCACAAACTTTTCAATGAAATACACAACAAAGATTTCATTAAAGTGGCTTATGTAAGGCTGACAGATGTCACTTAGTTGGAGCTAAACTCCACATCCTTATTATCGGCTACTTTAGGCTCAGCTCCTTTTGCAAGGGTATTCGTCGCCGATGCAACTAGTGTCAAATCCGGATACATTGGCGGGTGGTGGGAACCATTAACCTATACGGTATCAATTCCGCAGGTTGTAGTTTCGAGTCAGTAACTTTTCATTCGTTGGTTTCTTTTAAATATTCTCGAAAGTAAAAATATCTTTTTTACTAATTACAGACTGTATACTGGCTAAAGAACCGACTAACACATACTGTTTAGGTTATATTATCATTTTTACATATTACACCTTCCCTCTTTTTTTCAAATATCAATCATTAGATTAATTTATATTACTCTTTTTACTACTTTTTTGATAATAACCTATAATTATTCTCTTTGTTTTTATATTTATCTAAAGATTTCCCCATTTTTATTTAATCACTCATATCCCAAGATGCCTTTAGGTATTTTTATTCTTTACTATCTATCATTTTAATTTGTATGTATCTTGTATATAAGCCCTGAAGAGGACTTGCAATGTGGGTCAAAACGTTGGCTTAGAAATAAATAGTTATCCTTATCCTAATGACAATATGGTGATAAAAATGTATTTTTTTAGGTTTCTAATTTTTGGCATTCTAAATTGTTGTCCCCTTTATTATAGAGAAAGTATTTAGCTACTGAATTATATTTAGTTTAAATGGTAGGAGTTCGCAGGTTTTCGCTTCGAGCAAGTTTTTACTTTTCACTCGTTTCCTTTTAATATCTCTAAAATAAAAATAAGTTTATTTTTTTAAAAAATAATTTATTGATATTTACAACTGTAATTATATTACATCAAGTAAATCTGCTGTATGAACAAAGGACATGAAAAAAAAAAAAACATGTGTGGAGAAACTACCATATCACTCCAATAAAGTTCTATTGTAGAAGGTCTCGAGGCCATCTTCTTTTCAGACGCCTCGAAGGGTTATCACGAATATTATGGGAAGCAAGTTGAGAGACTAGCGGATTCAAGTGTGTATGGAGCTTTTCATGGAAGGATAGGTATCTATTTTGGGCCAAATCAGCAACATATGGGATATTAAGATCATTATTAAATGAGTTAGTTTGTAACATAATAAGGAGCATTGAGGATTTTACGAAGGATTTTGGATTGTAAGGATTGGATACGAGATGAATTGGATGGTTTAGTAGAGCCCCAAAGCTCAACTCCGTATGTCCAAATAGGTCTCTGAATCTTTTGTAATTAATTGGGAGCTTTGAACGTTTGTCCAGTAAATGTTGAAGTAGGCGAAAACGTCGAGCAGTTTCTTATCTTTTCAATCTTGTAAAAAAATTATTTAAATTTTATACTAATATAGCGATTTTGATGAAAGTTTGGTTTCCACCAGTTGCTTGTTTATCGAATTTATTCTTATTATTTATATATTTTTTTTATTTCAGTTAGCAATGAGAGGCAACCTGCGGAACTGATACAACCTATACCATTACAACCCTTGAAGGATCTTAGGTTCGGAAAATGAGACCGTACTATTTCTAGAACAACGGTTGTGCAGGGAGGTGATTTGTCCGAGACCTAACTTAAGAAAGCATGTTTCCCAATTAAGAGGTAGGGTAGTCTCCCCACGGGTGTCTGAAGATGCCTATGGTGGTTAGCGGATTAAATGATTTGTGTACCATAGACGGATTTGAACCCTGGGCCTTCAACACAGCAACTCAGAGCTCCCACTTCGTTAAGTTTCCAGTCTTTTTATGTTCCACTTACCTTCTTATGGAGAGAGGTAATTTGTTCCAGATCACTCTCAACTCTCAGGTTTTCCAAGAATTGAGGGAAACAATTGATAGAGGCTGGGTGAGCACCAGGAGATTTCCAACAGGGTCCAACCATGGTTGTTAACAAGTTAAATAATTTACCTGAACCCGGAACCTTCGGCATAGCAACTCAGAGCTCTACGCTCCGAGCAAACCCGCTTTCTTAAATATTCAATAAACATGAAATAACAATTATGTTCGATATGACAAGTTCCCTCAAGCAATAGTAGTCCTAAAAAGAACTTAATTACTTAAGTATTTGTTTACTTGCCAACGATGGATAAAATGCGAGACTTACCCCCCCCCCAAATACGATGAACGAATTAACTTCAAATATTAGGGATTAAATTTTTATAATTCTACTGAATAATAAAACTCCTTAAAACGTTCGGCATTCCCTTGAATTATATTTATGAAAGCTTTTCATTGATAATAATTTAATCTTATTTATAAAGGAAAAAATTTATAACGATTTCCCAGTTTAATTTTTCCTTGGTTTATGGGCTATGAAACTTTTTTTTTTTAATGATCGGATTTCCTCCTTAAAACTTATAATGAATTTTTCTTTTACAAATCTTTACATTTATAACTATACTATTGTAAATATGAGACGCGCGTACAGAAGTTATGAATACAGTACCACGAGGAAAAGATATAGATGAAAGACCAATTAATTTTCAAAAGTTCATTTTTATACGGTTGGGGGCGGTATTTTTTATTTTTATTTTTACCAAGCATTTATGTACGTACATTATGAAGACATAGTATATGAGACTTTAAATTCCTTCATTTAATAATGAAAAAGAGACTGTACCACTACAAGCCATAAGGGTCTTGGATTAAGTACGTGGTGGAGACTATGCTGTTTCTAATACACCGATTGTGACGGTAGATGATTTTAAAATGAATCCCACGATTAAAATATTATTCCTCCACATTTTTTGGGGCACGGGTCCATTGGCAAAGCAATTCAGGGCTATACACACTGTGCTACTGTAAATATACAACACTGTAGTACTACTGTTCAAGAGTAATGATTGCTGAAATTTGATTGTTATAATTTAATAGTTAATTAAACTATTTATGACTACCACCGGTACCAGATTTTAAGTATTTAGAAATATTTTATGAAAAATATTTACAGTTTCTTTGTGTTAGTAAAATCGAAGTAGCTTTTAAGCATGGCGCTGTTGTGCCATTCACGTTCTGATATCATCTAGATGTTTATCTAAAGTGTATAATACCGACTTCCAACAATAAATGATTGCATGCAATTTCGAAAAGTAGCCTACTTTTAAAAATTATCTTTAATTTTAAGATAGTCCGCAATAATTCAGGAAGAAGCAATAATGTGATTGAGCTGTTTAGATGATAAATAATGCATTGCGTAAATAAGTGAGGATTTTTTAGAAATTAAAATGTAATAGATTTATTAATGTAGATTAATAGAACGATTTATTTATTTTTTTCTCTTTGAAAAAGATCTACAATGTGGTTCGAAGCGTCATTTTAAAAAAAAAAATATTTCATCACTATTCAAGAAATTAATTCCTTGACCTAAACTCGGACCATTTTCTTCCTCACATTTACTTATAAAAAACCTGTAGCACTACAACCCGTGAACGGGTCTGGGGTTCAGTACATGGTAGAGTCTGTACTGTTTCATGGACAATGGTTCTGCAAGCAGGTGACTTGTCCTAGGCCACGCTCAACCGCAAGATTTTTCCCCTTATTTTTGGTACCCAATTTTTATAATATTTTATAGAGGCTGTGTGAGCCCTAGGAGGGTCCTAGAGCCTGCAGTGGTATTTGAACCAGGATTTCCGGCATGGCAACTCAGTGCTCTACCACCGAGCCACCCCGCTCCCATAATAATAATACTAATAATTAAACAAGAAAAAAATATAAAGGTATCAGATCCACTGGTTGTATCTTTCATTTAAGTTACAAGTTTCAACTTTTCAATCACTTCCTTTATATTATTATATAATATAAATAATATATATAATATAAATAATATATATAATATAAATTAATATTATTGATAGCGAAAATAATAGTGAGGTTTATTACGAATTTATCTATTCTATATTCTTTATCTTATTTCAATAAATACAGAATAGTAATCTCAGTTTAAGCATCCAAATGCCTAAACATTTATTAAACAAAACAAAAAGTCAGTAACAAATAACAAAACAAAACATAATAATACAAAAATACAATTGTTATTAAAAAAATACCTGAATAAGTTGAATTAATGATTTCTTTAGACTCCTGGAATGTAATGACAATTGAAAAAAAAATTAAATTCCTACTTTTGCATTCGGTTTTCTCCAATAGCATTATTTTTATATTTTATTTTATCTACTTATATTCTTTACAATTTTTTAAATAATATTTTAATTTGTTTTTATCTTGTCTATGTAGTCCAGAAGAAGACCTCCAATGTGGGTCGAAGCGTCGTTTTATAATAAATATTTAAGAAATTAATTCTTTGACCTAAACTATAAATTAAACTGCCTATTTTTATTTTTTACAATTACTTTTTATATATCATTTTAATTTTGTAAAGTCGTTGGGTATAGTTACGAAAGAATTCCAAATACCATAAAACATATGTTACATAAATATTGCACTCCACTAGTAGGGGTTGGTTACATTATTACTCCTATATATAAGTGTTTTTACATATACTATATATATACTAGCTTATGCCCGCGGCTTCGCTCGCGTGGAATTTGGTCTGCCACATAAAGTTTCGTGAAAGATCATTTAAAATAAATAATTTAATTATTTTTTTAAAATATAAGTTACCCGTACATCCAAAATTTAAGGTGTCTAACTTAAAAACTGACGGATACTTTGAAACTTTGAACCCCTATTATATTAAAGGGGGAACTCTTGGGGTGGAATTATCCAAATTTCTTTCTTAAACTATACAAAAAACCTATTTACAAATTTCAAGATGCTAAGTTCCTGAATTGCCTTTAATTATGTACAATAACGGGGAGAGCACATACCCCGTGCCCCCACATAAATCTGCCCTTGCTGTAGACTATGATGTATAACCTATTTTACTCAATAAGTTTCATCCAAATCCGTTCAGTAGTTTTTTGGGTGAATGAGTAACAAACATAAATACAAACATTCACATTTATAATATCAGTAGGATATCAAAACAATCGTCCATGTTCTTTCTGTCTTTTTGACCACTATTATCATGTGATTTGCCTTTAATTATGTACTGTAATGGATTCTCCACAGTACCTAAAAAATAGTCGGGGGCACGTTCCCCCGTGCGGCCCCTCTAAATCCGCTCTTGCTATAGTCTATGTGTTATTCTGGTGTATAAGCTATATTAATGTCAAGTTTCAACCAAATCCGTCCAGTATTTTTGCGTGAAAGAGAGACAAACATACAAAGTTTCACATTTTTAATATTAGTAAGATTATATATATATATATATATATATATATATATATATATATACAGTAAAACCTCGAATTAACGGACAGCCCTGGTGCAAATATTTTTGTCCGTTATTTAGAGGTGTCATTTAAAGGGAGGTTTTATTTTTTTATAAATATGTATTTGTACAAATTAATTCTCTCTTATTCAATTTCCCATGTGTTTAGAAGGTAAGTAGAATAAAAAAAAACCGCACTGTTTTTGAGTGTTCCCGAAACTTGTGTCCTACCGATATTGAGTCTTTCCGCTAGCGCACGTACCCTTAACTTTTCAAGGTCATAAAAGTCGATTACATTTATTTTTTGTTCTAAAGTGAGTCTCTTACGTGAGGGAGACATTTTCAGCCGCCTGCCACGAGGGTTAGAACAGAACTAAATTTTAATAAAGCAAGTCCGAGAATAAAAAAAAGTATTTATGTGGAAAACCTTTACTCAAAAGTAAACACAACTGTCCCTGTTTCCTTAGACCGGAAACAACTAATTGTTTCCGAGAAACGGGAAAGGGATAAAGTCATACTGTCCGTTTTTTAGAGGTTTTTTTAATCGATTTCTAACCAACACAGCCTGTCCGTGACCGTTAATGAGAGATTTCGTTAAATAGAGGTGAAAATGCCTTAAAAATTGTATTAAAATGTTGGTGCAAAAAAAATCGTCCGGTAATGGGGAGTGACCGCTATTTAGGGGTGTCCGTTAGTAGAGGTTTTACTGTGTATATATATATATATATATATATATATATATATATATATATATATATATATATATAATTATTTTGAAACCTAATATCTACCTCGAGGATGGTAAAGGTGGCCAAAGATTTACAAGATCTGTAGAGCCAACCGAAAAAAAAAAAAAAAAAAAATTCTCATAGAATCCCATGTCATGTCCAAATCGAGTAGACGATCTGAATTTCACTTATAAAAACCAAATAAAATTTTACCAATACAAAAACATTTTTTTTTTAGTTTTACAGTTTCTATAAGACTGAAATATATTTCTCCTAGAGCACTCCCTAACAGGCGGCACAGCTACCCAACGATGGGGAAGACCCCGTTTTACAGACCGCGAATTAAATTTAAATAAAACGAAAGAGACTTGAGAAAAAGTGAGAGTCCTAAAAGTGGCCCGGAAACTCTTATTAACAGTTGAGTAGAAAAGGGTAATTATCAACAATTAACAGAAACTCTTAAAAAAGTTTTCATATAAAAGTTCGGTTTGAAAGTGGCCCGTGCATTTTGAAACCGCTTGGGTATTGAGCTGAGAGCGAGGGCAATTTACCTCACCGGAGATTGGGGAGATGTTCAAAAAATAATCCTCCTCTCTCCGATCATAAATTAATTAAAATCAATTAACTGGGGAGGTTTTTATTTTAAACAATTATTATTAAACGAAAATTATTATAATCTGTTTGAGTACATGGAGAACCACAAAAATGTTAAATTTAAAACTAATATAAGAAAATCTAAAATATCAATCTTTTTTCTTTTTTTATTCAATGAAGTTTACAACTGCATTATACTAACACAATAAGTAAATAGGATGTATTGTATATATTGGTAAGAAGATAGACAAGTAAACAAACTACCCATTGGTAGTACTCAAATTAAAAGTTCAGCTTAGTAGATCACGAGGCCATCTTCTTTTCAGACGCCTCGGAGGATTATCAGGAATTGAAGAGGTTGCAAGGTTTGAAACTAGTGGGTTTGAGTGGAAGTGAAGTTTGTCATAGAAAAATTGATATCGAATTCGGATCAAATCAGCAACAAATGGGACATTATGGTCATTATGGATGGACTTTGTTCGAAACAAAGTAAGAAGCATTGGGGATTTTACGAAGCATTTTGGATTGTAAGGATTGAATAAGAGAGGAATTCAATGGCTCCAAAGCTCTACCCCGTAAGACCAGATCGGTCTAATGTTTGTATTGTGTATGAGTCTTTTGTAATTAATTGGGTGGTTAGAGCATTTGTCTAGTAAATGCTAAAGTAGCCTGAAACGGCGAGCTGTTTCCTGTCGCTTCAGTCAAGTACTAGATATCAATCTTAAATCAATTTTTAAAAATTTGAAGAAAAAATGTATCTAGAATAATTGTATATATATATATATATATATATATATATATATATATATATATATATATATATATATATATATATATATATATATATAGATATATATATAACGGTCCGTTTGGAAATGGAATAAAGATCGATTAACTATTTATTAGAAACCGACATTTAGACCCACAATACAGGTCTTCTTCAGGGCTCGATACACAAGATAAAACAGAAAAATTAAAATGAGTAGAAATATAGCTAAATGTAAAATACTTTATGTTATAGGAAGGTCATGTAGCAATGATAATGTAACCTAAACCTACTAGTTAAGCATGAAGTTATTAGTTAGTATGAAATTATAACATTGAAAAGAAAACGAATGAAAGCGACAACCAGCGGATCAGATACTTTTATATTAAAAAATACTTGAATAAACTGAATTTAAGATTCTTCCTTAGAACATAATGAAGTCGCAATTATAGCTATTAAGAAAATTAAAAATATATTCGTACTTAACTAGTAGGTATAGGTTACATTATCATTGCTACTTAGCCTTCCTATACATAAAGTGTGTTATATATGTATATATATATATATATATATATATATATATATATATATATATATATATATATATATATATATGTTATGTATGCGATTGTTCAGTGGTACAAGACCATGGATGACCATTGATCATTCCCTAGCGCATTCTGGATAGTTAGCATCTTGTACCTGTAGGGCAGTCATGTATTAGAAAGCAGGAGAGAGAGAGGGGGGGGAGAGAGAGAGAGAGAGAGAGAGAGAGAGAGAGAGAGAGAGAGAGAGAGAGAGAGAGAGAGAGAGAGAGAGAGAGAGAGAGAGAGAGAGAGAGAGAGAGAGAGAGAGAGAGAGAGAGAGAGAGAGAGAGAGAGAGAGATATCTTATTACTACGTTATAGCTAATATAAGAAATACTTATCAATTATCGTCAAATAAAGAAGAAAAAAAATCAGGCTACCATCCCTTCTATCCAGGGCATCAAGATCCATAAAAATAACGAAGGAGGATGCGAAGACAGCTACTAAATCACAATAAAGGCCGGCTGAGAGCGAATTGTGAAACGAATTCACAGCTTCTCATTACGAGCACCTTTAATTGCCAATTAACTTGGATGATGCAATCTGGAAAAAGTACCACGCTACGAGGCTTGTTTCGGCCCAACCTGCAAAGCCCGAAGTAACACTGAGGTCTTACTTCATCAATGTCTTATAGAGCTGTCAGAGTTAGACTGCGTTCACACTAAGGCGATATATCCCCACGATTTATCGCTAGGAATGTCCAATATCAGTTGACGTAACGTAACAAACATCTAACAGAATCTAACTATATGATATGCAGTCTCCGCTGAATAAGAAATTTAATTATACAAAATATTTTAGTATATTAAATATAAAAAATTATAAAATGAGAACACCCCACTTGCTTATTCTCTTTCACAACAAATACTAGGTGATCAGAAAAGACTAAAATGTAACTCTGCTAATATTGAATAGTGTATTATTCCGACAGGACCTCGGTAATTATTGATAAATATGGATTAATTTATTTATCAATATTTCTAAGACAAATATATGAATTTTTATCAGGCGATTTTTATTCCAGGATATTTATTTTAAAAGGCCGATATATTTTCTTTATGAATAAAGTCGCATAAAAACTATTTCGTAATTTTTATTAGGCACCCTAATTACATTCTTAATTTTAAAAATAATTAATTTAAATTGTTTTTCTTTGTAATTAGTGAATCACCGCAACATAAAATTTGATAAAAGGTGATTCATTTGAAAAAAAATCCCACAAATTATATCTATTTTATATAACCGCGTTCAAACTATTTTACGATATTAGATAAGCGATACATCGTAAGGAATATATAGCGACGATTTATTGCTAAGAAGATTCAATAACAGCCAATAAATCGGCGCTACCTGAGTGATAAAAATTTAGTGGGTACACAATTACAGTTACAAAAACGAGCTCAAGTGAAGAAGAGGTAATGGTTTATTGGTTCAGATGTAGGGTGAGAGGGAAAAGAAAATATCGGGTACATCAAGAAAAAAAAACTTCATTTTATGTAGGAGGCAATCGATACAGATGCACTCAGCTTTCACTAGATTAATGAAAATAATTAACGAACTATCTTCTCTTCTTACCGTCATATTCACAGCTCAAAATATCGGAAGATACAAATCGCTGAGGATAACTAGAAGTGACACATCTAGAGGTATGTCACTTGCCATATGTCGCGCAACCCTAGCGAATATGAATCTTTTATCGTCCCCTATTAGGCTTCTTGGAACTGTCTCTGTTAGTCGAGTATCGTATATCGCTTACGATATATCGATTATCTTATATCGCCTCAGTGTGTAGGAGTCCTTAGCGATCGCTACTGAATACGCCTTCAAAGGGGGCCTGAAGGAACATCGAGGTCAGGTTAAATACGGAATTGGTTCCAAAAATATGGTCTCATTCAAGCAGGACTAATCACTTAATGGAAACGTTTGGGTAATTCGTTAATTTACCCATTTGGAAGAAAATACTCGGGCCAGGTGAAGGGTAGTATAAATGATAAATCGTAGAACTAAAGTTTTTAAATAAAAATAAGCAAAAACACTAAAATGGACGTAAAATTTTTATTAATTGATTATTAAAATGCATATGGAAAAAAAATTGAGACTCTAAAACTTGATTTTGACATGATTAAACTATAGAATGATACCTGAATTAGAGAACCGTTGACTGCTTAGGTATTAGCCAGTATTTTAAGGACTTTTTTAATAATTGCAATGGGTTGTAGAGGTACAGGTTTTATATTTTATTTATAAATAGAGATATATATTTAAATATCGTTTTTTTTTTAATTCAAATTTTAATAAGAATATTACAGCGTATAGGATAAAAATGACGCGCAAAAATATGTTTCATACGTCACCAATGAAAGGATAGCTGTTATTACTATTATATTCAATATTACTTTATCTTTGTATTTATTATTTTATTTATATTTTCGTGTTGCTGATATGTTAAACAGTATATGATTTCTCATGATTAATTATCGTAGTTGTTATTGTTGTATTTTTTTCTCATTATTTTTTGTTGTTTTGCTTCTCATAAAATTTGTACAACTATGTGTTTCTCTCTATAATATTATTTTTATCTTATTCATATTTTTTCTCTTTCTTTTTTAAATATTTTCATTGGAGCTAATTCGCAATTTTTAATTTTTTCTTCATTTATTAATTTAACTGTAGTAATTAATTAGACGTAATTATATTCTACATTATAACTTTATATTATTACTTGTAATGTTATTCTTAAGGAATTTGTCACAAAATAAATAAGGACATTATTATTATTTTTGTTGTTACTACTCAAATACCGTTTTAGTTGATACATTTCAAATTTAATTTAAATCATCCCTACTTTTGTATCTGGCTTACTCCAATTATTATTTCTATATTTTATTTTATCTGTTTTTATTCTTTACAATTTTTTTATATATCATTTTATTTTTTTTTATGTCGTCTGTCTAGGTCTGAAGAAGAAAAGCAACTTGGGCCGAAACGTCGGCTTCTTATTATAGCACTATTTAAGGAATTATTACTTTGACCTCCATCCGGACTAATTTCTTCTCCAAATTTATACCGCCAAGTAATAATTATAGAAGATAAATTTATAAATATTGTGCCCATTCTACACTACTAATATTTGTCTCATAGTAGTTCGTAGTTTAATTAGAGTATTACTAATGTTTGTCGAGTTGAAAGGAGTTTTTTTTTTAAATGTGCTAAAAACTCACTTAATCGAAAGGGTTTTCATAAAAATTAACGGGGAGGAAATGGAGTAATTAAAGAAGGGATGAGAAGGCAAGGGAAAAACACGGGTAGATCACTCAAGGGAAAAGGGCTAAATCTCCAACTCCCTTGCCCTAGACCAATTCAACACAAATCCATTTGTCCCATGAGCCGGAAAAAATTATCAAACTATTACATCGGTCTGGGTCAAAACGAAAATTGATATTTGTGAGCAAGGATAAGAGACCACAAAGCGGAGAAAAATTCCAGTAAAATTTACAGCGAGCAAGTCACATTTTAAAGATTTTTTTTATAAACAAAAATTATCAGGTAAATATAAAAATTAAATATTTCATTTTACTTAATTAAAAATTTGTATTTTTTACGAATTCATCCAAATTATTTTAAAGCTCGTAAAATCTTAAAAATATCCAACCACCCAAATAAAAATAAGAGAAAAAAATGAAATGATATTAATCATAGAGGCACATTATTTTATTTTATTTATTATTAATAAAAATCATTTCATGAAAGATACAGTATTAGTTTTTACAGTGAAATTAATTTTCTATTATTTTAAATATTTCTTTAATTATACTTTGAAATTTTAACTAAAACTAAATAACCTTCGTTCTTTTCTTCTATTATATTTTTTTTTTAGTTCTGTATAAACATTTCAATAATAAATATTGAATATTATTTATTTGTTTTTTAATATATTTTATAACCAATTTATCAGAAAGATTATCATGTTCTTAAATGTCATAGTGACAAGGACAAAACTATGTTTATTTTACCGTTGTACTTTAATTTAAAAATTAATTTTTTTTTTCAATTTTATTGAAATTATTTAAACACTTATAATGGTTGTTTTCTAATAATTGAAATATTTAAAATATCCATCCATCTCACCTTATTATTATTTTTTTATTTCAAATCAGTATGTAATATACCATGGTATATATAAATAATTAAATAAATATATGATATCATGCAAATCTATAAATACATGACCTACCTATCTATCATCAATGTTGGATGCTAATTACTGATTGTTTATGCAGCGAAAAGCAATATATAAATAAATACTCTTTCAAGTTTCCACGGCGACTATTTATACACAAAACTTTCTGGTTTAGACCGTGTTGTTAAATTTTTCTTCGCCAACGTTTCGCCAGACATACTGCTAGCTTCTTCAAGGCTGGATCGAGAATGAAGATGCTCCTTTTTTTTTTCTTATCCCTCCTAGAATTTTTATTTTCAATTATATACAATTTACAATTATTTACATAATTATAAAGCTTCTATACAATAAATGCTTCTATATCTTTTTACAAAAAGGTTTGAACCCCGATACGTGGACGACACATTCGTTATTTCATCCTAACATCCAATTCACTATGGAAGTTGAAACAGAAGAAGGTATACCGTCCCTGGATGTTAAAGTGGAAAAGAAAGGTAACCGATTAAGATACTCGGACAGAAAGCCTACCCACACTGACCGGTATTTGAATGCTGGCTCTCACCATCACCCTGCACAAAAACATAGTGTGATAAGAACATTGATGACTAGAGCCATTAGGATTTCAGAACCGTCATATTTAAAGAAAGAAGAAAGACACCTTTAGATTTTCTTTAGAAAGCATTCATAAAATTTGGTTATCAGGAAGACATTACAAAAAGAGAATTTAAGAAAGCCCAAAAGACAGGCGGACGACATAACATAACAGAAGAAAAAGGAGAAAAATTAAAAAAGCAGTGATCCCATATGTCAAAGGCGCCACCAAGAAAATAGCCAAAATACTAAAAAAGTTCAATATAAAAACAACATACACCACATATAAGCCAGGTTTTACCGAGTGCAAAAGACAGATTAGGGCTCAGAACACCTGGGATATACAGCATTCCTTGCTCCTGTGGAAAAGAATAAATTGGGCAAACAGGCAGGCTGATATCCACAAGACTTACTGAACACATTAAAAGTGTGAAGAAAATGGATAGCAAAATATCAGCTTTGGCGGAACACTTCACTACCACGAACCACATTATAGAATTTGAAAAAGTCAAAGTGTTTCAGAAATGCAGCAATACCATAGAAAGGAAGATACTGGAAGCTAATTCCAGCCAAGCAGAGCCCCCAGAAACAACCCAATCACAGTCATGGAAGAGTAGACTACGACCTAGGACACGAAAAAACCCGATTGCTAGCGTAAGGACCCGACGAACTACGAGTGGACCCGAGCGACGGCTATATAAAGCCACAAGTTACCGGAGCATCTTCATTTGCTTAACAGTCCCTCCCCGTTTTTTATTGTATAAAGCCAGCGGCCATGTGCCGGTTCGAGTATAAACCGCGATCAGCGGGCTCAGTACATTTGTAATGCCTTAAAATACTGCAAGGTAAGAAAAGTTAAGTTAATTGAAATTGTAAATAATTAAAATAAATTCTAGGAGGAATAGAAAAAATGAGAATCTTCATTCTCGGTCCAGCCTTGAAGAAGCTAGCAGTGTGTCTGGCGAAACGTTGGCGAAGAAAAATTTAACAACACGGTCCACCAGAAACCACTAAAGTTTTGTGTATAATATATAAATAATTTATTATTGCAGCACTACGACTTAACATGGATTAAAAATAAATTATTCAAATACCTTTAAAGTTCAAAAACATATCCGGGTGGGAAGTGTCCGGGAACCATCCTGAAAAAAAAGACAAATGTTTAAAACTTTAGCATAATAAATTATGAATAAAATAAAAAAATACCAGATTGTAAGAACTCAAAAATTAAAATTTAAATTAAATAACTATACTACCCTTCCAAAACACAAACGTATATAAATTATTCTTAAAGTTCGCGTTTAAAATTTTATCATTTCGTGTTTTTTTTTACTAATGCGTTGGGGATATTTGATTACTTTTGCTTATTCAATAATTAACACAGCAATATTGTATGTAAGAATTAAAATTTTATCTCGATTCACGGACCATTAATAAAAATACAAATGAACAGGTGAAAATCGTAACTTCTTCTTCATCAGCCATAACATTTAAAATTTAATAGAATATAATAGACAAATAATATTATTCTGGGGTCAGTCCCCTTAATTATAACAAATGAGTACAGGCTATGAAGCTACATAGAAAAATAATATGGTATTTATAAACTTTATTAAAAAGTATATAAAAACCATTATTCGCAGTATGAAAAAAAAATCTAAAAAAATAAATAATAATTATTTTAGAGAAGAAAAATTAACAATAAATTATTAGTTACTTCTAGTGGATATGGACTAGAAATTTTAACTGATTTATTTTATTGTTTTATCCAAATTAATTTCTAAAAAATAAAAACGCTAAAGCTGAATCTATAAATGTAATACTTGATTTATCCAATAATATTAAATATTACAGAGAACATTTCATCGAAGGGAATTGAGGTTAGCAAACATATATTATGTCTGATTAGATAAGGTTTATCTTCGAAAATTCCAGGTGTGTGTAGAAATGAATAAACATTGAAGTCACCGCAGATCATGGATTCTAATAAATTGATCCAAAATAAAATTTTAATAGATTTATAACAAAAAATAAAATAGTTCTACAACAAAAAAACATAGTTTTATATTATGTCAGCTGATTTAGATTGGAAAGCAAAATTTTTATGAATATATATATGACAAACAATTCCAAATTATCAGCAATATAGACTTGAAAAGCACCAAGAAAATTTATGAGTATTAAAAGCAAATAGAAAAAACAATGAAAAAGCGAAAATTAAGATTTTTACGATCACATTCATGGAATATGGTAATAGACTGATACAAAATATATGCATATATTTCGATTAAAGAAAAATCAACCGAAATGGTCCACAGAAATCTCTTGCATCTATATTAGACAAGTAGGTACACAAAAATTAACTTCTTCATAAAACTTTTCTTAGGCTTTTATTAACGTCAAGCCAAGGACACGTTTCTACAAATGTTTTATTACGGAGTTAAGGGTAGCAATGACAGGATATATAATTCAAAAAATATCGATTTCTTTATTCCCGCTGCAACTGAAAGTAGTCTACTTTTAACTATGGAATTGAGGCCTTCGGATCATGAATTGTTTAACCTTTTTTTGCAATCAATAGATCGATATTGCATGTCCAAAATACTCTTTGAGTCGACTGCTGCATAATGTTTCAAATAATAATAACAGAATTCAGATCGCTATGTGTCAACTGTTGTATCGAAGGGTGTTAGAATACTTCAGGATCTGGAGAACCTGTGGCATACCCATACCCATCCTCTATCAAGAGGGTACCCAAAATAGAAGGAAAATCTAGTGGCTGAGCGTGATATCGTACAAATCACCTCCCTGCAGAACCGTTGTCCAAGAAACGGGACATTCTCTACCACGTAATGACACCAAGAGACTTCGTGGTACGAGCCTTTAACAGTAATAAAGTTTTTTTGGGGAAACATTTTTACAATTGTTTATAATAATTATCCTTAAAAAGGCTCAGCAGGTCTACTGTACAATATCCGTACAGAAATAGACGAGAACCCCAGAAAATGGAAAGGGATATAATCTTATTGATGAGTGAGATCGGCGTTGGGTGACAAGCACAAAAGGTGCTACGTTGAGGAAATACTTTCCCACATTCCGGTCCCGACTAGCTGCAAAATGGATTCTCCCGGACTACTGGATTTCGCAATTTGCAATTTCGCAATTGAGACTTTGGGGCCAAACTTCATGACTACGGAAGTGATATTGACCCTTTATGTCCTAGCTGCGGCGTTCCGGAGTCTGCTGAGCACATTTTCACAAGTTGCACCACCTTTGAGTCACTAAGATCCAGATTGCAGAGGGGAACCGGATTTTACCTTCTCTCCGAGAAAGAATTCCCTCAGTTAATGACCCGAGACAAATGCCCGTACTTCAAAGAGTTTGTGTACGAGTGGAAAGCGGAAGTGGGGACAACACTCTTCAATCTTGGAAGAAGAAGGCATGGAAATGACCAGTAGGAGACATTGTGAAAAACATTGAAAATTAGTAAAATAAAGCCAAAAACTCAAAAAGAAACACTATTATTTATTATAATGCAATTGGGAAAAACCACAATGCAAAGCCTTATGTTTCAAAAAATACACCTACTTACCAGTCGACCTTTTTCTTCGAGATGCGATTCACGTAACCCCTTTTTGATTTTGGTGTCTTGATAATGCCTGAATAGGCGAAACGTCGACTGGTAAGCAGGTGTATTTTTTGAAACATAAGGCTTTGCATTGTGGTTTTTCCCACTTGCATTATATTGAAAATTAGTGTGAAAAGTTTATAGACAATACAATTATTGTGTGATAATTAATACTGTCCAAACCCGTGTTGCCGTAAAGCATGGAAGGGTGCTTAAATAAATAAATAAAATTGATTATTGCTTAATAATGACGTATTATTGGAATCGAAGTTCTTTTGAAGTCTGATGAAACTCATACCATATTTCCTATAGCACGCGACAAAAATGAAACTATAAAACTTAGTCAGTATAAACCCTGTTTAACCGGACTTACCTTCTACTTAAACTTAACATCAAAAATATTTCCTATAACATCAAACTCTTCAGGATTTTTTTAATCACTCTCGTGTATGGCTCGTTTATTAGAGCTTATCAAAGAACAGGTATTCTCAGACATGCTGAGAAAGAATACAAGGCTTTGAATGAATAAATTATATATCCAATATACAACGTTTTGGATATTAACTGCACATGAACATAAACTCATGTCAAATCAAGAATTATAGCGCCATAAAAATGGACTAAATCTATAACTCAAAATTTCCATTCATATTAGTTTAAAATAATAATTGGTCTCAGCGACCCCCAAGATTCAATGACGATACCACTAATTTCTGCTAATAAAATTCTACCCTTTACTAACATTTCGAAGTATAGATGATACATTATACTTTATTTTATTGTTATATGATATATATATTTTTCAAATAAAATATATAGATGATACATTGTTAAAACGTTCATTTCTTGATGAAATAATTACAGAAATATACATATTTCCCATAATTACTAAACTCTTTTTTCCGTATTAAAAATCACGAAGAAAAGAAAAATAATTAAAAGTTACAACTTTAATGTCTTAACTCGAAGCGACAACCTGCGGAACTGATATCTAAATTTTAATTATTTTAATATTTTGTACATTAATGCGGAAAAGCATCCCACGAAAGCTCCATAAATCCTTATATATTAAAAAGTCGTGGAAGTAAACAAACCTTTTTTCTCCAACAAACATTGATTTGTATGAGTTGAACACCCGTGGCGGAACAAAGGGAAGACAAACACTAGCATATGAGCCATGAAAGAAGAGAAAAAGAAGCCACGTGTAATAGAATAAATAATCAAACTAAACTTTGGAAATACAGAATTGATTATATTTTCATATAAATACATTGGTAAATAATGTATTTTGGTTCATCTACTACATGAGTTATGATATAGTGGAGTAAAGTAAGATATTTCTTATATTTTGGAAGTTCTAATCTGATAAATCATTGAAATAAGACGTAAAGAAGCAGAAAATGTTTATTTTATATTTCAGGCTGTGCTTTATATTCAATCCAACTTGTAAATATGTATTGTGGTACATAATACAAACGTTGCATATATTGCGTGAATGATTGTATGAATCATGTACCACTTCAACCGACGAAGAATCTTGTGTTCATTACGTGATTACTGTTTTTAGGTCAACGATTGTGCAGGGAGATTAGTCCTAGACCACGCTCAACCGCCATGTTTTCCCATCAACTTTTTAGAGACTGCCTTAGCCCCATTTTCTAATCTAAACTGGACAATACCCTATAAAATGTATATATTTTTATTTGTGAATAAATAATATTATTTTTATTATATGAAACAATGAATATTTACATTCGTCCTCGCTTTTCTATTGGGAAGAGATACATAAATAAATGACCATCTGGAATGTTGTGAAGATAATTTTTTTCGAGATTTTGTATTAAAGTGAAAATACTGGTGGTAAAGTTGGCCGCCCACAAGATGAAACTGTAAACTCTGCGATGGAGAAAATTTTCCAATTCATAGAAACGAGTGATGATTGCCAGTTTTCGTTGGATGAATTGTATAATGTTTGTCAAGATGGAGGTTTAGATGACAAAACTATAAAAATACGATTGAAATTGAAGTATGGCAGTAGAATTATTATTACAGAGAAGCCTGGAATATTAAAACATTTATTTGTTTTATTGACAATTACCAAAGATATTTTAAGTCAAATCTGGTCTGATAAAGAACACTTGGATGAAAAAAAGCGGGTATTGTTCCCTTAAATTCTCCTAAAATTGTCATGAAAGTTAGTGGAGTAGACCTACAGGGAAAACCAAGGTAAAAAAAAACGCGCCGAGTACACTACCTCACAGATGGCGTGGAAATGTGTGCATATTATGTATGTACAATGTGACTCTTAGAATCGCGATATCTCAGGAATGGTAACTCTTAGGAAAAAAATCATTAAGAGATCATCAATCAAGACAATCATTTTTGTAGAGAATTTTAAGTTCGACAACTTTGGTTTGAGGTTTTTTTTGATAAAACTAACCGTTTTCGAGAAAAATAGAAAAAAAACTCAAATTTTGACCTTTGATCCCGAATAACTTTTGTAGCACACATAGGATCGATGGGGATTTTTAAAACTTTATTTGTAATGGTAAACCCCCAGCTCTCCACCAATATTTGGCTCTCCGGGAATTTTTGTTATTGTATGACCGGACTATGATTTGTAAGCGGGGTGAACAAATAACGTTTACGCAATTTCTTCAAAATATAACATCCAAAAAAAAGAAATTTTTTGAAAAAAAAAAACGACAAAATCCACTGTTCGTTTTTTTTTATTTGTTCATTTAATGTCACTTTATGCTGCTATGGATAATCGGACGATGCTACAGAGGGAGCTCTAAATTTTGCCTATCCAGGTTTAATTAGGAAAGGGATTTTTATCAAGTACCTGACATCGTACAGGCTCGGGACCCCCGTTTAACGTCCCTTCCGAAGGACTGCGTAACTAAGGATTTTTTACTCCCTTAAAAAAATCCTAGGGCCACCTGCCGGGCTACGAACACGCGATCTTGGATTTAGTAGTTTGTAGATTTTTATGTATTTGTTTGTTAATTAATTTAGCATCATTATTTGCTTTTATAACTAACCGGACGATGCTACAGTGGCAGTCCTAAATTTTGCCGCTCCAGAAATAATTAGAATAGGGATCTTCAATTGCCACCGAACAGGCTCGGAATCCCCATTTTATGTCCCTTCCGAAGGACGGTATAACTAAGGATTTTTTTCCCTTTAAAAATTCCTAAGGCTACCTGCCAGGGTGCGTTATCTTGGGTATAGGATGTTATGCAAACTAGACCATAGTTGAGTCTTATTGGTTTTCCAAGATCCGTTGATATCTACAGATCCGAATTTTCACCCGTTACAGTACAGTTCGTAAATAGATTTTTTAAAAAGGAAAAATAAGAATCCAATTTAATCTCCCCCCCTTGACCTTATTAGACCTTGATACTCAATTTAATAAGGTCGTAGAAAATTTATGTCTTTAGCAGACAATGCAACCTTAACTGGGAGTACACTGTTTGAAAAAAAAACCCCTAGACAGTTCAAACTCCCTCACGCAACTTCCTTACCTGTTGAATTCCGTCATTAGTACCTTTCGTTTTGTCTTTTTTATTTTATTATGTCTTTTATTTACATTTTTTTTCTTATTTTTCGAGGGACCTAAACACGCTTCAGCGTTTATTTCTCTCCAGTTTTCCAGCTGTCCTGATAGCTAAAGAAATTAAGCCAGCTCTTAAAACGCATGATGTGTGTCACATTTCGAACAAACGATTCTTGTCGAATATATTGCTCAAGATCACAGGGTGAAATGTGTCAAGGATAAATATTTTTAAAAAATCCGAAAGCAACCTAAATCGTTATTCATACAGAAAATCTGTTCTTAAAAAACATTTCTAAAAAATTGAATTTACGGTATCATAATTATCACAATACAAACACTACGGATAAAATTTTCATTGTCTGAAGAACGAGTTAAAAAATAATGAAAATATTATTATTAATACGAGTTGTGGCTATTAAATAGCGAGACTGACGTTGCTTTCGACATTCATGGGATTGTGTACCTTCACTGGGTTCCTGGAGGTCAAACTATTAATAAATACTACTAACTTGTGGTACTTGCAAGACTACGTGAAACAGTAAGGAATAAACGACCCGAAATGTGGAAGGACAAATCATGGGTTCTCCACCAAGACAATGCGCCAGATCATGTCACACGCGTTATCTGTCAAGAGGTTCCTAGCCCAGTACAGCATCCCAGTGTTAGAACATCCACCTTATTCACCAGATCTTGCACCATGTGACTTCTATCTGTTCCCTAAGGTGAAATCTTCATTAAAAGGGACGAGATTTGAGTCCGTGGAAGCTGTAAAAGAGAAAGCGGCACGCGTCCTGAAGGAGCTGACAGAAGATGACTTCCAGCACTGTTTCCAACAATGGAAACTTCGCATGGAGCGTTGTAGGGATAGAGAAGGAATGTATATTGACAAATGATAGTAAGTAATTATTTATAAAATAAAAATAAATTTTATTGCAACGTCAGTCTCGTTATTTAATAGCCACACCTCGTATATTGAGTTGTCAACGATCTTAATTATGATCAAACCTACTTTTACTATCGAATGTTTACTTACAAAATAAGTAAGTATACATTATACCTCCGGTTGTGCAGGGAGGTGACTTGTATGAGATTACGCTCAACCATGTAATTTTTTTTTTCCAAATATGGATACCGACTTTATACAGGCTGGTTGAGCCCTAGGAGTTCTGCAGATCGTACAGGGTTCATGAACGTCTGTTAATAGATAAAATAATTTTTCTGCCACAATTGGACTTGAATCCGCGATATTCAGAAGAACAACTCAGCGATATACTACTGAGCTAATTCACTCCATAATGTATATTTATACTTCTAATATTTATTATTTTTTCATAATGGTTCTTTAAAGATTAATAAATAGAACGTTTTGTCTTATTCTGGGAGCAACAGCAAACACCAATTTTTCGCCAACGAAAACAAAAGACACGTATCAATATGAAACCAATTAATTGTACAATATAAATATTGGGAGAGGAGTAGTGTGTAGAGCGATGAATTGCTGTGCTAAGATCCCGCGTACAAAGCCAACTGTGGCAGATAAATTATTTAATGCGTGCTGAGATCCCACAGCAGACCCTCTTTGGCTTCACCCAGCCGCTATAAAGAATTGTATATTCACCACAGTCTCTAGCATCTACTGAGTTCAAGAAGCTTGTTGGGTTGTTAGAGGTTTCAATATATTTCGCAGAGAAACACAGTAATTGAAATTATATTTCGTCTACGTGGTACGCCGTACGCTATCGTTCCAAAAATGACTCAATACAATAGAACTCTTTAACTTTTAAAACAAACGAATCAATTTTTCCAGATAAACTATTGGTAGATCTCATGAATCATCTGGACCCCAATCCCTTGTGTCAAATCTCTTGATCTCACGTCCATTCTGCTTTCTCTTCCTTCGAAGACTTAAAAAGAATAATGTTGTGATACGATATCATCCTTTTCTATTTAGAACACGACAACAGAAGAAAGAGCTTGAAAAGCCTCGTCAAAAACAAAAAGAAATTAAAAAACGAAGAACTGAAACGGATAAGAAGCAATTATCTTAAGTGTCAAGTCGTACAGCCTCGCGTGACTCCTCCCTAACCCTTCTTCTAAATTATCTCAGACTTCTGCTACCGAACTAATGACAGCGGAGACCTTCCTGAGGGCTTGACTCACGCCCTTGGAATCCGGTCCGAGTAAGGAGTGTACACGTAATGTTTGTTAACTGATTTGCAAACCAGCGACCAGTTGCAATAATATTACATATCCTTGGGAAAACAGGAAAAGATAAGATAGAGCCACATTTTGTACAGCTGTACAATCAGATCCGCGTCAATATGGCAGCTGATGTAGAGATTGAGATTGTAGAGTTTTTTTTATTTATTTTACCAACTGTATATGTGCATACACATGTATATATGCATATATACATATTAACCCCAACCATTATTACCGCATTAAGGTTTTTAGATTCATCAAATAGCAGAGACTGCATTGTTTCTAAGACAACGGTTGTGCACGGAAGTGATTTGGGTTAGTCCATACTCACGCTCCAGTTTTTCTCCCAAATGAGGTTATCCATATTATAGAGGCTGGTTGAGCTCAACGAGGATCTGCAGATCCCACAGGATACATCAGTGGCCGTTGAAGGATAAACAAATTTATCAGCCACAACAGGATTTAACCCAAAACGTTCAGAATAGCAACTCTATATATCAAATATATACATCAAAGTGATTTCCTTGAGCATTAAGGCAGGCTCGGTATCTTAATCATCCTGTGTGATATTGCCTCTGCAGATGTTGAACAAAGATGCCGAGCCTATATTAATGATCAAGGAAATCACTTTGATCATTTAATATGAATGTTTATGTTTACATTTAATGAATATAGTAGTTAGAATAATTATCTTATTTTATTTATTTATTTATACTAAATGATTCATAACAATGGAAATCTTTAGGTGTGAGTATCTCCTAGACAAAGCATTTGCGCACATATCTCCATAGGAATTTTGTTCTTGCTTTGAGGTCCTTACTTCAAATTTTCAGTTTGGCTACTTAACAACTATTTATTTTAAAGACAATGTTTCGGCCCACAATACAAGTCTTCTTCAGGGCTTATAATGCGGTCAAGAGTTGACACTTTTTAATTTTACATTTTATGCCTTGAAGAAGACCTGCAATGTGGAAATGGCTTTGAAGTAAATAGCTCTCCTTATTTAAAAGAATTTTTTTTCTCATATATATATATATATATATATATATATATATATATATATATATATATATATATATATATATATATATATATATGTGTGTGTGTGTGTGTGTGTGTGTGTGTGTGTGTGTATGTTATCAGTATAAATAAGCCGAAGAACTGTAAATAACAGTGATAGTTTAGTAGGGTTAAGCTTTTGTTATTCTTAGTTGATTAACAGATAATACGCATTTAATACATATATAAGCAGGTAATACAAAGTCAGTTGTTCTCTTGATGGGGTGTGTTACTCTGTCCCCCAGAACCTTTTTTTTTTTTTAGATAATCGTTTCAATCCGATTATAACAGGTGTCGAAACCGGGGAGTTAATTGTGCTAACGTCACAGTTAATTAACAACTTAACTGCTTAATTTTGTTTTTTATCTCCGAACTATGGTTGACGACGACGAACGGTCAAAGTATGAATACCAGCTGGCGCAAGCGCAAGTTGAGAGAAACAAATTAGAGTCTCAATTAGCGAAGGCCTCCGAAACGATGCAGCTGGAATTACGTGGACACAAAATTCCGCCTTTATCCACGAGGTGATTGGACAGTTGGAACCTTTCACTGGAGTAGTCGGCGGTTTGGAGCACTTCCTAAAAAGGGGAGACCAAATTAAAGATTTGATATCATCCAGGAAGGGGTCGGGTGCTCTAGTGTAATCCGATGTTGTGCTGTTAGAGGCATCCATAGTGAGTCGCATCTCGAGGCGAATTTTGAATTCAATACAAGGAGATACTACGCATTCATGGGACACCCTTAAGGGGCGACGAAAGAAGTTGTACGGCGGAGGTAAGTGGACTCCGGAGGAGGTCACCTTTTATTTATTAAAGGAGCGGAGGATCCCCGGCCAATCGGAAGGCGACTTTGCTGAGAAGCTTTTGGTTTCATATAACCGATTAGTAGAGAAGAAGGTGGAAACACTAGGCCAAGCAGAAGGTACACAATGAGTGGAGTTCGTGAGGAGCATTCTCAAAGTACAGCTGAACCATTCTGCTGACCGGCCAGGCTCACTTCCACGAGACAAGGACTTCCTGGACTGTGAAAACCCTGTGGATTCAGTGTGATCTAGGCCAAATCTACTCCCTGTGTAACCTTTGGCTTAGATACAACAATGTATTGTACCCAGGAGCCTTATGGGTTGCAGCGGTAGTTTTTTTTTTATAATAATAATACTTTGAGCGTTTTTTCCTTAGTGTTATTAGCCTACTTAATATTTCTTCCAGTATCGATCAAATACAAGAGTTCTTCGACGAGGCTCAGTTTAGACATTTTTTTTTTCACTTAACAAAATCTCGATTCTAAATGATGTATGTAGCCCCTTCCATCAAAAGGCGAGTACAAAAGTAAGTATATATTGCATTATATAAAACAGATTATTTACCCAAAAATAAAAATACATTTAATGGTAAATTGTCCAAATGTCATTAGGAAGGCAATCAAATAATTCAAGCGTTTTGTATAAGATTTTACACCGAACATGGCGTTCTTTTCAACAATTAGTGAAAAAATAACTCAATGAAAGTTTTCACGCTAGATATTCCTGGATATGAATTCAATGAAATTTATTTGTATTCAATAAACAGCACAGACTAAAATAGAAAGTAAATATTGTAGTTTCTCATCGATTTCTATTAAATAATCAAATAATCTTTTTATTAATTGTAGAAAATAGCAGAGCCCTCCCTTGTTCATTCATATATAGGATTTGGGGACTTTCGTAGGGCTAACCAAGCCTAAATAAAGCGGTTACCTTTAATTGGGGTAAAACCTGACGGTTGAAGGTGATCCACGACAAATCGATTCTCTGCACTTAAGTTGCTAATAAAACAGTACAGTCTCAACCATGTACTTAACCCCAGACCCCTCATGGGCTGATAGAGGGTACTTTAGCTATGGGTTGACAGGGGGTTCCGTGTATACGGATGGATCCAAAGGGGAGTTTGGTGCCGGCTCGGGATTCTGGTTCAGGGGTTGTCAGGGCATGGGTCATTACTTAGCTTTGGGCACGACACCCACTGTATTCCAAGCGGAAATATGGGCAATACTTGCAGGTGCCTTCGCTATGAAGGACCACAAGAATAAGGTAATCAACTTTCTCACTGACAGTCAGGCAGCATGCAATGCATTACAAAATGCAGTAACAAATTCTAGACTAGTGGAGGAATGCTGTCTAAGACTAGATGAACTAGCTGTACATAACAGAGTTAACATATTTTGGATCCCTGGGCACAGTAATATTCCAGGAAATGAAAGGGCCGACAAATTGGCGAAGAAAGGAGCAGTTATCGCTCCTATTGGACCAGAACCATGGTGCGGGGTCCCCCTTCCCCTGGCTAAGGATACAATTAACAAACTAGCCAAGAGGAAGATAAAAACACGTTGGGATAGAGCCAAGATAAGGCATACTAAACTTTTCATAAAGGATCCCAATGACAATCTTTCTGATAAAATCAAGAAAGAAGCCTTTCACTTGTCGAGAACCGAACTCAAAAGTATGGTTGAAACAATCATTGGGCACTGTAAACTCAGGAAACACATGCATCGTTTGGGCATTGAACAAGAACCTCGGTGCAGATGGTGCAAAGAGGAGGACGAAGCTCCCTGGCACGTTCTCTTTGAATGTATAGCACTAAGTCGAAAGAGGACATTTGGCCTTGGCCCCGGTGGACACAAGGAACTTCAAGAATTGAGGTTTAAAGACTATTTAAAATTTCTCAGAAGTCTAGACCTATGTTAGGGACCTTTAGGACTCAAGCACAATGGGCCTTTTTAGGCCGAAGGGCCTTTTTAGGGCGAAGTGCATGGTAATAAGAGTCACACATAAATAATAATAATAATAGGGGGTACTTTTATGCTAATAAGGCTAACTGAACCCAATATATTTTCTGACCACGGACTACTACCGAAACCCAAGTCCACCTGGTTTATCTTGACCTTGACTCTTTATGACGGAACATCGCTTTTTAACATCTTAGGAATTCGTTCGTTACTAATGCCAGCAACTTTACAGGCCATCTTAAGTCTATCACTTGAATAATCTTTACTGGATGCATGTTTCGCAATTCCGCGAAATGTAATCCTATATTCCCCAGTGGTTTCATCCTCTTTTGGACCGAATATTATAGATGTTTATAAGAGCAATAATAATAATTTGAGCGTGTTTCCCTAATTATTATTATCCTAGTTAATATTTCCTCCATTATCGATCGAATACAAGATTTCTTCCCCGGAGTCAACGGAGACGACACAATAGATTCTAACAAGCCAATTGAAACAATATGTTCCATTGTGATAGGGCCAAGGAATCGGGCTCACTCATTGTCTTCTAGCCCTTAATATTAGATAAACCCATTCTCGTCTATTTATTATTCCAGCCGGTGGAAGGTAAACTATCGAAGACGCGGTGCGAATCAATATTGCACTGCAACCGCTCAGGTTTAAATTTTAAATTGTCGGTCGATTTTCTGAGAGGCTGCTCTCTACATCGAGCTGAAACTATGAATCCGTATTTCGAAAATGTCGAACTACTTTGATGTATATTGAACGATTTGGAAAATGCAATGTGCGTTTAAACTGAACTAGAAATTTCCGATTTTATCCAACCAATACCTAACTGTATATGACATAAGAAACCACTAAGCAAGAGTATTTTTATTTGGATCCGGTTCCGGTTGGATGTTAGAGGAATAATTACTTTGAAAGGATTAAACTATTTATCAATGTCTTCTTGTAATTTCTTCAATTTATTAATGTATCTTCAGGGCTAGATGTACAAGATACAAACAAATTAGAATGATACATATAAAAATTGTTAAGTATAAAAATGGATAAAATAAAATATAGAAACCAGATACAAAAGTGGAGATAAATTAAATTTGAAATATATGAACAATGGGATATTAAGTAATATCATATGTCTCACTATTTCCCTTCTTTTCAAATATTATTTTTTAAGATTATTAAATTATTTATCTTTGATTATATTTACTTGGTGTATTCAGTGTCAATGTCATAAATTTCAATAAATACATTTAAAAACAAAAGATTATTAATAAGGAAATCTGGCGGTTGAGTGTGACCTCGGATAAATCTCCTTCCTGCACAACCGTTGTCCTAGATACAGTACAGTCTTTACCACGTACATTTATGAGTTGTAGTGAAACAGTTCAAAAATTATATATTTAAAATAAAATAAAAAATTAAAATAAACGTTGAATAATTTCCAAAATATAGATTTCTTTAACTTTACAGTGACTTTTATATTAATAAAAAATTGTAACATTTTAGTAGTAATTCTATGTCCATAAGTCTTTTTCTTTTTAGATTTCATAGATTCCTCAAGGTAGTATCCTTGGCACAATCCTTCATACAGTTTATACAACTGACATCCCAACTCATTCTAATACTATCCTTACCACGTATGCTGATGATACATGTGTATCATCAGTCAACACCAATCCAGTTATTGCATCCCAAAGCCTCCAATCCCATATCACTGATCTTGAAGAATGGTGTCAAAACTGGAGAATTAACATAAATTCTCAAAAATCGCATCAAATCACTTTTACCTTACGTCGTAAACCAATGACTTCCTGCCCTTCAGTATCCTTTAATAATATCTCACTGGTGCCTGTATCACTGATCCGATACTTAGGGTTGCACCTCGACAAACGATTAACCTGGAATCCTCATACAAGACTGAAAAGACAAGAAACCGCACGATGTTTCAGGCTACTTCAACACTTACTAGACAAACGCTCTAAGCTCCAAATTAACTACAAAAGACTCATCTACATGACCATCATACGACCTATTTGGACTAACGGAGTAGAACTTTGGGGCTGCACTAAGCCATCGAATTCCTCTCGTATCCACCTTACAATCCAAAATCCTTCGTAAAATCCTCAATGCTCCAGTGGGTAGTTTCTCTACTTGTCATTCTCATGTCATTGTGTACCACGTATCCTATTTACTAGTATTATTGTTATACAGTTGTAAATATCAATAAATAAATTTAAAAAAAAAAAAAGATTTCATAGAAAAATACCCGAACTCGTCAGAGAATAAAGCAGGAAACTTTTATGCTCACGAGACATGCAGAAATAAAAATCAGTTAAATGGGACGGATTTTTTAAATTTAAATAAAATGTTTGAAAATGTAAAATAAATAAAGAAATGCAAAATACGAACCTAAGATCCTTCAGAAAATTTGATTTATTTATTGAACGCAATTGTAATCAAGTTAATAAAGAACGTAAAGAAAACGATAAACTTAAAATGAATCTAATGTATATCGACATGCATATTTTCATAACTAACAAAATTATTACATTATTATCACAAATATTAAATTTTATTGTATTATTGGTAATATGTTTTTAGGACTTTTGGTAACCTGTACTCCGTGAAAGATTGCCTATATGAATCGGAAACAGGTTTAAAAACAATTGCGTATTGAAATAAAATTAATCACACGTTCACGTTCAACTTCAACGCCAGCTGATTAAGTTTGTAAGTAAGCAGACATTACAAAAAGTTGAGAATTCATTGTTTCTGATATGTTCGGAGCTCCTTGGATCCATCCGACTTAATTGCGAAAGTTTCAACATGAAACACCGTTTCTTCATACGAAGGGAAATATTCTAGAATCTTCCACATCAAATATTCTAGAATTAATAAGTTCATAATTTTGTGCAGTAAATAGATGGATAATATTGCTAATGGCGTCGATGGAATCCATATGTTTTTTTTTTCTTTAACAAGGGTTAAATAAAATCATTACAATATATCTGTGCATAAAATAATCAAGACGTTTTCTTAGAAGCTTTCATGATTTAAAAAAAAATTAACACCAAATCGTTAATAAGAACCATATAGGTTGTTTCAGTGTTAAGAAGCTAAACTGAAAAAAATAAGAACCACAAAACAAGAAAAAAAATTCCTCTGGAGGAAAACTCTTTGTTTAGAAGATATTCACACCAAAAGATTTTCATGATCTTTTTAGGTATAGTAAATAAGTATGACATATTTTTTTGTTCCAACTACTTTAAATTAAATTTAAACATTAACATTCATCATTAAATGTTGTTCAAACTAATTAATTCAATATAATTAATTTCAATTAAAAAAAAACGGTTTACACCTTATTTACTAAAGGCATCAACAACAACCATTTTTTATTAATCATAAAGATTTATTCATAATGTGCATGTATATATATATATATATATATATATATATATATATATATATATATATATATATATATATATATTGGTATCTACTTTTCTTGTCTGTTGATTAATAAGTTTATTACATTGACGTCCCTTTTTAGTTTTTTATCATTTTTACTTATTCGGAGAGAATAATAACTATAATAATTATACATGTTACTATCAATGAAGATCAATTGCAGCATATTTTTCATCAAACAACAGTGTGTGTGTGTGTGTGTGTGCGTGGGGGGGGGAATAATAAATTTTACTTTCAGTTATTGAGATTCAGTCTATTCTTTAAACTTCCTTTCTTGCGACGTTTCGAAACTAAATCGTTCTCATTAAAACCCTGCTAACCCCCGAACCAAACTCTCTACACATTTCAGAAAAAAAAAACATACATTTAAATTTGATAAACCTAGAGTAATACAGTATGAAAAAATTACGTTTACGCAATGCAAAAGAAATGATGGAAACGTATAAAAAATCGGGCTGTAAAAAAAAAATGGGTTATTCGTATGGGGTATTCGTGTTATTCAAATCTAATAAACTCTTAATAATAAAAAATAATAATTGAACAAACAAGTAAAAAAAAAATGATCATCTGAAATAGAACAATAAAAAACTATACATTTCATCAATCATTAATTTTGAACAATATTTACTAAACGGTAATATTAAACAGGTATTTTGGTTGATTGATGTGGTAGTGACATTTCATAAAATTATTTATATCACAATTATCGATTTATTAATGCAGTTGAGCGTCGATTATCCGAAAGTCAGTTAACAGAACGTTCAATTAACGGAACTGTTTTTTATTTTTTTTTCAAATGTAATGTTAATTTATTGCTACTAAAAAGAATTAGAGATAGCTGCCATTAAGAGGAAGTCAACATTAAAGTAGACAAGTATTAAAACGTTCTTTAAGCCACAGAATTAATTTTGATAAATCTTTGCATACGTTTTGTTTTACAAACATGTGAATGCATACACATATGTGCATACATATTTTCGTTCTTTGCATTGCGTTGCATTTTTTATTCGTTCATTTTTCACTATGTACATAAGTATATTTTTACATAAGTAAATAATCATGCTTTTTATAAACTTTTATTAATTGTTTTAGATTTTCCTTTCACGCATGTTTATATATATATATATATATATATATATATATATATATATATATATATATATATATATATATGTATATTTATATATAGTTATAGTATATATAAATTTAAAACAAAACTTAAATTTTTTTTTTATTAGTGAATTTCAATTATCCGAATTTTTTATTAACCGAAAAACCCCCGACAACATTAGTTCGACGCTCCACTGTATTTATATATTGTTAATAACAGTTTATTAAATTTGAATAACAGAAGTTTAGAGACTATATTGTTCTAATGTTCCCCAACAGTGAAAAAATAAAATATTATACAGAAAAAATATAATAACCAAAAAATCGGATGTGCGAACTCATAATTCCTGTAATTGAATTAAATAAACTCTTGTTAACAATATATAAATATTAATAAATCGATAATTAAGACCAAATAAGAAATAATTACCTGCTGATCTAAATTCACCCCGTTTAAAATACAACTAAAACAAACCAAACTTCACAGATTTCAACACAAACCAGGTCTTCAATTGTATTTTCAGGATATATGTTAATATTGAACAGGTATTTTGGTTGATTGATGTTGCAGTGATTGTTTTCATCAATTCTTAAATATCATTTATGTAATTAATATCTAAAAATTTTATATACTAGAGTGATATTTAAAACAATTAACTAAAAACCATTTATTTCACTGTTAGGGCATAGTTATGAGAATAATACAGACTAGATACGTCTCTATAAGAAAGACTGAATCTCAAGAACAGAAACTAATATATATATATATATATATATATATATATATATATATATATATATATATATATATATATATGTATATGTATGTATGTATACACACAGAAACACACATACACACCTAGTTTCCTGGCCCTGTTATTAACAGCGTCTTACCGAGAAAGGGAGGCAAGTGGAGTATATTTAATGCAAGACCAGCTATTTCAATAGAGGTGAATGCATTAATTAAATAAACCGTGAGCTACAATTGTTGCCTAGGTATACACTACACAGGAATCCGGCCTCAATTCATGTCACTGCGCCGTTCTTAATTTAGCGTCCGAGTCCTCAAGACAGCGTAGAGGGAGAGTATGCGAATTTAACAGTAAATGAATAAGCACAGTGCAGGCTTGATCAAATTTTAACGTAATAGATGAATATTACTTTATTCGCGATTATTAAAAATAATGTTTATGTGTGAAACATTATTATAAGTGAAAACAAATTGTAATCCTCTTAATTTAGTAGTTCTGATATCAGCCGGAGATGGATCCTATGGGATCTAGGATTCTCCCGGGGCTCACCTAGCCCTATTAAGTGGTTACACAAAATAGGGGAAAAATCTGGCAGTTGATCTGGGACAAATCATCTCTCTAAAAAACTGAAGTCCAATATACAGTATAGTGTATACCAACGATTGAGCCCCAGACTTTTCAAGGGTTGTAGTGGTACAGGTTTTTTTTTTTTTTTTTGTTTACTTGAGAGAATAATAATTTTTAATTCTATATGTTATTATTAACGAAGATTTTTTTCAGGGCATCTCTCATCAACCGTCCAAACGGTGTTTGTTTTTTTGGATATGCTTCCATCGCATTCGAATAATTATTTTATGAAGGTGAATAATCATTTTGGCTCGAGTGTCCTTCAAGAACCCGAGCCTCCACCACCAACCAATCTCCGCAATCCTGTGCTACCTCCTCCAGTCTCGCACACCCAGCAGCTTCAGATCCTCTTCGACATCATCTAACCATGTGATCCGAGGACGTCCTCTGCTTCGTTTACCGTCCGGTTTCTCATTGAGCATTCTCCTCGCTATCCTCTGGTCTGGCATCCTTTCCACAATTCCCATCCATCTCGTTCTGGCTTTCTTTATCAACGCCACCATGTCCGGCTCCCCATATAGCTCCATCAGCTCCTCATTCTTTCTTCTTCACCATGAATCATCCATACAAGGTGAATATACCAGAACTATATATTATATAAAAAAATTATATATAAAATTCTTCTGTTTGTGTTTAAGTTACTGACCTCCTAAACGATTTGGCCTACTTTGATGAATTGTTTCTTGAAAATTCAAGCGGGTTTGAGGATGGTTTGGATTCACAAATCGATCCGATAGGTGATGATTTTTTAATTAGTTAAATTATTTTTTAGAAAATAACCTAAAATTGTTTTTATTTACACTGCGTCCGGTAGGCAGCACAGCAATCGAAATTATTGGAGATAAGAATTTCATCATTTTGATGATATGAAGCTTTTAATTAGCTCGCACATTCGTTACGTCCATCGTAGCTTAGTGTTATTATTAAATTGAAACTATGAAATTCATAAATCTAGAATGGTATAGTTTTTTTTTTTTGTTTCAGTGTCAGCACTTTAAGCAACAGATATACTCATATGGAATTAACAGGTCAAGTTGTGATAACATATATCACGTCAGATATTTTAATGATTTTTTAAAAATATATTTTCATTTCAAAACTGTCCCAATAATTACAATCTATTAGAAAAATGTTATAATCTTCGGATTTAAAACATTTGGACAGGACGTCTGTCGGGTCAGCTATTATATATATATTATATATATATATATATATATATAAATTTGAATTTTAACAGCCCTGAAGGACTAAGAGACTATGATGAAGACTATGTGTGTGTGTGTGTATATATTAATATATATATGCGAATTCCGTTCCGTCAATATCTCGAGGCCATTCCGAAGCCGAAGATTTCGCTGAGACGTTGACTTGACTGACGTGGGCTTTCTCATATTAGTTAGGTTTGGGGCTGGCGCATCGAGATCGGCATTCAGACGTACGTCAAATTTCCTATCCAAGGACAGGTCTCTGGCAGATTTATTAAACACAAATAAGGTAAAGGTGTCTTCCACCTCGGGTTTCCTACAGAGAGCCAAAAATCATTTTCCTAAACCTGTCGTCTACAGTAGCTCCAATTGAACAATTAGCTTATGCAATCGGCAAGATTATCTTCCTCCAGTTGTGTGTGTTAAAATTAGGGTTTAATTAACTACAAAGCTTGTCAGTTACAGCGATGTAAGCTAACTTTCAGACGATTGTGAAATAAGTTTTGTTCCATCATATGCTTCCAGGTAAACATTGTCAAGTTATTCCGGTTCATAACGTCAATTATTTATTCACAATACAACAAACTCTATGTTACTATATTATGTTACCATTACAGTAAACATGTTATATTCTGAAACTTCCCCTAGAAGTTTGACTGTGCCAACTCTTGTCAGAAATAATAATGAATGATATAGGAATGGGCATCGGGAAATTTAATAACTGAAATTCTACAGAGTTCGGAATCAAACCCCCCTTGCGGCCCTGAAGATGGCCTACATCTAAGGCCGGAACTTCGGCACACAAAAATAAGTTTTTGTTATTTTGTGTAATCTTTGACTGCACCCCCTAACCAATTCAATCCACTATTAGAATTATCCAGTCAATTATTTTCCACTTTATAACCGAAGGAATACAAATATTACGAAGAATTTTTCGAAAACTAAAACATCTTATATTAAGAGCATCATTGAAACTTTGAAAGGTTTGGGACAGTTTATAAAAATTAGGTGCAATTAACATTTAAATAACTACACTAATACGGTACACAACATAATACAAAACTAGGATATTGAAGATGTAATATAATTTTGATGTCAATTTATTTATCATCTTAGCCTGCCATGGCTAATCGCATAGCAGTCCTAAATTTTGACTGTCCAGGTATAGTCAGGATAGGAATCCTAAACGAGTACCAAACACACTAAAGGCTCAGGTTCACCATTTTACGCCCCTTCCGAAGGATGGCATAACTGTTTTTTTTCCTTCCTTTAACCAATCAAAAAGGCAACCTTCCAGGCAGCAAACCCGCTATCCGGCATAAACTTTATTGCATCTTAGATACAATCAAATCCTCAATGCTCCTTACTTTGTTACGAATAAATTCATCCATAATGGCCTCCCATGTCCCATTTGTTGATGATTTGGCCAGTCAATGGATGTCCATCATTTCATGAGAAACTTTGTTCTCACTCAAACCCACAAGTTTTAAACCTAGCTACTTCTTCGATTCCCGATATTCCTCCCAGGCGTTTGAAAAGAAGATGTCCTCGTTACCTTCCAGAGTTAAATTCGTTATTTCAGTATTATCACTGGATAGTTTTTCTACTTGTCTTTACTCATGCCAATATGTACCATTTCTGCCATTTACTTGTTGCATTGGTATAATATAGTTGTAATTTCCAATGAATAAATTATTAAAAAAATCAAAAAAAAAAAAATCAAAGTAGAAATCAGGTAATAATTCTTGTCTTAAATAATTAATACTACCTGCTTGATAAGTTGATAGGCACTATGCTTGATAATGTGTAATGATTTTTAATATGTTTTATTTAATACATTACATATAATTAAATAAAGAAATGGAGTAGAATTGGCAAATTAAAATATATTATTCTATCTGCTTTGAGCATTAGAATTGAAAGTACCCTAAAACGGGGTGAATAGAAACAATTTTCAACTTTGGTTTGAAATTATGCATATTTTTAGTTGTTCTAGATACACAATTTTTTTACCAAACACAGGTCTCTGTTAGACCTATTTGTTTATAGTATTTAATTTTTTTTATTTTTTTCATTTTAAAGAAAAAAAATTAAAACATGGTGTTTCTATTCACCCCGTAAATGGGGGTGAATAGAAACAGTACTTCGATTTCATGGTTTTTTTCTATTGAAACGAATCGAGAGTGAATGGAAACAGTTAAATATGGTATTTTTAATTTGTAAATGGATAAATACAAATTTATTGCTCAATATAATGATTTATTTCAGTACATAACCAAAAGAAGTTACATAACTGTAAGTAAAGAAATTGAATAGGTAGACAATTACCGTATTTAACAAGATTAAATTATGATTAATAAATTGTGAAATCAGACAGGTCATCTTTGAAAAATATCATGCCTTTGAATCGCGCACTTGAGCACAATACTGGGGAGGATAATACTATAATGCAAACCATGTTTCTCAGCAGACTTCCGAAGGCTTAGTCCCTTCCGTGTGTCAGAAAGTGCATTTTCGATCGTTTTTGGATCATGCTTTTTGAAGCCCCCTCCAACCACCGGTTTGTATTTTCTTGGCATTTTACAGGGTCCTTCTGTGTCAAATAAGTGTCTAACATAAATACAAAACACACAATATGTATTTTATATAGTATAAATGTGATTGAGTATTAAATTTTTCTTGTGGTGTGAATAGATACTCTAAAAATTATGTGTTTCTATTCACCCCATAAATTCTGAAAACCTAACTTAAAAAATATGAATAATTTTTGAAATAATATTGTTAAAGTTAAAGCTTAAAGTAAGCCTTAATCTTTTATATGAATAATTAAACTATGCTTTGTACAGCTATTTACTTTGAAGAACACTACGTATTATGTCTTACCTGGAAAAATCAAAGTGGATAAAAAAACACAAAAATCGTGTGGTAAAATTCAACAAGACATACAAACAGGAACCTGTGCTGCTAACCAAACAAACCATTATTTCCCTTTCAGCCTAAAGTATAGCAACTTAAAAAAAAAAAAAATAGTTGCCACAATTTACCCATAGTTATGTAGGAAATAAATTATAAAAAAAAAAATGAAGTTTCATTTCTATTCACCCCACTGTTTCTATTCACCCCGGTTTACGGTACATATTAAGATGTATGGACAGATGCTTAAAATTTTTTTTTAACCAGCTAAATCTATATTGAAAAAAATAAAAAAATCTACAGAATGTGTATATTGTAGTTGAATAATTCGAGCAACGAGTGGTAAGGGGGTACCCTACACTAAAAATATTTGTGTGTATTTGTATATATATATATATATATATATATATATATATATATACACACACATACACACACATATATATATATTTCTATATATATATATATATATATATATATATACACACACACATATTTTTAGACCTACAATAATCAAATCTTAACTACCTAATGACAACTTGATGGACAAGTTACGAAATCAAGTCTCGTACATCACTGAACAATAGATGGAAAACTTCAATTGGGCATAAAGGAATAGGATGTAGGGGGAAAAAAGTAGGAAGAAAAGAAGGAAAATAACTGAGAGCTCAATACAAGATAACGAAGACAATTACCACTGCCCGTTTACGTCATTGGCATCAGAGGAAACTAAGGCTAGGGCGGCTTATGGTAACAAACCTCTGGATAAAACATGTTCTTGCCATGTATTTGTTATCCCATGCTATATATGTATATGTACATACCATGCCATGTTATCCACCCTCTGTCCAAGGTCAATCAATCATTCCTCCGGTTTCATTTAATTTTTTTCACCCCTTGCCCAATTCTTTTTTTTCTTTTCATTCTCTATCTCATCTATTATGCTTTTTCTTACCCAGGTGAGTTTTTTTTTCAATTGAACAGTAGCCACCGATTCATCATTCCTGTTAATCATTGGATCAGCTAACTGTCTCGAACAAAGGTGGATTTTTAATGGAGGTGGAAGGTCCATCGAACGGGTTGTGTCGGAAGCAAATCGGTTCATAAAAATGTTTAATTCATAAATTTCATTATAAGAAATCAGTTGCTAACCATAAATTAATTCATAAGTAATTAAAAGAATGTTAAACTTGGTGACGCAGGTAACTGCTACATACAGTAACTCATAGATAAAATGATACGACTGGACATTGATAGGAATTTTATTGTATTGTCTAGAAAATAATAATTTTAAAAAAACCTGTGCCACTACAACCCGTGAACGGATATGGGGTTCAGTACATGGTAGAGACTGTAATGTTTCATGGACACAACGCCCAACCGCTAGATTTTTCCCCTTATTTTGGGTACCCTTTTTTATAGAGGCTGGGTGAGCCCAAGGAGGGTCCTAGACCTCGTATGATCCATCTCCGGCCGGTAACAGACTAAATAAAAGTCTTCCCAGCAACGGGATTTGAACCGGAATTTTTGGCATGGCAAGTTAGCGCTCTACATTGAGCACCTCCTCTCCTCGGAAAATACTGCAGTATTTTTTTTATGTTTGTTGAACTTTTGACTTCTATAAATGTAAACAATTATTAATCCTCTTTCAAAAAATAATGTTTTCCTCTGTAACATTTTACTACTTGGAAATAATTCAGTCTTTATAATTGTAAAGATGTCAAAGCCT
The DNA here is from genome assembly GCA_037127475.1 of Arma custos. Classification (NCBI taxonomy): domain Eukaryota; kingdom Metazoa; phylum Arthropoda; class Insecta; order Hemiptera; family Pentatomidae; genus Arma; species Arma custos. The sequence continues at coordinate 39,656,260 of CM073761.1, forward strand.
GATTATCGCATAATTTTGTTTTACGAGTTCAAAATGGCCCAAAATATCGAGTAAGGGGCGAAGGAATTGTAAGAGAGTGCACAGTTCGACGGTGGTTCAAGAAATTTCGAGGAGACTCGAACCATTAAGACAATGAAGACCGTGGTAGAAGTTCTGAACACAAGACCCTTGGTCTGTTTGGGAAAATGCATGCAAATTATTTTTTAGATATCTATTATTTATGCTATTAAATAAAATGCTCATAACAAAACATATGTATATTTATAAATAACCTCAAAACAAAATCTTAAAATGCTTTCTAAAATCTTAGTAAACAAACATTCTTTCTCGTACATTCTCCTCCATACGAATTCGCATAAATATTAATGCAACATATTTCTACTCGTTCCACATTATTTTTTGTTTCTTCGTTTGACTGAATCCCAAAGTGATTCCACCCTCTGGGTATGAGGAACTGTGTTTAAGTCAACGAAATTTTTATAATGGCTAACAACTTACTTTGAAATGCTCATTATAATTTATTGTAGACAGCGAAAGAAACTACAGTGGAGCGTCGATTATCCGAACTTCAGTTAACCGTTCCATTAACGGAACTACATATACATATGTACCTACATATTTTTCGTTCTTCGCATTGTGTTGCATTTTTTATTCGTACATTTTTCACTATTTACATATATGTTTACGTTAAATAAGTAATCATGCTTTTTATTAATTGTTTTAGATTTTCCTTTCACGCATGTTTATATATAGGTATGTTTTATATGTTTATTTATTTACGTTTTTAGTGAATTTCGATTATCCGAATTTTTTATTATCCGAACCACTCCTGACATTAGTTCGGATAATCGACGCTACACTGTATTTGTTAATTAGGTTTCATGTTAAATCTCTCAAACATATGGAGTTATTTCATATAAGTGATTTGCATGGGTTTTCCGAAACAGACCCAAGATAGTGGTCACAAAAAAACCTCTGTCCCTGTATCGTGGACGGGTCTGGGATTCAGTACATACTAGGTACTGTTTCTTGAACAACGGTTGCGCATAGAGGTGAATTGTCCTAGGTCATACTCAACCACCAGATTTTCCCGCATTTTATAGTTAATTTTTATATATTTTTTTATAGAAATTAATTCTAAACAAATATCCGACCTCCCTCCGTTCTAAAAATACGATATTAAAATTACATTCTATACAATTTTAGGTAACTACCTTCTTACGGCTAAAGGTCTAAGTTGGCGTGAAGAGCTGCCCCCAATAAGAAGATAGTATAACTACTTTGGCTCTGTTCCTCCTGTGCGAGAGAAGTTTAGGCCCTGGAAGTTGAATTTACTTTTTTTTCTCACGTGGTAACTGTGGAATTGTTAGTTGCATGGCCCTCCCATTTTGGGCGAGATTTCTCTTGAAGTAAAAAAAAAAAATAGAAGTAACTGAAACGCGTATATCTTTATTATGTTCGTTTTTCGATGTTTGTACTCGCATTATTATATACGGGGAAAAATTTAGCCAATTCGAAAAAAAGAAGAAATTTTTAGTCCTAAAAATGGGATACGGTTTAGTGGGTAAAAACATTTTTAATAGTAAAATTGCAACACCCATTGAATCACGGGACGAGGACATTAGGTCATGATCATGTACAACTGCCTGTTTTTTCGAATAAGCCTAAAATGGTCCTCCGATTAACTAAGACTTCCATTCTTCAGTATACATAGTTACTTATTATTTTTTCTGTAAGAGAAATGACGTAATGAATTTTTCCCTCTTGGTTTATACTCAACAGCTTCCTTCAGAACCTCATCAATATCCATTAATAGTCGCCCGGAACCCTTCTTCCTTTCCAACGTCGTATCTCCACTGCTAAATTTTTCAAGGGCGCTGGTCAAGGACACCTTCCCCCTTCATATTTAATAATTTCACGAGTTGCTTCGGCGGCTGTGAAATTTTTTTCCAGTAATGTCTAAAATTACGAGAATTTCGTAGGACACTGTTATGTTTCTTCTTTGAAATAAATTACTAAACTGAGGCTTTTTTTAAGAAGTCCAGTGTTAGTAAACAGGTTAGAGTATGACTAGAAATATTAGTATATATATATATATATATATATATATATATATATATATATATATATATATATATATATATATACGAACTAGAAAAATATTAAAGTGTTTACTAATCATTAGGACGAAACCACTCAGAAAACAAAATTTAAAAAATCAATTCATTTCGATTTTTTTTTAATATACAAAATATTTTTAAATATTTTACGACAGATCATCGTATACCAATCTTATCATTTAATTGATTAAAGCATAAATAAATGGGAAAGATTTTATTACAACTAAAGTGATTTTATTATTGTATTAAGTTGTTTTTGTAACAAATAAAAAAAATTTAAAAAAGCTCTCAATCCAATATACAGCCAATTAATACTTGAAAAATAACAGGAAACAAGGTAAAATATAAATTTTTTTAAAATACTTATTAAGGTCTAATTAGATCAAATATTGTTATTTTTCCCCTTAACAAAAATATTAGAAATATTAACGGAACTGTTCTCTGTTTAATTTGTTTATTAATTTAATAAACATAAATAAACTATGCTTAATTAAATTATCAACTATTATTTATAAATACAAAATAAGCGAAAACAAAGAATGAAGTTACACAAAAAAAAATTGACAACACCATGTGACAACAAAAATAATTTAGTAGCACAAAAATTAGCACTACTGCACTACTCCTATCTTTTATATATATATATATATACATACAGAGTATTTAAACTATTACAACTATATACCGAAAATATCAGACAAGCCGTTTGGTCCCTAACCAGTGGATTTCACCATAAATTTACGCCATGGCAATTTAAAAATAATTTCGCGAACAATAGAAAACGTCGGACACATCTGTCATCTAGCTCCCCCCCCCTCCCCCAACGTCCCTAATAAAGAGACAATATCTGAAAATTTCGAACATGGTTGGTATGGCGTTCGGAATAAATAATGTAACAAAAAAAATGCAAACAGACAACCTAGAACCAAAAATAATCAACTTAAAATATTAAATATATAGGAATACAATTTGAAAATGAACAATAAATGATTAATCCTAAAATAATATGTAGAAAAATATTAACTGTGTTTAAATATAGACGATTTTCATTTATTCAACATGTTTGATTTATCCAAGATTACGCTCGAACACCAGGTTTTTCACCAATTGAGAGTACCCATATTATTGATGCTGGGTGAGTACATAGATCCTAAATGATCGATCTAAGGCTCTTAAACTGAGTAAACGTAAGTACAGATAACGAATTAAATATTTTTTTAAAATTTATTTATTGATATTTACAACTGTAATACAATAATACAACAAGCAAATAGGATAAGTGATACATAATGACATGATGACAAGTAGAGAAACTATCCACTCGTAGAACTCAAATCAAAGTTCAACTAAGAAGATCACGTGGCCATCTTCTTTTCAGACGCCTCGGAGGATTATCGGGAATTTAAGAGAAAGCTAGGTTTGAAACTAGAGGGTTTGAGTGGAAATGAAGTTTGTTATGAAAGGATAGATACAGGGTTCGGGCCAAATCAGCAACAAAAGGGACATTAAGTTATGGATGACTTTATTCTTAACAAAATAAGGAGCATTGAGGATTTTACGAAGGATTTTGGATTGTAAGGATTGGATACGAGAGGAATTCGATGGCTTAGTAGAGCCCAAAGCTCTACTCCGTAAGTCCAAATAGGTCTTATGATGTTAATGTAGATGGGTCTTTTGTAGCTAATTGGGAGCTTAGAACGTTTGTCTAGTAAGTGTTGAAGTAGCCTGAAACGTCGTGCGGTTTCTTGTCTTTTCAGTCTTGTGTGAGGATTCAAGGTTAATCGTTTGTCAAAGTGCAACCTTAAGTATCGGATCTGTTCTACAGGCACCAGTGGGATATTATTAAAGGATACTGAAGGGCAGGAAGTCATTGGTTTACGACGTAAGGTAAAAGTGATTTTATGCGATTTTTGATAATTTATTTTAATCCTCCAGTTTTGACATCATTCTTCAAGATCAGTGATATGGGATTGGATGCTTTGGGATGCAATAACTGGATTGGTGTTGACTGATAATACACATGTATTATTAGCATACGTGCTAAGGATAGTATTAGGATGAGTTTGGATGTCAGCTGTATAAACTGTATAAAGGATTGGACCAAGGATACTACCTTAAGGGAATTAAATAATGAAAAAGAAATACTGTAAGGCAGTTTTTTAAAAAAAACTAAATCCAGCCCTAACTACAGAACGTATGTACAAAAAAATTGAACACGGGAGAACTGAAATGAAAGGAAATTCACGAAAAAGAGGAAAAGAAATTAATGAAAAGACAGAGAGAAGAGGACTGTTTAAAAATTTACAATTCAATTATTCCTTTTGACGAATCAACAGATTCAGCGCTAAACCATGGCACTCCATTAAATGAAGTTGACTATTTGAGAAAATTTAATTATAAAAAAAACAAAAAAAAACGCTGATTATCATTAACATGTAAGTTGGAAATGGACAGGGGAATAGATATTAGATCCGACATTTACTATTTCTGCCATAATAGAGATGAAATGCCGAAAAACTATTAATTAATTTTAAAACTGTGAATAAATGTATTTTCTTAATATGCGTTCGACCATGATTTGTATCTTTGTCGGTTTGCTTATTACTAGTATTTGTAAGTAAATATTCATTTACATAACATTAAGTGATAGGTAGCTTTAAAATAATTTAATTGGAAAAATTCCATTAAACACTATAATTATCATCACGAATCATTTCTGTGCCCAGGAGGTAAAGGAACCCGTCCATAAAATAGGTAATATTTTAGGTAAATCGTCATAAATAATATCAATAACAATGTGAACAATTTTCTTCAAGCTGTTTCTAAATGTACCGAGAACAAAAATTTTAACAGTACTAACCTATGGCAAATTTGCTCTCCTGAACAAATACAAAAATTGTATTTAGTGTCTTTACCGCCAGCGTACAGATTTTAAGTATTGAAGTCGAGTACAATACGGAAGTTTTTATTAGATATATAAATATAAAAATTCAAGGGTGGATTGAATTAACCAGTCAACTAACTATTTTCCACTCAAACATAAAAATTTAAGTATTTTTATTTGAAAAGAAAAGATATGCCCAGGGCCGAGATTTTTAAAGGAAAAATTTAATGTCACGGTGAGACAAAGGTTCCGGTTCAAATCCCGGCCGAGGGCCTATCTTTTCTCTTAAAAAAAATCAAAATATTTAAAACTAAAAAAAATTGACCAATAATTATAAAAAATTATAAATAGTAAAATGACGTAAGTCAATAAGATCCTAAAATTAAATTAATGTTCAAAGAACTTCGTTGTAGTGTATTCATCGCAAAAATTGCGAGAGCACGAGGACATGGGATCGGATGAGAGAAAAGATTTGTCCTCTGCCGGCAGGCGGCCTTGGTAGCTCAAATGGTAGAGCGATGTCACGGTGAGACAAAGGTTCCGGGTTCAAATCCCAGCCGAGGGCCTATCTTTTCTCTTTAAAAAAATAAAAATATTTAAAACTCAAAAAAATTGACCAATAATTATAAAAAATTAGAAAAATTTAATATTCGAAAACTTACATTTTTTCTATTATATGATAAGTAAGGAAACCGCTGTACATTATTTATTTAGTTTTGTGTGTATGTGTCTTTTTTTACAACAATGAACCCAAAAAAGTTGTGGTGTATTGTATTCATGGATATTATTCGGTAATCACACCCTAAAAAGAAAAGAAAAAATTGTACCACTACAACCCTTGAAAGGGTCTGGTGGTCAGTACATGGTGTAGACTGTACTGTTTATACATGTATACATGTTTATATATGTATGTATTTATGTTAATCTATTTCCATATTTTTTTCAAAATTAATCAATAAAAATGAATTATTGATTAAAAAATAAAGGAAAACTGTAAAGTCGTGACAAGTCGCTGTTAGAACAATGACCCTACAGTTCTCATCTATTTAAGCCCTTGAGAAATTTCACTAATTTTTCAAATTGCACTCAGCTATCTATTTTCAGGAGGGAAATCTCTTGAATTATCTAGTAATTGTGGCTTCATCCTACGGAACAGTAGCATGCAATCTTGCATCAATGTCACAAAAGGGTGCAATCCTTTAACAAAAAAAATAGAAAAATGGCTGGTAAACTGTACGAGGTAGTACGAAGGTAATGTCATAAAGATGCAACTTCAATTAAATATCTTTTATTCTAATTAAAGTAGAAGACTTTACAGATTAAATGACTTAGTTATATTTAAGTTGATGTGCTGCCCACTTGAATTCTAGTGGTACGCTTCCCAGGAGAATGAGGGATTTTGCCAGCAGAGAGATTATCTCCAATAAAATTCAACACCGTTACATTAGTAGAATATATAATTCAAAATAAGTATTCTCTCCGAATCAATAAAAATGAGGAACAACTACAAAAGAGACGTAAAATATTAATTAGAATGCAATTACAAATCCCAAGAGTTGATTTTTGAACGTTTTGGAGTATGATCGCTGTATCTATTAAATGAGCTTATTTAACTGTCGTTTTGAGATGTGCTGCACTTTGTTTTCTTTACTGTGATATTTTATTTTTATAAAATATTAATACATAATGAACAATATTGAACCAAAACTCAATAAGAGTCATTAATGATTAGAATTAATAAGGAAAAATACCGAAAAGCAAAGCCTTAAGTCATAGGTACTAATCGACTTCAGAATCGATTTGTTTAAGTTTAGAACAACCACAAATACGAGGCTCGTAGTGCAGGCCGGGGTATTGTCATATTTTTTTTATATAATATTTTTATTAGTTCATATTGATAAAGAAATATGTGATTAATGACATGTAAAATTATGTGATAGCGCTGTCTTATCCTGTGTCAGAAAGGATTGACAGGAAATCTCTTACGATAACAGTTTGAACCACTTTAAAACTATTTTATATCAGTAGGAGATTTCCATTTATACGAACCGAGCAACTTAATACAGCTATTTAAAAAAATTAAACATGTTATTTAATTTATATTTTCCAATCGTTTTAACAAAGTGTAATATAATCCTGTTTCCTTTTAGTTTTCCGTTTTATAGTACTATAGTTCTGTTTATTATTACATTTTAATTCTTTTATATGAAAAAAACTATTATATATTAATATCTTATCTTGTAAATAATCTGATAATGTACAGTTAGGGGTGTTTCTTGCATGAGAGGAAACCCACACTTTTACCTTGTGTCATAGTTTAAAATTCATTATTAAAAAAAAACATGTAAGGTTAGGAATAGCCGATCTGGAAATAAAGAATATAAAATAAAAAAAATATTTTATTTAATGTTTGGTTGGAGCGGAAATTCCTACCTTTTTACCGACTGTTTATTTAATATTTTATTAACTCCTCTTTTACATAGTAATTGTTAAATAAAAATTGTATTAAATTGTATTAGTCAAACGACGTCTACTTACTGTAATATTGAATGAAAGCAATAGCAGTTAATGGGAACTCACCTGTAAAAAAATAAAAATAAAAATAAATAAAAACAAATAAAATAAAATTAATCAAAAGATATACAGTTAAGACAAACACAAAAAAAAACAACAAAAAAAAACAAGAATATATTACAGAATGCATCAAATTTAATAAAATAACCTAAATAAATAGTAATACAATTAAATTTATTGATTAAAGCAACATATTGCATGATCTAAAAAAAAATATTTTTATTGCATACCATTTACAATTACAATTAAGCGTAAAAAAGAAGCTATTGTAAACGTATAATTGAGTTTATAAAAATGGTTTAGTAATTTAAATGATTTTCAAAATTTATTCTTTATGCTGGAATAAATTATGGAAATAAATTCCAATCCGAGTTAATTTTTATCACTATCAATTTCTCGATTAATACCAGTGACATATATTTTACAGTCGAACCTAACAGATATAATTATTTTTTTTTTTTATATAATAAAAAACAGCGTTTTTTTTCCTTATTTCGTACTTGATTAATTAAGGAACGAAACGAATAAGAATAAAGAAAAATAAAAACTATAAATATTGATTACTAACAACGAGGTTAGAGAAAAAATTTTTAATCATATTTTTATTTAATTTTTTTTAATTGTAATTTAATGTTTATTTGGTTATTTAATAAAAATGTTTTAAACCCATAAAAAGACCATCTAAAAAGATGTCTAATTACTATAAAATTCCGTAATTAAACCCATACTTAAAAATTACATAATATATTATATTTATAAATATTATGTGGCATATTATATTTATACATAGTTAATTGCTTAAATTGTAAAGGGGAAAAAATAAGAAAAAAAAATTTCCCGATTGGGTATGAAACATAACGATTATAAATCATCCAAGATGGCGTAAAACCAATAAGGCATCTATCACACTCTGTGGGATTCGTCCAACATTGCCTCATTTATTTCTCCAAGACTATTATAAACAATTTCGTAAATATATCAATAAATATTAACTTTACGGATATGCATATTTATTTTAAAAATACATAAACAAAAATATGTGCTTCATCCTATTGATAATTCCAGTAAAATAAAATGGGAATAACTTTGATATAGAATAAATTTCGTAGAAAAATAATATATATATGTGGAGGCAATAGAGAAGGCAACAACATCTGAATAATATTTTATGTTTAGTGTTTTAGTCTAAACCATCGATTTAACAGCAGTTAGAGAGACTTGAAAAAAATACTTAAAGAAAATGATATGCCATGTTGGGTCCAGATTGTTTGTTAGCTAAGGGCTTGCGCAAATATTTGGAAATAAGTATATTTTGCAAGTTAATCTTTTGTATTAAGTTTTTTCAATTTCAGTATTGATTACTTTATCTATGTTATTTGTTTCGCTAGTAAGTTTACTATAAAGTGATTGTGCACTGAGTAAACACATTGATTTGTAAATTGAGTATAAGAGGATTTTTCTGAATATTGTTTTGAATCAAGTGAAAAATCAACAAAGAATAAAAATACAAAATATTATAAATGAAATACAGTTGTTGTTAATTAATTTTTCTGACGATCCAAGTCTCAATCATATAACTTTTAAATTGGGAATGCGTTTTTTATTTTTTTTAATCTCTCCATTACATGCTGGGCAGTTGAACGGTTTTTTAAAAATAATTTTGGCTATTTGATTCAGAAATTTCCAATAATTAAAATGTAGAATGACCAATTCAGGTTCTTTCAAAGTTGTGTGTACTCCCATTATTGATAAAAAATTTCAATTATTGAAATAAGGTTTAGGTTTTGTGGAACTGGCTTTGAACAGGACCTAACACAAAGTTGTTTGAGGTGAACAAATATTGGGGAAATTAAGGCCTATCGTTTTCACTGTTTGATCGGTAATCATAAAGAAATGTTTTTTGTTTTTAATTATTAAATATTTTTTTATTTCTATAAGTTTATATACAAAGGACTAGGATGTTTAGTGATTATTATAAACTATTGTTTTTAATGGATAAGTTGAACTATTTATTTGTTCAATGATTCCTATCAACATCCTGGAGTATCATTTTCACTTTGAGCAACAATTTTAACGATAAATAACAAAACGATACAAACAAAATTTCCTACATTAAGCGAAGTCAAAATCACTTAATGAACGGAATAAATTAACTATAAATTAATCTTTTATATTTAATTTAAAATTTTAACGGCAAGCGATTCTTAGCCATGCTAATATCAGCCCGAGATGGGATAATTTTCTCAGATTAAAATATTAACTACCCATCAGAATGATTCATTTCGTACATTTTGGAGGTCATTAAAATTTTAACGCTGTATCATTATACATAAACATCACCTTGGTTATTAAGAGCTATTTTTATAGAATTCTGAGTTTATCACAAACCCCTTTAATGTATAAATTAAAAAAAAAAATTATCGAAGCTCTTCGGTTGAATTGTATTCTAAAACTGATGTTCAGTGAAACCTTTTAAAAATTAAGGGAAATAATTTGTTGCAACTATACCAAAAAATGTTTAATCATTTTTTTCAACTTTCCTGAAGCTTTAAAAAAAATTAAGAAAAGGAGTTGGATAAAAAAAAAATAAAGGATCACTACAAAAATTTATAGGACTATTTAAAAGGAAAAAATCCAATAAATAAATATATTTGAATAATATTAGTAGACCTTGTACATACGAGTATGGAAAATGGAAAATGGAGGTCATGAAAAATCTCTTATATAGGGAGAACTTTTTATTGGTAAGCCAACCTTTCGACCCACACTGCAGGTCTTCTTCAGGCCTAGTTTGATCGGTGGGGGTTAAAACTAGACTAATAAAAAATAAGATAATAATAATAATAATACGATTTACTGACCTCTACCCGGACCATTTTCTTCCTTATAAATAAAAATGATGAGTCCAATATAAAGTTCACATGCATAAACATATTTATCTATGTTTTAATAATATGCAATATCAATAATGCAGTTCTAAGCAAGAGACTTGCATTGAGTTTATAATTTTCTCTATAAAAGCGAAGATAAACTTATAAATTCTGGGTTTTACAACGTGACAATACTATTTTAATTCTTACAGTAATGCAAATAAGGAAACAAAAATGTATTTCCATAAATAAAAAACAAACAATTTTTAATGATTTTTTTTATAGCATGAAAAATCATGTGATCTCATCTAATTTAAATATTTAATTATCGTAGGTCCGCCTAGAATAAACTAGTCTGAAGGTCACACAAGGTAACCTCACTTCCAAAATAATCCCACAAGAACTTGAAAAGAAAGTGGTCTAGTTGGTGAACCTAGTTGCTCGGAATAGTCAGAGTAATAACGTATAGCTTCATATTAAGATATTTACTAATTGAAAAAAAATTAAGTCGAATATCTTAATTTGGGGGCGTAAAGTCAGGTGTCCAGGCGCTATAATTTCGTATTAACCATTTACATATCTATGTTACAAATACCTCATCCCATATGTAGTTGGGATTAGAAAAAATGGAAAGATCTAAATGTACCAACCACAGAAAAAACTATATATGTATGTATATGCATACATAACCCAGAAAAAGCATCTGCGTGAATCGCAAATCGTTCCCGAAATTAGATAAATTCAAATACCTTGGCTCCACAATAACCTCAACGAATGACCAATTAACTGAGATATACCAGCGTATAACACGTATAAACGGATCATTCTTCGCTCTTTCAAGAGTGTTGAAATCCCGAAGCATCCCCAGAAACTTAACATTAAGGGAGTATAATGCTGTAATAAAGCCGATTCTGATTTAGGGCTGAGAGACGTCGGCTCTCACCGGCACCCTGGAAAGCAGAATAGAGAGATGTGAAAGGAAAATCCTTCGCACTATAACCGGAGTGGTATCGGATGAGAGTCTACACTCTTGGAGATGAAGGACCAATAAAAAATGCTCACGGAAACTGGTCAGGCGATATCTCAGGATATGAAAGCTGGGCGGGGCATATAGCTCGAAGTAATCCGTCAGGACGCCTCTACACAACTATAAATGCCACAATAGCTTGCAGGAGACCACGTGGGAGGCCAAATACCAGATGGATAGACATGGTCAACAAAGATGCTGCGGAGCTGCTAGTAGCAGACTGGAAATCAGCGGTGCAGGTAGACAGAGGTGAAGGCTGGTAAAGGTGGCCAAAGATCTCTACAAAGTTAATTTCCATAACAGTCAAGATAAGTAGAAACCAATACACACACATACACATAAATATATATATATTCTTTTCTTTCATCATTACTTGTAATTATAGAAGACGATTGTGAAATATTCTGCATTCATTTTTACCAGGCCTTCGTAGCCTAAGCATCTTGGAGTGAGAGGTTTAAATCCAGCGTGAGAATGCCTACTTCAATTTTCTGGAAGTCTTTCTTAGAAGAGTTTTCGACCTTAGTTCGATGACCTGTAGAGCACTCTGCCCTGGATGAAATACACAAGAACGCCGAATAAATAATGATATTTGTATCTCTTTTGTATAAAAGAAAACATTTGGCTCATACCAATGAAAATATAAAGAAAAACGATTTTAAAGTTTATGTTTTTCTACTTTGGCATTAGGGATACTTCATTATCAACCATAAAAAAGATAAAAGAAACTGTTAGGTATATCAGTTTTATACCTCCACAGACTTGCTATTATAGTTATAGAAAAAGGTTTCCAGAGAAGAAAAGAGCAGGTGATGGAGTCGAAGATGCGGGTTCCTCCCGCATATCTAACCCCCACTACCGCTCAACCCAAAGCATCCGACAGAGCTAAGCATTTTTATTAGGAGTCTCCAAGCTTCAACTGCAGCAGCTATACTTTTATGCAAAAGAAAAAAACTTTAAAAGTGAAAAATAGTGATTAGTAACATACCGGTGAAGAGGTAAGGCTCCTTGTAAAACACCTGGATTTATTACATACATAGATTAACTGAAGTTCATAAAACTTTAATGATTTATTATTTATTGTGGACCAACGCTATTTTAGTTGTAAGATACTTAAATTAATTATGATTAAAACTTATAGGCGCTCATTATAGGAGTCTGCAACCTTCAACCGCTGTAAACATACTTTTTTTGTCACAGATTGAGTTTAAAAAAGGTTTAAAATTTTTTAAAAAATTTTAAAAATTAAAAAATAGTGCATAATACAAAAATACCTCTAGCGAAGAGTTAGGAGTCCCTGTAAAACGCCTGGATTTATTAAATATATAGATTTACTATATTCATAAGACCTTATAATAGATTTATTATTGTTTTATTAAAAATATGCAAACTTCAATCACATACATTCACAGAACGATGTTTGAAATTTAAAAAAATAAATAGTGTATTATAAAAAACTGACGAAGACTGATGTCTCCTTGTAAAGCACCTGAATTTATGTATTATACTGTCACTGTCAAAACAATACCGTCTATCGAAAACCTTTGATGAAAATGAGTAAGTAACTGTAACACATTCTACAGGTTGAATTACACAATATTTAACAAAGTTTTCAAGATTAAATGCAAGGCAGTGCTGTAATTAACAATTAAAAGATAACCGATATACATAAGGTAAAATAACAAATGGCGCGGTTTTTTAACTATCCAGTGAAATTGCCCAAAGTGTAGATAGGCGGTATTGTTTTGACAGCGACGATATATAATATAGGTAAGATAATTGATATTTTAGATTTATGATATAAGATTGAAATTTTATGGACATAATGCTACTAAACTAGAGTTCCTCCAGCAAGACCCACCAATAGAATTGTTACTAATATACAAAACGTTAAGTCAACCACACCGTGGATTAGCCAAGTTAATATATAGATTAAAAAAAAGAGAAAATAGAGGCAAGAGATGTTCTAGACAGAAAAATATCTGGAAACAAGACAGAAAAGTTTATTGCGTGTTTCCTCATTGTTTGGTTTTCTCCAACCAAATTTGCCTGAACTTATTAAATACATGAAATTTTTGGCCGGCTTTTCCTTCTTCGTTCTGGACAGCAAAGCAGAGTCATTTTCGGTATTTTCTATCTTCGTTTTATTACTTAATTGGTTACAATTTTTCAGTCAATTTTTTGTAAAACTATGAATAACTACATAACACTTTTTATTGTCCTTAAATCAGGCATACGAAAACACTTTAAATGTATATATTGTAGTTGTAAAAAAAACTTTTAGCATAATAAACGCATTTTTTACAGTTACTATACTACAGGAACGGTCTTTCAAAACATTGTTTTTCTCTGCCATGTTTTAAAAAAGTTATGTTTACACCTTTTCAATTACATTTATCTATATATAACTAAGAAATAGGAGACATTAGAGGGGAAGAGGACATATTGTATTGCTGCAATAAAAGGAAGCATAACTCCACAAAGTAGGTAGGAGAGGATTACAGAGGTTTTATATTGTCACAACAACGAGACAATAAAGTAACTCCTTGGAAAGTGGTTACAGGGCTCAGGAACGGTTACTGGCTCTGATTCGGTGTCGCTACACTTACATTAGTCCAATTAGAATTTAGTTAAGTGTAATTCATTCACAATGGGGCAAACCGTCCTTCATTTATCTAATTTCTCTAAGTGGTTTAGTTTAAGTAAGTCTTCCCTCAAAGTTGGCGTCCCTGGGAAGTCCCCCTTTTCGACTCCGAGGAACTTGTTGCCAGCCTGTCCCATAGGTTGGCCTCGATTTTTGCAAAATAATGGCTAAAATAACTGGGACGGTACTTGTTCCGCAGGTTGCCGCCTGGTGGTAGGGGCAGTTAAAGTCCCGTCAAGTGACGTGATAGCTTCTACAATCTTTATTCTATAATAAAATAAAAATTGTATGTACCCCAACAATTTTTCCCCCATAATTTCTAAAATAATAAGGCACTTGCGTATTAGCCGTTAGAAACTATTATATGACATAAATAATATGTCCCTTCAATTAATTCGTTGGGAATTTATTATTAAAAAAATCACGCCTTGAATTGTTTTCTTTCTAGCTATTAATCAAAACAGTTATAAATATTTAACACATTTAAGCTTATATTATTCAGATATACTCACACGTAATTGATAGGTCAATTCGTGATAACTGTACGCATGATGGCGTCAGGTATTTTAATGATTTTTGTTTACACACGACTTTATCAAAACGCTCCAAATAATCATAGTCTATTTAAAAAATGGGTACTTGTGACTTAGCCGGTACCCAGAGACTGTTATACACCATTATGACCTGAACTGTGATAATTCTGATATTGATAACACATACCTTCTTATTCATTTATGAATTATTTTGTAAATTGAAATATATAAAATACAATAATAAAATAATAATTTTAGAGCCGTCCAGCATTCCTCTTCTTATATAAATGTGTTCCCAAAACTTTCGACGAAAACATACCCACTTCTATCCTTGTCAAAATCCATTTTATGACCTTTTTCAAATTTGAAATTATAACAATTTCTTGAAGTACTTAACTGCTTTTTTGAAATAAGGCTATTGCTGAAGCCTGTATATTATTTTGTATATTCTTTCCATTTTAAATAAGCAATGACAAATGAAATATGATATAAAAAATAAAATAATGCAGAAATTAACTACATGGGGCGACCTGTGGTCTAGTGGCTAGCATAACAACCTAGTTGCCCCAAGATCACGGGTTTGTTGCCCGGCAGTTGGCCTTATTTGTTACAGGGAATAAAAAATCTTTGATTATGCCGTCCTTCAGAAGGGACGTTGAACGGGGGTCCCGACCCTATTCGATGTCAGGCACTCGTTAAAAATCCCTATCATAATTAAACCTGGATAGGCAAAATTTAGAGCTCCCACTGAAGCATCGTCCGATTAGCCATATCAGCATAAAGTGACATTAAATAAACGAACAAAATTAACTAGACAAAAAAACCTAAAAACAATATAGAAAACAATTTAATAAATCACACAAAAATAACTTAAATGAGACGATTGTGTCATGGGTACCGTCTATTACACAATTACCATAAACATTAGCCAAGGATCTGCAACCTAGCCAATATTTACTTATTTTTAAATTAGGATCAGGTACAATTTCCTGTTACTTTACATAAAATGAAGGTTACATTAGTAATCTTGAATTAACCATTACTGGCAATGTTAGTCATTCTCAAATAAGCAGTCATTTATAATTAAGGTATATTACCTAGACAATTGTTTTCCTAATTATTTCAATTTTATGGATTAAAACAGGTAGAAATTAATTATAAATAACGTGAGGTCACTTCACAGGAATTTAACTACCCTCAACACCGAACTAGCAACCTGCGGTATAAGTACCAAATAATTTATCCAGAAATCAGTCGGATTCGATTCCGGACTTTGAGTTCATCAAAATGAGGAATCTGGACATATAGAAATCGAATTCGCTGGAAATCAAATATCTATATAATAATACAACGAAAAAATAAAAGAAGGACCATTAATGCTCAGCCATTGTAGCACTTGCTACCATTTCAGATTTTTTCCTCAGGTACCTTAAAAAAAAAAAAAAGGTTTTACCTGGCTTCCATTGTTGGGGGAATCCCAGTCTCCCATTTGCTCCTGTTCGACGCAGTCTTCAACCGTAACCAAAACCTAACTATGGCTAATCCACCGAACACGTTTATAAGGATCTAAATTGTATTCAGCTGAAATATTTTTGTTGTTATTCGTTCCGCAGGTTATCGCTTCAAGTTGAGTTACAACAAGTTTTACTGTTCATTCGTTTCATTTTTAATATTTTCCAAAAATACAAGTTGTAGTACGGAAAATAGAATGTAATTATGGGTAAAGAGTAGGCTTGGGTAATCATTTCATCAAGAAATAAAAGCTTGAACTAACACTTCGAAGTATGGATGATATCGATGCCTTAGTTCACACATGCGTTAAGTGCCAAAAGCAAGATTTTACAGGAGTCAAATTTTATAATAATTTAATACAAGAAATACAGTTCAAGTTTAAGCACACAATATATTTTTGTAACCTTCACAGCCTCTCTATTAATTTGATATCAACATATGATCTATGACTTCCTTATCACAACTTTACAATATTATTTATATAACAAAACCCATTTTTGAAAAATTTGCACTTAATACATTCGTGAACTAAGGCATCGATTTATGTTTGTTGAAACGTAAATTTATAGATGAAATTATTACCGAAGCATACACATTACCCATAAGCTCATATGGGATCCGGAGACCCTCATGGGGCCCACACAGCCTCTATAAAGTGGGTACCCAAAACTAGGAGTAAAATCTAGCGGTTGAGCGTGATCTAGGACAAATCACTTCCATGAACAACCGTTGTTCAAGTACCAGTACATTTTCTACCATGTACTGAACCCCAGACTCTTCACAGGTTGCAGTGGTACAGGTATAATTTTTTCTACCACACTTAGTCCCAATTTTCTTTAATTTTATTTTATACAACATTTAACTTTTCTGGCAAAAACATGGATCTTAAGAAGTGTATGTCACCGCTTTTTGCTGCTGCTTTAGCCCCCCCGCACCGGTTCGTTCGCATATTTATGGTTGTGTAATAATTAATTTTATAACGCCCATCCGCGTAATTAAAAAAAAATGTCTCAGAGGAGTATGTGATCATTTATTATAAGCTTTAATCAGTTGTACAGAACGGAATTCCTGAAGGGTGACCGTATCCTACAGCCACAATAGCCCATGTTTTTCAGCCGGATTCTTCTCAACGGTTGCATAATTGAGGATGAGTCAGCCGTACTTGGAAGGCTGTTGCGATCAAAACAAGAATGGAGTCCCATTTATGCAACTTATTGCACCGCATTTGATTTATAAATGGTATGAATTCCTTAGATTGTCGCTCCGAGTGGATTCACAAGTCATGACTGAATTTGTTCCTTTTTAATATTCTCGAAAATAAGTATACTCGCGAGTTACAGTATTGAAAAAAAGAGGTTAGTAATGGGAAATATGCGCGTTTGGAAAAATCACGGCTATTTTTATTTTCGAGAATATTAAAAAAGAAACTAATGAAAAGTTTAAACTTGTCTCTAGCGCGGTGCTCTAACCAACTGAGCTAACCTGGCTCGTATCACGGCCAGACGAATCCATTCTCTTCACCGATCCTATATCCCCGATTGGTCTTCAAAATAAAAATATTTAAAAATTATCACTATCATAAGAATAATAAATACAAAATAAATTATAATATAAAATTGACGTCAACGAGATCCTAATTCAAGTAATGTTTAATGAACATTCTTCCCCTTGTATACATCGCAAAAATTGCGAGAACACGGGGATATAGGATCGGTGAAGAGAATGGATTTGTCTGAATATAAATATATTCTAGATTTAATTTACATTAAATAGGTAATATAAAAGTATAAATTGTTATATATGACTAATATTAGTCATTAATTTTTGGTTACTCTTCATTATCTTTATATTTTTTATTCTATATTTTTGGCTTTATGGATTAAAAGTAGAGATCAACATTGCTGTTCCTAGAAAAAAAGTTTGAAGAATTTTTCTCTAAAATTTAATATCCTACAACTATAACTTAATACTTATAACTATACTTAGATAATTTCGCTGCCATAAGTCTCTATTAAGTTTCTTCTATAATATATATACATATACACGGTTAGATAAATCAATTAATTTTATGGGTTTTTTTAGAACAATCTTCATTTTGTTCCCTTTATTGCGTGTGTATTTGCGATCAGCTTGAAATTTCCCGTAATATTATTGGAACGGTTTCTCTGCGGCGTCCTTGAAAGTTCTGTTCGAACATGAAATGCGTAAATCGATATCCAATAATTTACCGTATCTCAGAAGATCGTAGGTTTTTCGATTCTAACAATCGTATTGTTTTTTTATGTATTTTTAATTATGTTATAATAGCCATCAGGGATTTCGAAGAAGGAGAAACAAGGTTACCCAATGCGACCCTGGGGGGAAAATAATTAGGTTGGAAGAGCCTCACAAAGAAAAGCGAAGAAAACAGAGAAAAATGAAAATGGAACGAACGTAACAGAAATGTCTTTAAGTCGGAAATCAGAGTGGCCAAGAAAATCGGTAAATTTAATACCACTAGTACGATGTGTTTATTCTAAATAAATAATAATGCAATAAAAACATAAATACACATTTATTAATTTGAATTACAACAAGACCAGCACTTTTCTTAATATACCTAGTATCAAAAGCTATTATACCTATATTTTTTTTTTTAATTTATTAATGTAAATAACGATTATAACTTGTATCTCAACTCATGAAGGACTCAGTACATGGTAGAGACTGTACTGTTTATAGGACAACATGAGAGTAGGGAGTAGGATTCGTCGAGGATGATGCTCAACCGCCACTTTTTCCTATTACGGGTAACCATTTTATTGAGGTTTGAAGAACCCCAGGAAGGTGTCCAAATCCTAGATGTTGGCAGATTAATTAATATATCTGGCATATAACGAATATTAGATGAATGTAGATGGATTATACTGATTTTAAAAAAAAAAATAGAAAATTAAATATTGTGAATAAATTAAATATTTTCAGAAGCTGAATTTGTTGTTTTTGGAAAAATCCTGTTTCATGAAAACGTAACTTTGGACAGAAGAATCAATTGTTTTATTATAGAAACAAATAAAAAGGTATGCAATAAATGCAATAACCCAAACAGCATGAAGCGTTTTTTATTTAATATAGCCGTTGTATTTATATGTTTTAGGGGAGCGGTGTGGCTCAGTGGTAGAGCACTGAGTTGCCATGCCGGAAATCCTAGTTCAAATCCCGGTGCAAGGCAGTACTTTTTATTTAGTCTGTTTGCAGCCGGAGATGGATCATATAGGATCTAGGACCCTCCTGGGGAATCACCCAGCCACTATAAAATATTATATAAAAGGGTACTCAAAATAAGGGGGGGGGGGGATCTGCCGGTTGAGCGTGACCTAGGACAAGTCACCTCTTTGCAGAACCGTTGTCCATGAAACAGTACAGTCTCTACCTACTGAACCGCAGACCCGTTCACGGGTTGTAGTGGAACAGGTTTTTTTGTTTGTTTTTTGTTAATAGATGCAGTGCTTTATTTAAACTAGGTCTTATTGGGAGTACGCTTACGATTAACTGAAACCAAACCAATTTTACTTTTAATTTATGTAACTAATTTAAATTATAATAGGACGGAGAATTCACTATGTTTATAGGGATTTTACTTCTAAGAGAACTGTAATTGGTGAATTGTCCCAAAACATGCTCAACCGTTAGGTTTTCCCCAAAATTAAGGATACCCACTTTATGGAGACTGGGTGAGCCCCAGAGGGGTCTGCAGAATCCATAGATCCATCCATGGCTCAGTTCAGCCAAGCACTTTACACTATCAGCTAAAGGCATACATAAATACACAAATTAAAATATATAATTTAAAAGCCCATTTAACCGGCTTCAGTTCAATCTAATATTTTGATTTTGATTAACCAGTAGTAAAATGTAAAATAAATAATTTTTTTTCACCGAGTTGTTTTTAAACTTTTTCTTTACATTTACGCTATAATTCAGAACAAAATTGGTCCTTTAAAAAATTCAACAGGTAAAAGAAGATGGGAAAGACTATAATATTGATTATTAAACTAGCTTTGGTAAAAAAAAAAAATAATTATAATAGTCACTATTAAAAACTTAAGTATAATTATTCCACTTAAATTAAACCTTTCATATAAAAATTAAGTTTGGTTAAAATTTTAATCGATTGTTCTAATATCGGTTTATTATACATAAATATTCCATGAGACACATTTTTTAATTACATTAGAAATTGTATTTTAATTATTATTAATATTTTTTATCCTTTACACACATTGAATAAGGCGAGCTATTTCGTAATATAAAAATAATTCAAACCTAGTCATTTCTTGGGCGAGTTTATTTAAATTATGTATAATAATTCACAATAAAACCATTATTGAAACATGAACATTTATACATAATTTTAAAAGAAAAAATATTAGTTGTAATAAGTGAAATGGAAGATAAATTATAAGTTGTGTATATTGTTGAAAAAAATCTGTACCACTATGGGGAGTTTTAGTTTTAGTACTTGCTAGGGACTGTACTGTTTCCAGGACAACGGTAGTGCAAAGAGATACTTTGGCCAAGAACTTAATCAACAGGATTTTCCCCAATCAAGAGGCAGGCAGATCCCCATGAATATCTGCAGATGCCACATGGTAAAATCTATCGGTAAAGTCTATCGTTGTTAACGGATTAAATGAATTGCCTGCCATAGACGGATTTGGACCCTTGACCCACAGCATAGCATCTCAGCGCTCCATACACTAATCTCGCTCTCTAGGTTATAATTATATCATAATTAAATATACAAAATTTCTCACTACTAGAAAATAGAGTTGTTAGGTTTTAATTTATTTTATTTGTTACTGGTATTTTTATTTAGCATTCTATTAATCTAAAAACTAAGCAATTTGAAAAGCGATTATAGATCACAGTAAGTGAGTAGCTAAAATAATAAAAGAGAAACGGATCATTTCAACATAGATCGTAATCACCTCTAAGCGCTACATAGCCTTATATAAAAAAAACTTGTTTATCTAGAAATATTAAGGTAATATTTTTTCTTTTTGAAAATAAAGGTAGGATGAGTGACGAATAACTTCGCGAAGTTCAACGATCGTTCAGGAAACTTTCTTACTTAGCGACTTAAGAGTTCAAAATCCTGTCAAAATGTTCCTGACTCCATTTAAGAAACTGTTTAGATTGTTAAATCTGAGACGATCATCGCTACGAATTTATTAAATAATACCTATTGATCCTGAAAGGCATAATATCTAATCTGGACAACAGATGACTTCCTTGTATAATGGTTCTATAATTTAATAATTTAATGAGTTGCTTTGATGAAGGTTCCGGGTTCTTCTCCGGCCGTGACAGATAAATTATCTGATCTATAAACAGCCATAAATGGGTCCTGTGGGATCTACAGAACCTCCTTGGTCTCACCCAACCTCCAGAATGTGGGTACCCATAATTGGGGAACTTAAAATCTCTGCCAAATCACCTCCCTGCACAACTGTTGGCTTTTGGAATTTGTCTACCATGTACTCAAGAGTCTATATGGGTTATAGAATTAGTATTGGTTTTTATCCGTTTAGATGACACTTTTTGTCTTGAGAATATTTTTTAACTTAAATCGTTGTTCAGAACATGAAGGATAGGTGTAAAGTGCTAAAGGTCCCAAATTCAAATCCAACTGTAGCAAATAAATTATAAAATCTGTTAACAGACAATAATAGACCCGGAGGGAACTCTATACCTTTCTAGGGCACATCCAGCCTATATAAATGGGGTAGTCTTAATTGTGGGAAAAAACCTGGCGGTTGTGCGTGATCTTGGGCAAGAAACAGGACAGCCCCTAGCATGTACTGAAACTCACCATTTTTACAGTACAGTCTCTACCATGAAATGAACCGAATATCCTCCTCATATGGTAATGGTACAGGTTTCTACGCTTCTTTGGTTGTAGTGGTACAAGCTGTTGGTTAAATTTAATTAATTGTATTGGTTTTAGAACGTTTAGATACTAATACCGTACATGAACTTGAATACAATCCCCGTTAGTCTTGGTTTCTTCCACCGGCACTTTTTAATTGCTTTTATGGTAGCTCTTAAGACCAAGGTTTCGCAAATAAAAGTGTTGTGAGATGTTGAATATTGATGGAGTGGGGGAAGGGGGGGGGATTAGGGCTGGTTCACTGTTACCTCTAACGGTACTTGTTTTGTCTTCTCACCTCCTCACTCTCTCTCTCTCTCACACAAACACTCTATCTCTTGTCTCCTTCGTTACAATCTTAGGCATTACTCCCTTGCATCTTCATTCCTAGTGTTATATTCCTTCATGTGAAGATGGTTGCGCTGCCTTTTACAAGTCATTAACATGTGGGACATCTGTAACGAAGCGACGTCTGAACAATTACAAGGATGGAACTGAATATCTATGAATCTAAACACGCGGTCTTGAATACCTCAGCGGGAATGGGTAGTAGTAGTTATACTTAGGTTGGATCTGGTAACCTCTTGGGGCTCACCCAGACTCTACACAGTGGGTACCCACTATAGGGGATAAACCTTGGGGTTGAGCGTGATTGAGAACTAATCACCTCCGTGCACATGCATTGTCATTGAAATAGTACAGTTTCTACCACGTACTGAACCCAAAACCTTTCATGGGTTGTAGTGGAACAGGTTTGTTTTATTAAATAAATGTGTGTGTATATATTTGAAATAGTTAACAGTCATTTAACATACTCCATTAACAAAAATATAAAAATAGAACATGACCGATAAAAGTTAAAAATGTCTGGCATTAAGCTTAACTCTTTCATTCAACATAATTTCAAGACATATTTTTTAATGTTACCCACAGTCATTTTTTATAAAATATAAATTTAAATGTTCTTGTCTAAAGTAAAGAGATAACAAATTGAGCTTTTGATATAGAAAAACCTGTACCAGTACCATACGTGGAGGGTATTCGGTTCATTTCATGGTAGAGACTGCACTGTATCTAAGCCAACGGGTGTGCAGGGAGGTAATTTGCCGAGATCACGTTCAACTGATATAGGCTGAATGAGCTCCAGGAGGTTCTGCAGATCTCACAGGACCCATTTTGGCTGTTTATAGATTAAATAATTTATCTGTCACAGCTGGATTTGTACCCGGGACCTTCAGCATAGTAGCACATCATTGTTCCCTCTGAGTCACCCCGGACATTGTGTACAGTTTATAATACGGTAATAATCTTACTAATATTATAAATGTGAAAGTTTGTATGTTTGTCTCTCTTTCACGCATAAACTACTGAACGGATTTGGATGAAACTTTACAGTAATATAGGTTATACATCAGAATAACACATAGGCTATAGCAGGCGCGGATTTAGGGGGGGGGGGCGCACGGTGGCACGTGACCCTCGACAGTTTTTTAGGTACTGTGGAGAATCCATCATAATACATAATTAAAGGCAAATCACATAATAATAGTTGTTAAAATAACAGAAAGAACATGAGTTAAACTATTTGTTTTGATATCCTACTAATATTATAAATTTGAAAGTTTGTATGTTTGTCTCTCGTTCACGCAAAAACTACTCGACGGATTTGGATGAAACTTTACAGTAATATAGGTTATACTATGTATTATTATATATATAGGTTAGGCTCGTGCGCCCCCCAGCAGTTTTTTTTTGTTCCGTGGATAATCCATTATAGTACCATAATTAAAGGCAAATCAGGAATTTAGCATGTTGAAATTTGCAGACAGGTTCTTTGTATAATTTAAGAAAGAAATTTGGATAGTTCCACCCCCAAGGGTTACTCCTTTAATATAGTAGGGGGTTCAATGATTGTATAGAATCCGTCAGTTTTGAAGTTAGACATCTGAAATTTCGGATGTTTGGGCAATTTATAGTAAAAAAAAAATTATTTATTTAAAATGATCTTTCACGAAACTATGAGGCAGACCAAATTCCACGCGAGCGAAGCCGTGGGCAAAACCTAGTTTATAATAAGTCGAATCATTGCATCCACTTTTGGCGCACTTCCTCTGTATTAAAAAAATTACACCATATCGGACAATCAATATAACAAACATACATTACCATGTAACCTATTAACATAGTAGAATGGCTGAATTGAATAGAGAATGAAACAATACATAACGCTGATTGCGTATAAGCCATAAATTAATTTTTATGATCTACGTGCAATCAGCATCGAAAATAGTCAATAAATCTTTTTTTAATAGCTAGGAAACTTAAATCATACTCCACAGCGCTATAACATTTATTCAAATACGAATAATTAGTCAAAACTCTATTAAGGTAATGGGATTTCAGATTGCAGTGCAAACAAAATGTACTATTATTCCTTGCAATTACAAAACGGTAATTATTTTCATTTTTAGTTGGGATTAATTTCACTAACCTTCAGTACAAAAAATTTAAATTCAATTTTTTTTTGTCACAATTAATTGAGAATTTTTAAAAATTGTATATGTAATGAGAAATGGGCCGCATGTGGTGTGATGGTAAGCATGGCAACTTTCATTGCCATAGGGAGTATAAATCTTGTGTTACGCCGTCCTTCGGTAGGGACGTAATGGGTGTCCCGAGTCAGTGTCATGTACTCCAGCCTATTATGGCCAAGATCGTGGGTTCACAGCCCGGCAGGAGACATTAAAATTGTTTGGAAGGAGTAAGAAATCCTTAGTTATGCCGTCCTTCGAATGGGACATGAAATCGTTATATAAAGATCCCTATTCTAATTATACTAGGCAAAATTTAGGACTCCCACTGTAGCATCGTTCGATTAGCCATAACAAAATACTGCGACGTTATTGAATAAATTTATAAAACAAACAAGAAACAAAATAAAACAACTTTATATCATTATTTTTTTTAATAATAAAAAAAATTGTTAATACAGTTGGTTAATGGATGTTTCATTAATTTTTTTACATGTAAATATTTATAATAATTTCCTCTTTATAATTATTCTTAACTATTATTTTTTTATTATAAAGAGTAAATTCACAATTTATTTGTCTTTAATTAATTTACTTAATTCTAATCATATTTCATTCTAAGACCCTATTGTCTGCATTTCATGACCTGTGTTATTATTCTATACGGACTTGGCCCAGAATAAATAAATAATTTACTATGATTCAAAAAAGGATTACCTCTACAATCGGGCATATAATAATAAATTTTATTTTAAAATATCATATTGAAGAAAAGTTAATAAATATTATTACTGGTGTGAAAAAGGATTCTAGGCATCTTAAATATTTTTGATTATTTGAATCACTAAAAAAAAAAAAAGTGGATGGAAAATTCCTCTCCCACTTAACAGTGAGTAATTAGTTTGATAAAAGTTTTGGTTTTAATTAATTATTTAATAATCCGCCATTAATACATAACTGTTCTACATTTAAACAATTTTAGTCTTCAACCACAATAATATTTAATTGGAAAAGATGTTTTTTTAATAACAAAAGTCCAGATGACGTTCGAATAACTAAATAAAAAAATATACGGTTAGAAAGTTTAAATATTTTTTTTAGTAACTCGGTTTTAATTTTTTAAATAATATATTTAATCTTTAAAAATTTCGGATAAATATGCTACAATGCTCCAAAAGATTTACAATTTAAATAAATTTGAGACAAGTCCGAATTATATATATTTATAAGAAAAAAAAATCTGTCCAACCATTACTTAGAATTAAATGTTTTATAAACTAGGATTGATAGATAATATTAGATTAAACTAAAAATATTCACATAAATATAGGACTGAATAATAATTATTAATAAATTGGTAACTTATACAAAAAACCATAGCTTAAAAAAAAAAAATTACAGCATAAATTTTCGGAACGGCCAAGGGACATATATATTAAGGCAAACCATCTAAAATATTAAAAAGTTGAGAGGTACACCATATATTCGAATTAAAAAAATGTGAAAAATAAAAATACATAAGCCTTATCATTTTACAGTATTTAAATGCAATATAATTAAAATATGAAAATAAAGGGTAGTGAAAAATTAAGAATAGATAATTACTGAGAGCAATCAATATTAATAATAATAATAATGTCTTTATTTATTCTGGGACGAGTCCCTATAGAATAACAATACAGGCATTGTAAGCTATTATGTCTTAGAGTGTAAAATAATATTACTGAAAAATACAAGAAAACAAATAGTTATAAAACAGACATTAAAAAAAAAACATATCACAGAATAGTAAATTAAGCAAAAAAAAAATTGCAATGATCTTAATAATTGTATCAATAATAAATTATATAATCAAACAACTCTGTAGAGCTGTAGGGTCCGGGGTAGTCCAGTGTGTAGAGTGCTGAGTGACTTTGCTGAATGTGCCAGGTTCAAATCCAGCCGAAAAACTATTTAATCTGTTGACAGCCTAGGATGGGCCCTATGGGATCTACAGACCCTTCTGGTGCTCACCCAGCCTCTACAAAGTTCTTACTTGCGGAAAAACTTAGTGGTTTGCCATGATCTCGGATAAATCACCTCCTTACAAAACCGTTGTTCTAGAAATGCTAGATTCCCAACACTATATACAGCGACCAAGACTGAAGTAATGGTATAGTTTAGAATATTGACGTATAATAGAAAAAATATATAATAAATAAAATAATCATATGGTAGTGTGTGTATGCATGGGTGTGGTTTGTTGAGGCCTACATGTGTGTGTGTGTGTAAAATATTATCATATTAATGATATATTTATATACTAATGATGCAACAGTTGTTAATTTTAGAATGAATGATCTGCATAGTATTTCCGAGATACGCAGACAAAGATGGTTGTGAAATAAAATTCAATTATTTACGGGAAGTTTTAAACTGTCTAATTACATCGTCAACTTCTATAATAATAATAAGGCTTACCAAACCCAAATCCATCACTCTTAACGCAATCCTCCCACCTACGCCTCGGTCTACACCTCAGACGCTTCTCAGTCGGTTAGGAATTCTTTCCATACTAAGCCCAGCACCTTTACAGGCAGACTTTAAATACCTGTCAACTTCTAACATAAATTATATACTTTATAAATTCTGTAGCCATTAATTAAGTTCACCCTCACACTTGTGACCTACAAGCCGTGAAGAAAACCTGAAATTTAGGTCGAAACGTCTGTTCCAGATAAATAGTTTATCACTATTTAAGGAAGTAATTTTAATTTCATTTAACGACACATTATGCAGACATATCTAAACGGATGATCCTACAGTGGGAGTCCTACCTAAATTTTGCCTAACCAGGTATACTTAGGATAGAGATCATTATACAACGATTTTATGTCCCATTCGAAGGACGGCATAACTAAGGAATTTTTACTCCTTCCGAACAATTTTAGTGCCCACGATCTTGGCCACAGTAGGATGTACTGCTAATCACTATACCACATGACCCCAGGAATTAACTTTTTTTTACATTTTTTACCACCCGAACCATTTTCTTCCCCCTATTTATTAAATAATGATTATAAAAATCGATTAAAAAGTAAAAATACATTTAAATTAAAATACGATTTTAGAACTTCAAACATTAGTATTCCTAAGGACGAAAAAAAATAAAATTAAAGGGAATATAGATCACACAATTTCCCGAATCGCGATCTCGTGAAAGGATCGAAAAATGTGAAAGGATATATTTGTTTCTCCTGCGCCATTACACACAAGTTGCAGAGCATTCATTAGAACATAAATTTCGAAACAATATAATTTAAAAGGAATATTACACCCTACACCCCTAGCGGGCGTTAAAGAGAAACGAACCACTTCCATCTACCGTTCGATATCATTGCTTCAGTAAATCCAGTCGGTTGCCAACTTTATCTTGATTTAGTTCGAAAATAATCACAGATCATTCATCTTTATCCTTAAATGCAGAATAAGAAATTTAAAAAAAAATTTCCTCGTTATATAACCATTAATACATTCGACAGATAAAAAAAATTAATAAAATAAAAATAGAGTGATACTAAAAGAAAAAAAACACTTCAATCCATGAAGGGTCTACGGTTCAGTACATGATAAGACTGTACTGTTTCTTAAATCAAAGGTTCTTAAGTGAAAGAGATTAGTTCGAGATCACAATCGCCAGGTTTTTCCCTCAAGGCACACACTTCATGGAGGCTGGGTAAGCCCCGGGTAGGTCTGAGGATCCCACAGTGTGAATCCATTGCAGTCTGCAAGTACAACGAATAACGAAAATATTTTACACTACAGAAAAGCTTTGGTTTTAAAATTTATTTATTGCAACTTACACCTTTATAACAATAATACAAGTAGAAACTACGAAGTGGTAATACTGAAATTACAAATTCAACCTTCACGAGGTTCAACTTTCAATCTTCTTTTCAGAAGCTTCGAAGGATTATCGGGAATTGAAAAGGTTTCCAGAAATGAAACTTGAGTTCTGGACAAATCAGCAACAAATGGTACATTCAGGTCATTATAGATGATTTTATTCGTAACGGAAAGAACCCAAAGCTCTATCCCGCAAGTCCAAATGGATCACACAATAGTCATGTATGAGTCAATTAACAGATTTAATAATTAATCATCTAAAGCCAAATGAGAACTAAATGTTCGTAATACCTTATTAAAACTTAATTAAGTTCAAGTTTTTATTTGATGGTAAATTATTTTGTCAATTTATAATTTCAGCCTTTCATAATACATTTTAAATCAGTCAAATCCTTTTTTAATTTTTTTCTACGAGTCCTAAATCTTCATTATTTATTTATGTAATGATAAATCAATAATCAAAATAATTTTCGACACTGCGGTAGTACACTGCATTCCAGAGAATGACATCGTGACTTTTAGAGCGTAATTTAGTTAATTTAGTTATGAATGAAGAGGCTTTGCGGTAGTAATAAAGCATTTATTATTTCACTGATTATAAGTTCCCTAAAGTCGTATATTTGGACTTAATCTCACTTAATAATTTGGGACATTTCATAGAAGGCTAATAACCGTTAGGTTTTCCAACGTGCATATTCCTTATGAAAAAGTAAAAGATATATCGGTCACTATGTAATTATCTATCTATCTATCTATCTATCTATCTATCTATCTATATATATATGTGTATTATAAAATACATAATTTTAACTATTGTAAATATGTGAAAAGGAAAATTTAAACATCATTAAAAAGCTTCATCCATCTCTTTAAAAATATATTTAAGTTTTTGGTTTAATGATTTACTTTAATCATTTCAAATTATAATAAACAATTCATTTGTTTTTCTGTCGTAAGTAACCCGCCATCGAAGATATAGGTCCTACTGGAACCATAAAAAAAAAAAAAAAATCCGTACAGCTCCAACATAATGGTCTTGAGTTCCGTACATGGTAGAGACAGTACTATTTCTAGAACAACGATTGTGCATAGAAGTATTTGACCAAGATCATGCTCAACCACCAGGTTTACCTCAATGTAGGGTATACAATTTATAGAGGGTAAGTGAGCCCTTAACAGTTTAAATAATTTATCTGCCACAGCCGGATTTGAACCCGGAACCTTCAGCAAAACAACTCAGAGCTCTACACACTGAGCTAATCCTCTCCCATTTGACCTTGTATACATCAGAAAATTTTAATAATTTAAAATTTTACCACAGCCTAGAAGAATATCTACAAACACGCCAAGACCAAGCTAAGCACTTAGTGTAATATATCACAACTTGAATTGGCAATGTACGTATTAAAACTGCTAATGTGTATAATTTAAAAAATTTCAAAAACACACCCTCTCTGCTTCAACTGAGTAGGTTCAAGGTGTCTTAAATAAAATGTATTATGCCTCATCAAGTTTAACGAGAGTTCCCGCTAAATGAAGTCAGCCACTATTATAGAAAGCAGGGTATAAAAACATTACATTCACAGTAATATAAACATAAAACTACTTAAATAATTATTTGTTGACTACGAGTACCATATGGGAAAAAGTGGTGTGGGTAAAAATAAAAAATAAATGATTAAATACTGAGCAACATCTTATAATAAATAAATGAATTTGTATCAATAAATGAAAAAATGCATTATTAATGACATAAATTATTATTACTTTATTTTTTAAGGATTTACATTTTTTTACCTCCACTCGGATCATTTTTCCAATTATAAAAATAAAATAAAATAATTGATCTCTAGTCATAAAGGCCATAATAGCGTTTAGGGTTTTTTTCCCCCTGAACACCACAAAAACATTAAATTTATATTAATCCAAATAGTATTCAATTTTTATCATACAATCGTTTTACAAAAAAAAAAAGGCATCAGAATATCAATGTAAAATATTATGGAATTGCAACTAATAAACTAAATACTGAAAATACAAATATAAGTCACGAAAGTTGCAGGTCGAATTTTGGATTTGCGATAACTGTAATGATTATTTCGGGTTTTTAAAATTTTTTTTCATACAAATAATATATTTAACAGTTTCAAAATCCAAAACACGAAAAAAGGTAATTAATGATTAATCATATTAATCAGTCATATGACAACTAATTTATTTTTTCTAGAATTTTCAAATTCCAGTAAGCGCCCTAAATAAGATAATAGAGCAATCTCACTTTTAAATGGACTTAGTATAAGTTTATTAATTACGATATTTAAATAAAGATAAAGAAGAAAACTTTCAGAACAATTTAAACTAATACATTCTCTACTAAATTTAAATATATTCAAATAAAATAATCGATCACTTATTGTTACTTATCATGATGGCAATAATAACCATCCAAATTGTTAACAACCAAACAACAATATACAATTTATATTAATCCGAATATTTTTAACTGCGTGTATACAAAAAAAAACTTGCAAGAAGATCAATTATAACAAAATGATGGAATTAAAACTGATAAGAATTTTAAAAAAGTACTTTATTTAAAAAAAATAAACAACAAAAATATATTAATCTGAATATTTCTGAAATAGAGTTATTAGCCATGCAGCCATTTTATAATGACAAAAAAAGTATTACAAGAATATCAAACAAAACAATTATGGAAATTAAAGATACTTAAGTTACAAACTTACAAAAAAAAAAAAAATATTAATCAGAATATTTTTCAAATATTGTTATGCAACCATTTTACAACAACAAAACAAATACTTAAAGGAACATAAATTTAAAAAAATAAAACAATTACAAGTGATAAGGGAAAAAAAGATGCCTATAAAAGTCACAATTACATTAAGAAAAATTAAATTAATCAAAATATTGTTTTTATATTTTCAACTGTAGTTACACGACCATTTTAAACAAAATACATAAAAATCAAATAAATAAAATCCTGGCCGAGGGCCTATCTTTTCTCTTTAAAAATAAAAATATTTAAAAAAAAAAATTGACCAAAAATTATAAAAATAAATTATTTGAAAGGAAATAAATTTGAAACATTAAAAAGACAAAACGACAAAAAATGTAAGCCTGTCAAACTTGCAAATTGCTTCATTTAGCTTCATTAACGGTAAAATAAATTAAGCAACAGACAGAAAAGTTCAGACCAATTTAAACTGATAAATTTTCCAAGATTTTTTTTCTTATAACATTATGTTTTATAACATATTCCAATATCGGAATATACAAAAAGAGAAGAGTTAGCCCACTGGATTTGGTATCTTGCAAAGGATTTGATAGATATTTAGGAAAGCTCAACTCTCCCCACATTTACCCCATGCATATTCCAAACCGCCTCCAAGCTCCATACCAACTTGAACATTATAGTATACAACTTGTTTCAAACATGGCTTAGAGTTTCGCTACGAATGATTGCATCTCAAATAATAGTAAAAACATATTATACAACATCTAAATTTTTGGAATACTGTGTATTTAAATATATATATATATATAAATTTAGATATAAAAATGGTGTTAGAGATAAAACGTATGTACAAGGTCTAAATTCGTGTTTAAATTTAATTAACTCTTAATATCAATATTAAAATAATAATAAAAACTAATAAATAATTACGTTTAAACAATCAATCAAAATATTTACATAATATACAAAGGAACTGAACAGGTATTTTGGTAGATTGATGTAATATCATTTTGTCATAAATTTGTAAGCATCATTTATGCATTAAAATCGTACACATGTATATTTTATAATTACACATGTATATTTTATAACAGTGTGGTATTCAAAATATTTCACTAAACGCTTTTAATTTTACTGTTAAGGCATGATTTTGAAACAAAATACAGTCTCGAAACGTAGCCAAAAAAAAAAAAAGTGTAAAGAATAGATTAAATCCTAAAAACTGAAAGTGAAACTATATATACATAAGTATTTTTCCTTTCATATAATATATTTAATATTTCTCGGTAACAGTTAGCACAATTGGAGCAATATCCAACGCCTACAAGAGTAAATACATGAAGATAGAAAAATAATTTTAAACAATGTATTTATTAAAATTTACAACTGTATTATAACAATACTACAGGCAAATATTATGAATTAAATAATAGTATGGCAAAAAGGCAAGTAGAGAATCTATCAATTATTGATACTCCAATAACAGATTTAATTTAGAAGAGTTAGAAATATCATCTTCATTTCATACAACACAAAGAAAATTTCATCGTAGAACCAACAGGATAAATACAATGAGCAATGTAATGAAATATTTAGTATTATCTACTCATTAAATTATACTCCAATACTAAGTGTTTTGTTTACATTTATTTCAGAAGTAAAAATTGCACTCAAGATGGAAAAACAGCAAGTTACTATTACTAACTTTATTCTATGATTTTATGATAATTTTTATTTTAAACTATTTTAATTTATATAAGTAAATCATTATGTCTATTCATCCCGCTTTTATCAATCTGCTTGTGTTCCTCAAGGCAGTATTCTTGGCCTAATACTCTATACAGTTTAAGTGTATTGCCAGGCAACAATACAGCTGAAAATATATTTTTTTAAATAGTTGTGTAACCGTGAAGAATATAACTAAATTTATTGATTATGATACATCCATTCCTAAACACTTATGGGTTTCCTATATCTTCATATTACCTCTATAGAGTTAATGTTTATTATCAATCAACAATACAGATGAAAATGTCAATAATATTTAAAAAATAGTTATAAAACCATGAAATATATTATTTAATGTTTATGATATATCCATTCCTAAACACTTTTGGGCTTGCTATATCTTAATATTTCCTCCATACAGTTAAGTGTATTATCAGTCAAAAATATATCTGTAAATTTCAATAAATAAATTTTAAAAAAAAGTTATAAAACCATGAAACTTTATTTAATGTTTATTACTTTATTTAATGATTATGTTATTCCATCCCTAAACACTTCTGATTTTCCTACATCTTCATATTTCCTCCATACAGTTGAGTGTATTATCAGTCGACAATACATCTGTAAATTTCGATAATGTAAACAAGTCGGTAATCTAAGAAAGTTCCCGAACTGATTTTTTTTTCTTAGAAGGGTTATTAAATGTTAAACATGGATTTTTAGAGAGGGGGTATTTCCTTTTTCGATTACAATAGTTCATCGAGGAAATAATAAACGGAAGGCTCTTAAGACAACAACCACAACCACTAATTTACAAGAATGAACTAGCGTTTTCTTGAACTCTCGGGCCAAGAGTTGAAGACCTGAGGGAAGTTGAGATTTTTTTTTGTGGCTCGTTCTGAGGGAACTCTTTTCCGCCTTTTTTACTGTTTTCCGTGACTCACCAACCAGCGAAGAAACAAAGCGAGTCGTGCCAGCACTTATATAAATGTTTAAGGGGAAGACGTAGATGGGAAGATTGTTCCAGGAACGAGCTAATGATTTTGTTGATGAGATCGGCGTAGAACCTTCGGGTTTGCAAGCTCATTTTGAGTAGTGGCTCAGTTCCAGATTAGTGTCATGACAATTCTTCAAAATTATTAAAATTATTTTAAATAATTGAAATAATATTGTTCTGTTTTGTGGCAACTTCAGATTTAGGTGTATTAGATACAAATCTGATTCCATACAAAAACTAAAATAACTAGCGAACCCACAAAACATATGCCTCAATGTAAAAATAATAATAATAAGTTAATATTATTTAAAAAATAACAATTAGCCTATACAACTATAACTCACGAAGAATCTTGAGGATCAGTAAATGGTAAAGATAGTCAACGGTTGTGCAAGGAGGTGATTCGGCCGAGAGCAATTAAGAATACACACTTTATAGATCCAGAAGGACCTGCAGATCCTACAGGGTAACGCCACGGCTGTTAACGGAGTAAAATATTTAGCACTGCTGGTTTCGACCTACAACTCAATAACTACTGAGCTCACAATTCAATGATTGTTACTACTATATTAAGTCTAATTAATTTTATTATTATTAATATTTTATAAACATAATATTGGATGGTTTGTTTGAATATACATACACACATTATATATATATTACATAAAATTACGTTTTGTTTGTTTAATTTTTATTTGATTATTAATGCACAAAGGTTACTGTTTTCTGTCATTGACTATTACTTTTTTTCCTCAATAACTCTACATAATGGAATTCATTTATAAGATTACCTTTTGAATAATGCAAAATATTTTTAATTTAATTTAGTATTCAATATTATTTGTTTCGTTTTGATTTATTTAATTATTTTTATTTAATTTTACTTTGTTTATTATTTTTAACTTAAATTAAATATTTGAAAAAATAGAGGGAAGTTTCTCTAGATACTTTTTTATCACTTGTCATAAGATGTTATTCATGGTATTTACTTTTATTATGATACAGTTATGAATTTCAATATATTTTATTTTTTATTTTAATTAATTTATTGATATTTACAACTCTAATAAAATTACAACAAGTAAATCTGCTAATATGAACAAATGGCATGAAAAAAAAACACTTGTGGAGAAACTACCCATCGGTAGCACTCCAATAAAGTTCTATAGTAGAAGGTCTCTAGGCCATCTTCTTTTCAGACGCCTCGGAGGGTTATCAGGAATAGAATGGGAAGCAAGTTGAGAGACTAGCAGATTCAAGTGTGTATGGAGCTTGTCATGGAAGGTTAGGTATCTAGTTTGGGCCAAATCAGCAACATATGGGATATTAAGATCATGATGGATGAGTTTGTTTGTGACATAATAAGGATCATTGAGGATTTTACGAAGGATTTTCGATTTGTAGAGCCCCAAAGCTCAACTCCGTATGTCCAAGTAGATCTGATAACTGAATTTCAATATATAAATAAAAATATATTTATTTATTATAATAATCGATAGAAAGATTCTAAGTAAGGATTATGTGAAACATGAAATCATTAACTCGACATAATTCTCACCAACATCCGTAATTATTAATACAAAAACAAAAATGGGTACGATTATTTAATTATCATATTACAAGTAAAAAAAAAATTATACTAAGATTTTGTTAAGTATATAATGTTATATCAAGGATGGTTGAGTACTTAAACTTTTTATAAGCATGATGATGGAATAGTTAGGTAAGTAAAATTTAGACAAATGTAGGGGGGGTAGATACTACTTCTCTCTCTCTCTCTCTCTCTCTCTCTATATATATATATATATATATATATATATATATATCAGTTCAAATTATTCTAATCGTTTCTAATGTGTGAGTTGAGAAGTAATGAGAGATTGAAATACTAATAATCAATAGTAGCCTGAAGGATATTCCGGTAAGAGACAACCGTCTCATTAGAACTTAGAGGTTCCACCATCACTCAGAAGTTGAGAGGACTCAGGGGTTTGATGCAGCATTCCTCTTAGTCACTCCAAGGCTAGCGATATTACACTCCATCTTGAGCAACGATTGAAGTACGCACGTATCACATTAAGGAATGGTATATTAAGCCAGGTACTTGTGTATTAGCCGGTACCCATGAAACCTACCTCCTTAACTCATGTAAACTCTTCTTATCACTCGTCTCGTTTGAGTTATTTGCAAGGATAGAAATGGAGATGTTTGCGTCGAAAGTGTGTAGAATATATACATATACATAAATATTAGAAGTGGAACGTAATTTGATTATCACATTTTTTATATTTAAATTTCCATTAATATGAATGAGAAAATAAGTGTCATCAGTTTATAAACAATAGCGGATAACAGCTCCTGAGTACCGGATAATACACAAGTACCTTAAAACACAAACGAATCGGATTTGGTATCGTAAGAGAAAGAAAAACACTACATCCCGAGAACAGGTCTAGGGTTTAGTACATGGTTGAGACTGTATTTTTTCATGGACAACGGTTGTACAGGGAGGTGATTTTTCCTAGATCACGCTCGACCGCCAAATTCCTCCCCTTATTTTGGATATCCACATTATAGAGGCTGGATGAGTCTCAGGCAGGAGGGTCCTAGATCCCATATGATCCATCTCCGGGGGCAAACTAAATAAAAGTCTTGCTAGCAGCGGTTTTCGGCATGGCAACTCAGCGCTCTACCACTGAGCTACTCCGGTGAGAAAGCTCCAGTGAAATTTTTGGTCGGATTTGACCAAACATTGCGGGGATTTCTTTCCTACTGATGTACAACGTTCTTTGAAATGATTTTTTCACATCCTGTCACACGGGCTTATGCTAAGTCCCCAAGACGTTTTCAAAGATAAGCCCCTCATCATTAGGATGTGTAGCGAACAACTTGGAAGATCGTACTTAATGATGTACAAGCTTGCTTCCCCTTCTCGACTGCGTTCTGAATCACTCATACGGTCAACAAGCGGATTTAATGGCCTACCGGTATCAGGACCTGCAGCTGTAATGAGCTCACGAGTACAGTTTCCAATCAGGCCTAAGAAAGTGTCAGAAGCAGATCTGAATAAATCTCTAAACCACTTGATATGAAAGATATTTGAACTTGAGTTCTAAAGTGATACCAGCCTAAACCATTAAAAACAAAAAAAAAAAAACTGTATTGTTTCTTAGGCGACGATTGTAGTGATTTATTTTATTGACGATTGCAGGTGATTTGTCCTAGATCACGCTCAACCACCTGATCGTTTCACCTTTTTTGAGTACCCACTTTAGAGAGGCTTGGTAAGCCTCTCTAAAGTATAATACCCTGCCACCTAGCCTCAGTATACCCTGCCACCGCAGGATTTGATCCCGGGACCTTCAGCATGGCAACTTAGCGCTCTACCACTTAGCTACTCCGCTCACCCATTTATATATGTATATATTAGATAAAATATATTATTTTTCAAGTTATAGTTGTGTGATGCCTTCATAGCACTAGATTTTCAATAACTATCAATACAAATTTCTGTATTTCACCAAAAATCACTGACTAATCCTATAAATATTTTTTAAAAAATTATTTTCGATTGTCGAATTTCATTATATAAAAAAAATAATTTGTTAGTTATTAAGTATAATAGTAACATTACATATCTTTTTTAAATAGTAAAAGAACGAAACTTTACTTTAGTAGGTGAAAATTTCAGTTTTCTAATACATTAAATGATCATAATAAATCTCATCATTATGTTTATAACCAATAGATCTTAATTATATTAAATTATTCAATAATTTATATTAGATTATTAAATGATATTATTTGTTTTTTTGTAATTTACAAGAAAGAAACGAATTTTTTATTTGGTAGATAAATATTTTCATTTTATAAATTTTATTTTATTTAATGGTGATTATTTAAATATTTTTATTTTGAAGAAAAAAGATTTGTCCTGGCCGGGATACGAACCCGGGTCATCTCTAGTGCGGCACTCTCTCAACTGAGCTACTAGGGGTCGTATCAGGCCAGGCAAATCCTTTCTCTTCACCGGTCCAATATCCCCAGTTCTAGTAATTTTATGCGATGTATATACGGGGACGGATTTTCATTGAACTTTTTTTGTTTTCGGAAGACCCGGGTTCGAATCCCGGCCATGACAAACCTTTCCTCTTCGAAATAAAAATGTTTAAATAATCACCATCAAATAAAACAAATATAATATAATTTATAAATATAAAAAATTGACGTACGTCAACGAGATCCTTATTCAAAGACCCGGGTTCGAACAAATCTTTTCTCTTCAAAATAAAAATAATATATTTAAATATTTTATTTGAAAAGAAAAGATATGACCAGGACCGGGACTCGAACCCGGGACCTTCACCTCTCCGTGGTGACGCCTCAACCATCTCGGCCACCCTGGCTCGTTTCTCGGCCAGCCTTATCAATTCTTTTCACTGATACTATATCTACGTGTTCTCGCAATTTGCGATGTATACACGGAGAGAATGTTAATTGAACGTTAATTTATTTTTTGGATCTTGTTGACTTTAAGTCATTAATATTATTATAATTTATTTAATTGTTATATGATATAATTTTTTAAAATATTTTATTTGAAAAGAAAAGATATGGCCAGGACCGAGACTCGAACCAATTAAATTATAAAAATTTAACTCGAACGAATTATATTATAAAAATAATTTAATTTTATATAGCACAAAATGAAAATATTCGTCAATCTCAATTCCTTACATCCAATAAAATTTTGTAATCTGTTCTATGTTATCACAATAAATAAATTATTTATTGGCAGGTGAACCATTCCATTACGCAATCGTGTCCCAGAAAAAATAAATGTCAAAACCGTCTGTTATCATTTATGGAATACATTCACAACATAGAACTAAATTGAAATACATGCCATTCTCTGATTTTCAAATAATTGAACATTGACAGTCATAGGTATCGGTAACGTTATAAATAAACAGAAGGGGGCTGTTAATGCCTTATAAATAATCATGTCCCATGTCCATGACGACCTACTACTATAGTATTTAACAAGATTTTTATTATTGGTATTAGTTCCGAAGGTTGTCGCTTCGATTTAATTCACAACTAGTTTTGACTTTTCATTCGTTTCCTTTTTAATATTCTCGAAAATAAAAATAATCGTGAGTTTTAGAATAATTATGGGAAATGTGAATATTTCGGTGTTCATTTTATCAAGAAATAAACGTTTCAACTAGCATTTCGAGCTATCGATGATGACATAACCTTAACAGTCGGTTCTTTTTTTATTTGTTTTTTCGATAATATTATTAAAAAGAAAACGAATAAACAGTTGAAACTAGTGGCTCCGGAACTGATACTGTTATTCTTTTCTATGACCTATTTCGTTCTTCCTTAACATTATATATATATATATATATTTATATATATATATATATATATATATATATATATATATATATATATATATATATATATATATAAAAGAGTTCGTCCTGACTGAAAAGAACATCGCAGAGCCAAAACGGCATAAGCTAAAGAATCGAAATTTTTACAATAGGTACATTTTTTAAGTCCAACGCGCACTAAGAAAGGATTTTTGAAAATTCGTCCCCTAAGAGGGCGAAAAGGGTGACAAACTTTTGTAAAAACAACGTCATTTTTAAAGCGTGTTCCATGAAATTTTAGGTTTAGCTTCTACATTAAAAATAAAGAAATACGTGTTTTTTTATTTTTTGAAAATCGAACCGGAAAGTGTTAAATACGAGAAATCGTATCATGTTATTCTATGCATATAAAAGAGTCGTCCTGACTGAAAAGAACACCGCAGAGCCAAAACGGCATAAGCTAAAGACTCGAAATTTTTACAGTAGGTACATTTTTTAAGTCCAACGTGCACTAAGAAAGGATTTTTTAAAATTCGTCCCCTAAGAGGGCGAAAAGGGTGACAAACTTTTGTAAAAACAACGTCATTTTTAAAGCGAGTTCCATGAAATTTTAGATTTAGCTTCTACATTAAAAATAAAGAAATACGTGTTTTTTTATTTTTTGAAAATCGACCCGGAAAGTGTAAAATACGAGAAATCGTATCATGTTATTCTATGCATATAAAAGAGTCGTCCTGACTGAAAAGAACATCGCAGAGCCAAAACGGCATAAGCTAAAGACTTGAAATTTGGACAGTAGGTACATTTTATAAGGCATTGCGCACTAAGAAAGGATTTTTGAAAATCCGTCCCCTAAGGGGTGAAAAACATCTGTAATAAAAAAAGTCATTTTTAGAGCGAGCATCTTTTTTTTAAATTTTAGATTTAGATTTAGCTTCTACACTAAAAATAAAGAAATGCGTGTTTTTTTATTTTTTTTTAAGTCGTGCCCAAAACCTGTAAAACACGGGAACTCCTTTCACGTTAAGTTGGAGATGTGAAAATAAGTATGCATTTAAATTTTAACATAGTAATAAAGGTTTTCATGATTCTGCAAAATCAATCCCGAGATATTACAGTTTTGGATATTACATGGTGGATTTCAATAGAACTTATCGATAGTTCTGTAATTATGGCATTTAATATTTAATACGGCAGTTTGTTAAAATTGATCAACAATTTATCAACAATTGGTATGCTGGCTGAATTAACACATTATTTAATTCATCGATTATAATATGGAGCTTATTTATTTATGGAATTCAAAATTCACTCTCCGTTTAAACTCAACATAAATTTCTATTTACAATCAACGCGGACGAAGTCTATAATTATTCAACAAGAAATATATATACATACATAGATATATTTCTTCTTGAATAATAATATATATACCCCATGGAGGGACCGTTTATTAATATTAGCACATGCTCCATACTTAAGTAAGCATATTACATGCCATTACATGTGATTTTAATAAGTACAGATCAGTTTAGTATTATAATTACAGAATACATTTTAGTATAATTTAACAATACAAGAAATTAAAAATTTATAGTTTGACTAAATTGATAATTTATACGTGAGAATAAAATTAAAATTAAATTTGTATTCCTAAATTGTAAAATGAAAAAAAAAAAATATATATATATATATATATATATATATATATATATGTATATCTCTTACTAATATTATAAATGTGAAAGTTTGTATGTTTGTCTCTCTTTCA
This sequence comes from Arma custos, assembly GCA_037127475.1. Classification (NCBI taxonomy): domain Eukaryota; kingdom Metazoa; phylum Arthropoda; class Insecta; order Hemiptera; family Pentatomidae; genus Arma; species Arma custos. Next base: position 39,697,386 of record CM073761.1, read on the forward strand.
CGCAAAAACTACTGAACGGATTTGGACGAAACTTTACTGTAATATAGGTTATACATTAGAATAACACATGGGCTATAGCAAGCGCGTATTTAGGGGGGCGCACGGGGGCACGTGCCCCTCCCCACCCCCGACAGTTTTAGAGGTACTGTGGAGAATCCATTATAGTACATAATTAAAGGCAAATCAGGAATTTATCATCTTGAAATTTGCAGATAGGTCCTTTGTATGATTTAAGAAAGAAGTTTGGATAATTCCAACCTTATTATAATAAGGGTTCAAAGGTTGTATGGAATCCGTCAGTTTTGAAGTTAGACATCTGAAATTTTGTACGAGTAACCTATAGTGAAAAAAATTAAATTATTTAAATAATTAAATTATTTATTATTTTAAATTATTGTTAAAAAGCACTGTCAAGAAACTTTATACGGTAGTCCAAATTCTATGCGAGCGAAGCCGCAAGCAAAAGCTAGTGTATATATATATATATACATATGTCTGAAAATTTATTAAACAAAACAATAAGAGAATTAATAACAAGATGAAATAAAGACTAAAGGTTACAGAAAACTTCTGCTTCACTAGCAGGTGTAGGTTACATTACTAATCCTGCATAGCCTACCAATTTATAAAGTATTTTACATTTATATGCATTGCAATAGTAAAAGAGGGTCTTTCTTGTGGGGTTTGACTACCAAATCCGTCCTAATTAAAGCCCTTAATCAAAAGGATTTCATTTACTTAACTCTTGCATTAAGTTCTGATAGCTGGCCAAGATGTAGGAATCCAACTGCAGTGTAATCTAATGGAAGAGACTCGGTGGAAAAATGTAAGGCGACATTGGTGTACTGTTACCAACCTCTTCAAAGAGAAATCCAAAACGAAATCCCTACCTTAGGAGCTTGAACACGTAGTCGCTTCTTTTTCCCACGCTGGGGTACGAAGCCATTGCATAAATGCACCGTTATGTGCTTCGGATAATGGAAGTACATACAGGATGTCTACGGTTCAACCGGCATACTATGGAGTAAATGAAAAAAAAAAGAAATTAAATGACCACTATTAATCACAAAATAAACAATTGAATATAATTAAATAAACAAAGAAAAAATAGTTCAATAAAAAGGTATCAGTTCCGCAGGTTTTCGCTTACAGCGATATATATATATATATATATACACACACACAATACACACACACCGGTATCTACTTCTGTTTATCTAAGACTGTTTATAAACAATTATTTACTTTTCGTTCTTGATATTTAGTCTATTCGTTAAACTATATTATGGTGACCTTCCGAGGCTAAATGTTAACATAATAATAATGCCCTAACAGTAAAAAAATAGGATTTTTATATTTAGTGCATTATATAACTGAAATATTCACCTACCTTTAAAAATTCTTTTTTTTTTTTTTTAATGTAAGTTAATGATAAAAATTAATTATTGCCAACTCAAAACTAATATAGTAATAAATAATAAAAATATACATTATGTAACACATATTTTATGGTAAGTAATCCTGAAGAACTATAAGAAAAATTCGTTTAAGCCAAAATATCCTAGAAGTTTTTTAAACTGTACGTTTGTTAAAGCTGGTGATTTTTTTCACAAGGCCAGAAATTCCTAATGTTAATAATTGAAAATAAGGATCAGTGATATATATCTATATAAAATTATACTTTCAATTGTTAAGATTTTTTTGTTTATCTAATTATGTTTCTATTTATTACATCATTACATTATCAAATTTCGTAATGTAATTTATTTAAATCATTGTCTATCGTTCATTTTAAAATAAATATATTTTAATTAGTTAATTCATGGGAAAAAGCTGAAGTTTTATCTTCTTATTCAAGAAGGTCAACGGGATTGTAAAAACTACAGAAGCATTAGTTTGCTAAACGCTTCTTACAAATCCTATTCAGAAATTCTAAACAATAGTTTAAAGTTTTAGACAGAAACGCTACTACGAGAGAAACAAAATTTATACCGAAAAGGAAGATCGTGCAGAAACAATAACTTCAGTGAGAAGCGACTCATTGAAAAACGAAGTGACTTTATTTTGAAATATATACAAACATAAACGATATACAGTTTATATATACGTAGATGTGTATATATGTGTGTGTGTGTGTGTGTGTGTGTTTATGTATGTATATATGTGTTTTTACTTATCTTGGTTGTTATAGAGAATATATATTTGTGATTCTCGAGTTCCAGTCGATTAAGTATCAATTATTCAAAAACTTGTAAGTACAACTTATCTATTAACATCTTATACGTCCCAATATATATATTTATTTTAGTGCTCATTTTTCACAGTTATGTATGAAAAGGTCGCCAAAAGGAATTTAAGAACTGATTGGAACTCGAGAATCACGATATTATAACTATATATATATATATATATATATATATATATATATATATATATATATATATATATATGTATGTATGTACTTTTTACTCGGAAAAGCTACGAGGTTTGTTTAAGGTTCAATTGTCAGCTGTCGTCGAAATCTATCGATTGTCTATAAAACAATGGTGTAAAATAGTGACAATGAATAAAAAAAGGGTGCTGTCTCATGATTGGAGCCTGTTTGGGCTGTTGATCGTTGGGATGTATTGCACTTTTTTCTTCGAGATGCGATTCACATAACCCCTTTTTGATTTTGGTGTCTTGATAATGCCTGAATAGGCGAAACGTCGACTGGTAAGTAGGTGTATTTTTTGAAACATAAGGCTTTGCATTGTGGTTTTTCCCAATTGCATTATAATAAAAAAAGGTGTTAGAATTAAAAAATATTATCAACAATTTGTTATGTCGCGTGTGTTATACGCGTGGAAAAGTCAGACTTACAAATATATACATATGTAAAATATTTTATGGGCATAGGAGTGATAACGGAAGCTTCTGTGTAACCTGCACTTAATAGTTAAGTATAAGTTTTTTTTGTAACATGTTTTCTTTATATTTAGTCTTTTATTTATTTTTTTTAATTGTCATTTCATGTCATTCAGATATTCTAAGAAAACATCAACATCAAAGAAAAAATAGTAATATCTGAATAAACCTAATTGATTATTCAGGTATTATTATTTTTTCTAATAGTATTTTGTATTAATTTTTGTTATTTGTCACTGACTTTTTGTTTTGCTCAATAAATTTTAAGACAATGGGGTGTTTAGACTAGATTTTTATTATTTTTAAAAATTAATCAACTTTATGTACGTTAGGAACAAAAGCCAATTTTGTAACGATTATAATATTTTTCGTAATAATGAATACTAATTACACACAATTACACGGTTACTTCATTAAAAACCCTTTATAAATGCCCTAATTTATTCTGAAAATATATGAAATAATATACATAATGATATATGTACATAAAATTTAAAATATAAATTCTCCTGTAAACAAAAAAATCATAACAGTTTGTTGTTACTCTGAAGACTACACGTGCTACAAAAAAATAAAGTGTAATACAATAACCATTATCCTATTATACTCAATTGACATAATTACAGACAGAATCGTATATTAATTGAAGGAGCATTCCAGATCCGATCTAAGAGAGATCAAAGACTTAAAATTGTTTTCTAATGAACGATTATAACTTTCCGTAAAGTTCTGTACGAAATAACAATTAGAAAAGCAATTATTTAAATAGTTTTCCTTTCGGTAGACTAAATTTAAATATAGCAAATTTTATAGAAAATTCAAAGTTATTTTCTTGAATGGTCTCTTTGAAATTTTTAATGTTCCATGATTTTCGTACCGAACCAATTTTTTTTTCAGTAGACAAACGCTCTATGCTGGCAATTAATAAAAAACGACTCATATTAATGAATACTGTAATAATTATAAATAACGTAATAGAGCTTTGGGTCTTCACTAAGCCATCGAATTCCTTCTAGTATACAATCCTTACGATTCAAAATTCTTCCTAAAATCCTCAATGCTCCTTAGTTTGTTACGAACAAAGTCATCCATAATGACCTTAATGTCCCATTTGTTGCTTAATAAACCCGATACCAATCCTTTCATGACAAACTTTATTCCCACTCAAACCCACTAGCTTCCAACTCATTAATCTCTTCGATTCCTGATAATACTCCAAGACTAAAAAAGAAGATGGCCTAGATCTTAGTTTTTCTCTACTTGCCTTGATCTCATGCCATTAAATATATATCTTTCTATTTACTTAAATATATATGCCATTAAATATATGTATAAAATATATATACATATATATATATATATATATATATATATATATATATATATATATATATATATATATAAAATGCCATTAAATATATATCTTTCTATTTACTTGTAATTTATATAGAGTTGTAAAATTCAATAAATTAATTTACAAAAAAAAGGAATTGTATTAAGAAATGTATTTTTGAATGCATTAATTAATCGTGTATGAAATCATTTTTTGCTTTTAATACCAAATGATATTGCTTACTTCATTTAACTTGAATAATATTAATTGACCTTATATATATAAATAATATATGAGGAATAAAATGGACCGGGTGGATTAACCACACCTGCCCCAAATAAATTAGAAAAATAAATAAACATAACATTTTCTCTTTAAGAAATGATTATATTTTATATTCTATATATATATATATATATATATATATATATATATATATATATATATATATATATATATATATATGTAAAAGAGAATTATTCCCTTTTACTTTTGTAACTGAGGTATAACCATGCTGTAATCTCAAGAACATATGTTTTTGTATTTAAGGAGCGTCAGTCTGACATATTGTAATTGCTATATTGTGATCTGTTTAGTTATAAAGATTGTTTATAGAAATTGATTATATTAACTTTAAAAACTGATTGTTTTTTAGGAATCAATACGGCTTAAAGTTATTATAACCTAACTCTACATTACCACATTACATATATATATATATATATATATATATATATATGTGTGTGTGTGTGTGTGTATATTAATTATTTTTACAATAAAAATATATAAAAACATTTTTTTAGGATGAAAAATACAAAATTATATTTTTCCGCAATAAAATACAATTTATAATATATATCATAATATAATATAATATATATTATACATAGTATATATATATATATATATATATATATATATATATATATAATATTAATATATAATATAATATACTCATATATTTTATTGCGGAAAAATATAATTTTGTATTTTTCATCCTAAAAAAAATGTTTTTATATATTTTCATTGTAAAAATAGTTAATCTACACATTACACATTACGTTGTTTTAAAAAAATATTCTTATATATTGTTTATTATTATTATTATATATTTATGGGTCATGGGTTGACAGATATACTGTAATTTTTATTTTTTATTTTAATGGTAGTCAACTCTCAACCCTTGACTCCATTATAGCCCTGAAAAATACCAGCAATGTGAATCGAAACTTTGGCTTTAAAATAAATAGTTCTTCTTACTAAAAAAAGTTTTCTGACTTCCACACGGACTATTTTCTTCTTCCGTTACTTCATTTCCATGTCTACCATCAAATCTTACTTTTCTCATGGATCCACCATTTAAGTTTTTGTTAATAAATTAATTTTTTTTAAATCTTGGATTAATGTTTGAAGAAAACAAAAATAAAACAAAGATATGACGGATCAATACCTCTTCTAGCCATCTTCACTTGTTCCAGTACAACAAAAAGTTGAGATATTTCCATAGAAGAAGAGCTTCTATGCAAAATCCCTTTATACCGAGACCCATGTCAGGGCTCTTTGAAGAAATTTTATGCCTTGTGTCTGCCTACCCCACCACAAGGGTAATCCGTTTTCGAAAATAAAATATTTTTCTAGGACATGGATGTTTAGTAAGGGGGGAGGGGTGGTGTTCTTATCTTTTACCACATTTCTCAAGAAGTCCACAAACCTGGGATTATTATAATTTGACCTAGAGCTTATACCTGATCCGATTATCGTATACGTTGCAGCATATATGAGGGAATATGCATCGGGTAAAGTTGTAAAGGGTAAAGGGTGGTGAATTGATAAAGGTAAAGTGAGAGGGACTCAAAGCTGCCGTCCAAGAAATAACCTTTAACGGGATTGTATAACAAGCCAGTTCACTCCCTTAAGTAGCCATTTATCCGTGAGTATCTTGTTATGTTACGTGGACTGTTTATGAAGAGGAGGGCAGCCAAAATAATGACAAAATTATTATTATATTTTTTAAATAATTGTTAACTTACTTACTTAATTATTTCTATATTATTAACCCTCAAAGTGCGAGCGACTCTCGGGCCCCTACTGAATGCTTTTCACTCGCGCCAGCTCTATTGCTTGATTAAAAGTTCATATGGCAGCACTAATAAATTACTGTAGTAATATATTCTGTAACTGATTGCATAATAAAAGAGCGTTATTTTCAAGTATCACTATTCTATAAAAAATGAGTAAAATGTATATTGTTAAAACATAAAAAAAGATCAGGAGTGCCTTCCTACGTGTTTAGGGTGTATTAAAAATATATATCAAGTATACCTACCATAAAATTAATTAAAAATATTTTTAATTTATTTTAGTTAATTTCAACCCTTTAATCTTTTCACTTGTTTTTAATTTTCTGTAAACCTGATTGCTTTATAATTTGTCTTTCATGTTTCATAATTTAATTATTACATGAAAAATCTAAAAAATGAAAAACACAAATATGCATCCATAGTCCCTATTGGTGACTTTCAACAGACACATATATTTATCAGCAATTTTAATTTTATTTTATTATACAATTTCACTTTTAAACAGAAATAACTAAAATGGCAATATAATAATAATTATAATAAACCTTAGCAAACCGGCACGTTTATGAGCCCGTCTTAATCTTCGTGACGCTATCACTTGAATAATACTAACCGGGTGCATGCTCCGCAATGTTGCGTTGTGTTATCTCCTAAATTCTCCAGTGATTTCAAATCTTGGAGTACCTTAGAACGGGTTTCATCCTTAAACGTTAACGACCACATTCAATGCCACGGCCGTTGATAAAAAACATTGATGACATGTTTTCACAGTTGTTTTATCCTGTTGAATGTTTGGTAATTGTTCCGCAGGTTGTCGATTCAGGTTGAGTTACAACAAGCTTTAAGTGTTTATTCGTTTCATTTTTTATATTTTCCTAAAATACATTTCATAATGAGCTTTAGTATGGAAAAGAGAATGTAATTATGGGTAATTATATTTCGGTAATCATTTCATCAAGAAATAAAATTTTCAAATAACATTTCGAATTATAGATGATATATGTTTGTTGAAACGTTCATCTCTAGATGAAATGATTACCGAAGTATACACATTTCCCATAATTACTTTCTCTTTTCCATACTAAAGCTCATGGTAACTTGTATTTTTGGAAAATATTAAAAATGAAACGGATAAACAGTTAAAACTTGCTGTAACCTAACTCGAAGCAACAAATACCCAAAGCTTCTCTAAATTACTGGAATAAAAAACTCAATAGTCAACGTATCGCCAATTCAGGCTGCATCAGGACATGCACCAAACGAAAATTCATATCAAATATATATTATTACAATATTATGAATTTCAATAATTAATAAAATTGAAATAATTTTAACTATTATTGAATAAAAAACTTTGTTGATTTCTTCTGGCTGGCGAAACATTTATCAACACGGTCTAAACCAGAAGAAATCATCAGTCTTTTGTAATAATAGTGGCCGTGGAAACCTAAACGAGTATTATTGAATAATATTAAACTCTTCTTATTCACGATAGTCCTATGAGGACTCTGAAAATAAGATGGTCTTGGGACTTTCTAAATAAAATCTTTTATTATTTAGTGGGTAGTTATTTACCTTTATGACATGCCCATGCATTCATTCATATTTACTTCAGAACAGCTACTCAGCGCTTTACACACCATCTACCTTAATCAAATTACTCTAATCTAGGTGAATTCAGCCTTTCGTGTTTTAGTGAAAGTTACATTAGGAAACTTGTGTTCAACCGACATTGATTGTGCAATGACCAAGTTACAATCCAATCACTTAATCCTTACTTAGCAACATTATATTCAAAATATTATTTATTTGTTTATGAGTAGTTTGTTTGATTTACTCATATAACGTTCAGGTACTAATGTCACTAACAACATTAAAAATTATGTTTAAACAATTAAAATTTTAAAAAAATATGTATCACATGTTCCTTAATGTATTACAAAATTTCCTCATAACGAAATTTAAATTTTTTCCCCCCTCTTTATATTTTCATCCACACCTGTCAAATGCAAGTAATGAAAATCAGCGGCTTTAATTTCCTACTATAATAGATCTCTCATCCACGTTCTTTTTAATCTCCTCCTACTGTCCTCAGGCATGAGAGTTGCCATTTGTTGTATCAATGGGTTTGGGTGTCGGTCTAGTTTTTCTTGAAAGCGTTTGTAGTACTTTCGTATGTGTTCGTCAACAGTTTGTACTTTTAAGTCCGTATGCAAAGTTTTGTTACTGACGTGCCATGGTGCTTTGCTGATAAGTGAAAGTACTTTTGACCGAAAACATTGCAGTCGTTTCCTGTGAGTCAGTTTAGCGATGCCGTAAATTTGTAATGCATATGTGCAAACTGGTTTTAGTAAGTAAGGTATTTAATTTCTGTCTTAAATCTAATTTGGAGTTTTTCTTGAATAGCGAGTACAATAATTTGAGTTTGTGATTTAGTGATTAGCGTATGTTCCTAACGTGAGGACACCACGTCATCAATCCTCCAATCAAATGTTAGTCAGAGGTATTGTACTTTGTCTCTCTGTGAGATGGATGAGATATTATAGTAAATGGGAGGGCATGTCAAAATTTAAATAAATTAATCATACTATTATATACAATATATATCAAGAAGATATATATTATAACATGCTCTTGTATTTATTGGTTTTTATAAGTTTATTTATTATCTTTAGTTACTTGGTATTTTGTCATGATTCGTACTTTTTATTTACTTGTATAGGCACTTTATGATTTGTTTTCTGTAGCCTTCTAGCCAGATATATATTATTCTTATTTTTCTGTTCATGGTTGATATTCTTAAGGGACTTAGTCCCAGAATAGCGCTACTTTTCTATTTTGTATTAAATTAACATAAACTCTGAATACAAATAAGAATTTTACATCAATTTTTAAAAAAGTACATTTTTAAAAATTAGCAATAAATTATTCCATTGATCTTACGCATTATTCCCAAACTTCATAATTTTATTCCTTAAAAACAAATCGAGAAAAAATATTTTCAAAAATTACAAAACAATAACGTATAAATTTAAGGAATATATCGAGTCAATTATTCAATTTTAATAGTTTAACTGTGGGTCATAAATCCACTTTTGACTGTACTTAAGTTTTAGAAATTTAACTGATCCTAAATTTTTCAAATGACTGGGAGATTCTTTAACGAAATATACCTTAGAATTTTGAATAATACAAGAAAGCTATAAATATTTAGTTTTATTGTGACTTCATATTTAAACTATTTTTTTAATTTCGTATTGACCACACAGCAGCTTTATTATTTCTCTTTTCCCTGTTAAAGTTTTCCTCAGTCTCCAATATTAAAAAATAAGTTTTAATTTAAAAAATATCAAAGAATTAATTTGAATTAAATAATTTTGATAATGACGAATTTTCATTAATTTTCAATTCCAACGGATAATCAATCTTCGCCTTAAAACAAACTAATTAAATTATAAAAACATACAAATATACAGACACTGTAACAAACAATTAAAATTATAACAAATAAATATTTATACATTTCGAAATCTCAGTAATCCAGGCTGGACGCAGTTATCAATTTGTTCAAGATCTAGATAATTAAATATGTGTTCTTTGTCAAATTAGAGTTACAAAATGTTGGTCTGAAATTCTGGGAAACAATAATACAAAAAAGTATTTGTTTTTATTAAGTTTTCTCCCTTAGATAATTAAAATTGTATTATTTTTTTAACAATATTTTTTATAATAAAACATTTTTATTAAATTCGTCTGCCTCTTAGGGTCCTTTGTAATTTCGCTCAATGTAATGTTGTTAATATTCGTTACTTGATTGTTTTCTGTAGAATAATAATAAAAAAGAATTTTTTTAAATTCATTTTCTTTCAACTCTGGGATATATACATTTGAAAGTAAATTAAGTCATATAGAGTTTTACGGAAACTTATGCGTAGAAAAACAATTGTAAGCCATCCATATCCTAAAATCTTGAACAAAAATTAAAATGCATCTTATTTTCCACACTTCTACAAAAATAAATCCAAAATATACTATTTACATATTAATTTGTAATTAGTAATATATATATATATATATATATATATATATATATATATATATATATATATATATATTTAATTGGTATAAAAATAAGTGTACAATTTGTCATATACACTAAAATTGGATATAAATATAAACTGGATTTAGACATCGCCGGCACAACAATTCTATACAAACCCTCTAAGCTACCAATTTAATATTAAAACCTCATTTCCATGACTGCTTGCATTCAGCTATGGTGGCCCATAACTATAATTCAATGCGATTCCCGATAATCTCTTAGAGCTGAAAAGAAGATGGTCTTGAGGCCAAGATACTGTTATCATTTTGAACCCAGGCCCTTGACGCACCAATAGAACCCTAGTCAGAATTAGGGAATCTAAACACGATAAAATAGAACAAGCAACAAGTAAAAAAAAATAAAATAAATAAAAATAAAATAACTAATATAATCAACAATGTTTGATTCAGAGATCATGTACAACAGGATTCACAGTTACAAAGCCAGAAGTATGCGTATGTTTACGGAACAAAAAAACCCTAACTGAGTAAGTCAGGTAATAAAAAAAATATATATACTACAAAGAAATACTGTTTTGTGACAGGTTTAAAATTTACATCGTGCTATATTACAAAAGCTTTAACAGAGTTTAGACATGTGTATTACACAAGAAGAAAAAAATTGTATTATTTTTTAGTACAGAATTTCTTATACGAGGTTGAATATTTTGTCTGACACGCAGTAGATCAAAACCATGGAAAATGCAACATACGAAATATAATTAAATTCTGGGATTCATTTTGGTCGGGGCGATTTAAAAAAAAGGAGGAACAGACTAAATCAGTGTATATAGAAAAAAATATATACCGCTACAATCCATTAAGGATCTTAGGCCCAGTACAAGGTAGAGACTGGACTGTTTCTAGGGCAACAGATGTGATTTGTCCGAAAACACAATCAATCGCCAAGCTTTCACCACAATTAAGGTACCCGTTTTATATAGGGTGGATGAGCCCCAAGAGCATCTGCCGATCCAACATTATTCATCCACTGTTAACAGATTATATAATTTATATGCTACAGTTATCTGCCGAAAAGTGTGTGTAAAAACCATTATCAATAAAAACTACATCTCAGGAGCTAGAGACTCAAAATTGGAATAATGAAGGGAGAAAATAAATATTAAAAATATGACAACCAATACTATCGATTTTACATTAGCTTCGATTTAAAAATAACAATATATTTATTTCAACAAATCTAATATTTATTTGTTTGTTAATGCTTTTGTTCTTTTAGTGACGCTTACCTGGAGCTCCTCATCGTCGTCAAAACGCTATGTTGCTAGCCAGGTCTTCATTTTTGGGAACAAGTGAAAATCACTTGGAGCAAGATCAGGGCTGTAGAGGGATGAGGACAATTTTCCTCGCCGCTTGTTTTGGAAAGCACCTCTAAGGTTATTGCAACGTTTGGCAGTATAGGTTTTAATTTTTTTACCAAAAAAAAACCGCACCTCACAACGATCGGGATTTTGGATTGCAGCACGCATTTCAAATTTGAAAAAAAAAGGGTGTAGCGCGGAGATGTTCCCGTTGTCACAGCCGGACGCTGACTGAGGTGCCGAGCACGAGCACACCAATGTATACGCTATATGGAGGGAGAAAAATCTTATATATATATATATATATATATATATATATATATATATATATATATATATATATATACTTGTATTCAGTCTATTTTTTTTCCTTTTGAATATGAGAACAAAGTCTCGAAAGGCAAAATCTAGGATATCAATTATTGACTGAATCTGAATCGATGCATACATACATATCAGTATTGGTTTTTCCTTAAATATATTTACATATGAGAGTAACAATATCCACCAGTGAAGAAACCATCTTGGAGCAACTTGCTCATAATGAGCGTCTCATCTATCTTCATACAATTAATCATTTAGACGTGGGTTACAAACCTCTCCTAAGGTCCTAATCAATTTTGATATATACCTTGAACATTATCGAATGAAACGTATTTGGCAATCCATGATATTGAATATAACCATCGTTTAAGACTCTACCCAGCCAATCCGATCTGTTTCGTGCTAGCTTCTTCTCGAAAGGTATGACAGGACATAGGACTGATACATCAACATGGTACATACGATGATCTTGATCCACACAACAGTTTGACCTATTGACCCGAGATTTCCAACTAATTTTTTATGTCATAAATAGTTATTTGCGTTATCCTAATTAGCTCTTATAATTAGGCAGCTGTAAGCCCTTGACCTCATAATAAGCCCTGAAGAAGTCCTGCAATTTGGATCGAAACGTTGGCTTTAAACTAAACAGTTCTTCTTACTAAGGATAATTTTTTCTGACCTCCACCCGTACCATTTTCTTCCTCATGTATAAGGTCAGTTAATATTATTCAAGACTAATTAGCAATGATTATTTTTTAAAACTTGTTGAAATGCAGACCAAAAAGTAAGGGGAAGTTTTTTTCTTTACTTTAACTTTTCAATGCTTAAAAGTCAAGACAAGTTTTAGATTTTTTCTATTTACTGGTAACTGACCTTGAAGAATGGAGTCAAAACTGGAGGATAAAAATAAATTCCCACAAATAACATTTACCCTACTAAGGACTTCCTGCCCTTATATATGCCCTAATAATATCCCACTTGTTCCTGTAGAACCGATCCGATACTTAGGGTTACATCTCGACAAAGGATTAACCTGGAATCCTCATACAAGACTGAAAAGACAAGAAACCGCTCGACGTTTCAGGCTACTACAACACTTACTAGACAAACGCTCTAAGCTCCCAATTAATTACAAAAGACTCATTTGCATGACCACCATACGACCTATTTGGACTAACGGAGTAGAGCTTCGGGGCTCCACTAAGCCAACGAACCCACTCGTATCCTACCATTACTATCCAAAATCCTTTATAAAATCCTCAATGATCCTTACATTGTTACGTATAAAACCATCCATATTGACCTCAATGTCCCATTTGATGCTGATTTGGCCCGAACCCGATACAAGTCTTTTCTTGAAAAATTCATTCCTACTCAAACCCACTAGTTTCAAACCTAGCTACTTCTTCAATTCCTGATAATCCTCCGAAGCTTCTGAAAAGAAGATGGCCTCGTGACCTTCTAAGATGAAGTTGTTATTTGAGTACTAACACTGGGTGGCTTCTCTACTCGTCTTTATCCATGCCTCTATTTATCAATCCTGCTATTTACTTGTTGTATAGTTATGATACAGTTGTCAATTTCTATGAATACATTAATAAAAAAAATTACGGGTAAAAAATGAATCTATTTGCGTATTGCTTTTGGGTTAAACCAATTCTATAGTTGTCTACAGCTATGGGTAATAAGCTCATATATGTTTTTTCAAGTGACATCATTATTTTTTGAAGGTACATTGCACGATTTACCATGTAATGGAAAACATATTTTTTTCTCGAAATCGATAGATTTTTTTTTAATGAAATCCCTATTCCCCTCAGGGTATTATCCAATAAACGTCAAAATGGCATTTTAAACGAAAACATACCACAATAGTATTCACCCAGATTCCTGAATGGGTTCTGTCACGAGCTGCCGAACACAAAGCATAACATCGTGTTTGTTTCATCTCCCTAATTGTGACTATTTGCTTTTATTTTCCATCTATTGTGCAAAAGGGAAAGAAGACTATTTAGTTTTACAATGCTCTACACTCTCCCCCGTTTACTGGATTAGTCTGCCCACCTTCAGGCGGTTTATTTAATCAAACTATATCCCCGGGTATTCCTACCTCCCACTGAAGCTCGAACTAGGAAACGAGGTTCCTCGAATTTTGTGAATCATTAACGTTCTTAAATAATAAATATCATATCATAAATATATAAATATAAATAAATATCATGTATAATTAATTTATTGAGGGTTTCCCAAGGTTGGAGTTTTTTCCAACCAAATTTATGATGAGGCGTGTCCTACTCCTACCACGTCAGAACTCGATCGGCTCCTTCTTCATTCAGGACACCACTACAGAGTTATATCAGATTTGAGGGTACTTTATAGTTTCTCAGAATGCTCAGAAGAAAAAAATGTATTTTATAAGACAATTCTTTCATTCCTGTTCAGAATGAAAAAGCATAGACCGACCAAGAAAATACTTGACTACTTTTGAAAAATAAGACCGCAACAACTTAAAGAGGAAAAGAAATATATGCAAAAATTGGACAAAGTCTCACATGCTGGAAGGAAATGAACTTGGAAGCAGAGAGAAAAATCTGTTTCTTGATGAACACAATGAAAGGTTGGAAGAAGCTGGAGAGCGGATAAAATGAAAAGTGCCAGCGAATGAAGGAATATTGCAGACAGAACTCGAGAAGAAGAAGGCAAATACAGTAACGGGATGCAAAGAGGTCAAAACGACAGGGTGGGTGAGTGTGTAGTACAAAATTAATGGGCTGTATGTACCACCGTTCAAATCATGTGACATGCATACCCTCCTGGCGCTCACCCAGGCTTTCTGAAGCGGGTACCCTTAATTGGGGGAAAATCAGGAGGTTGAGTATTATCTTGGTAAAACCACCTAACTGCTCAACCGTTGCCTCAGGGACAGTCCCAACCATGCTCTGAATCTAAGACCCTTCTTGATTTGTAGTTGTGCAGGTTATTTTCAAATGTTTTATTCTACAATTTTTGCTATTTACATGATTTTAATATGAACATAAAACTGTAGGATTGTCATTGATTAATTCTTATCAAAACATATAATATAATATAATATATATATATATATATATATATATATATATATATATATATATATATATATATATATATATATATATATATATATATCGTCGCTGTCAAAACAATACCTCCTATCTACATCTTGAATGAAAACGAGTCAGTAACCGTAACACACTCTACAGGTTGAATTACACACTGTTAAAAAAAAATTTCAAGGTTGAACGCAGGGCATTGCTGCAATTAGCAATTGAAAGATAACCGATATACATAAGATAATATAACGTATGGCGCGTTTTTTTCTCTCTCCTGCAAAATCGCCCAAGTGTAGATAGGCGGTATTGCTTTGACAGCTACGATATTATATATTTATAATACCAACTACAAGTTTTTGCAAAATATTAATTAAATTAAGCAATAACGTAAAATGGAGTTTTCTCACTTTCAAAATCAATGGATCAAATATTAAAGATACATAATATACATTCATCATTGTCCTAGAAAGTAAAGTCTCTACGATGTTGTGAACCCAAGACTCTTCGTGGGCTGTAGCTATCAAATTAGAAACCCATGTAAATATATATAATAATATAAGCAACTATTGCTAAATTTGGACAACAAAAAAGCAAGAACAACATACGGTTTTTCTTGTTACCAACAAAGAAACAATGGGGACTTCACATGCCTCACCAAACAAACGAGAAAAAGAAAACGAAAAGTAGTAATTTTATGATTGATGTATTTTTTGCGTTTTCTTTCGTGTGTTGGGCCACTAACCCCATTGTTTGTCTTACTCTACTCTTTCAACTCCCATCCTTATCTGGCCATGGAGGTCTGTTTGTTTGCCATTCGTATTAAGCGGACGTAATATCAGGAACCGACTCCGCTAACCGTTTAGTTACTAAATAAATAAAATCTAGCCGGGAAGAAATTTCTAAGCATAAAATTAAACAAAACTCTTTGTTCTAAAGTTTCATTTCATTTAAACCTACTTTGAAATTTGCATTTGATTTGCATCGAAAGCGGGTTTTAGAGTACCTAAAATTTCCCGGGAGTAGGTTCCCAAAACCACTCACTGGGGTAAGGGCGTCTCACTCCCACCCTAACTATTTCCTTGTGAGGGTAGGTTGGGGGTTGGAGGTTGGCCTTAAAAATAAGGGGGGGAGGGTGGAAAGAATTTTAAAAGATATAAAATGAAAATTAAGAAATTTAATGCCGGTATCACACAACTTTGGCTCACCTATGGTTGAAATAAATCAAACAAAAATAATTTTAGAATAATAATAAAATAATAGAAAGACTAAAAATAATTTTAATCTTTCTATTATACATATATAACTATCAGGACGTGTAATAAATTTATAATACGACAATATTGTTTTGGTAGTGTTTGACAAAGCCAAGTTTTAGAAAATGTATATTTAACTCAAATTAGGTAATAAGGATATTCCAAATTATTGGACAAGAAATAAACAATAAGCATTCTATAAAAACCAAAAACAATACAGACAAATAAATTTAGTATAAAAATTAACATTAAAAAATGATTTAATTTAAAACTGCGTAAAAAAAATATACAGAATTTTGGAGTAAAAACCTTAAAATTTAACTGAAGAAGAAAGTCAAGAAAGCGTTTTGAGGAATAAACTATAATACTTAATTAATTAATACTTTAATTATGTTATAAACTCGAAACGTCACCAAAAATAAGTTTAAAGATATGACTGAAGCTCGAGAACATCAAGTATAAATATTTAATTATATTATATTATATTATACTGAAGAATAACGCCAAGAACGCATATTGAAAAAAAAAGAAAACAATAATTTACAACCTAAAAATTATATAACAATAGGAGTTCCATTGATTTAAACAATTATACGATTGGAACAATAGGGTTTGGTGATCTAGGACAAATCACCTACTAGCAGAAGTTGTCCATGAAACAGTACAGTCTCTACCATGTACTGAACCACAGACCTGTTCAAGGGTTGTGGTGGTAAGGCTTTTTTTTCTCTAATTTTTTAATACTACTATGATTTTCCAATTAACAAAATCGAGAATACTTTATGGGATGAAATTTTCAAAATTGGCTATTCAAGTTTTTTTTATTAAAAACTCAGATATGAAACTTTTCACGATTGCAATATCATACCTATTATTTAAAATTAAAATAAATATAAGTGAAGGTAATAAAAAAATGTTTATTAAATAATAACTTCGATAATCTTTTTCTTATACGATTAAAATAACATTTTAATAAAGAATTAAATCCATAAATATATTTTTGACTTTAATACTTAAGTTACAAAATTTAAAACCCTGATTAATGAAAAAATATTATTATTAAATTTCTTTTATATTATTATAAATGCTATATCATTTATTTTAGTTTGTATAAAATGATAACGTTCCTACATCTACACGAGGAGATCTTAAATTAAGAACTAAAAGACCAATCGGATAACCATTAGCGAAGCCAAGAACCCTTTTCAAGAAAAAAAAAAAGAAAAAAAACAGGCAACAGAAAAAGTTAGTTGAGATTGAAGTCTCAAGGTTTTATATCGGACGTGTACGGCCTCGGAAGGTTCGGAAATGGACTTCACATGAAGGAATCGAAAAAAAAATTGAGCAAATTAAGACATGCCGATCGGACTTATTTATATATGGCTTGACCAACAGTTGGTCCACATTTTACAGAAAGGCGAAAAAAAACTGTACTACCATAACCAACGAAGAGTCATTGGTATCAGTAAATGATTGGGGCTGTACTGTAATAAGTCAACAGTTGTGCAGAATTCTGATTTCAACCAACAGTCGTTTCTCTCAATTAAAATTACCCACTATATAGAGGCTGGGTGATCCACAGGAGGGTCAGCAGATTCCACGGGGTCGATCTGCAAGTTCCCTGTATAAATTATATGAAGATTATCCGGGCGCCAAATTTTGCTGGGTAAAAAAAATCTGGTGTTTAATAGTTCTATTTTCAAAAGAGGAAGCGAAGTAGATCTGTGTGCAGAGGGCTGAGTTACTAAGCTGTATGTCATGGGTTCAAAAAAATATTAACTATGTCGGATAAGGATACGCTAAGCAAATTAACTTATTTCATTTTTAAATAGTGTAAACAGCTTGTTTAAAGAGACCTTGACGATAGGTTCTACCCCCTATTAGTTTGTTTATCCCATATCAATCAATATTTTTCTTTTTCCTCTCATTCGAAATATTCTTGTTTCTCATTTTTCTGTCATATGCTATTAAGTTGTGGCTATATTACTTTATTAATAATCTGATACCACTTTCTATCTCACATCTTTATTCTTTATCCACATTTTTGCCAACCCCTCTGACATTCGCCACCTTGTCACATTCTGTTTACACCCTCGACTTTACAGTTTATTTTAATATTTTATATCTCTACTGTTTATAATTATTTTAAAGCTTCAGGACTCAACTAAATATTTTTTCTTATTTTTTGCAACCACCATAAACAACTCCTCATATAGCCTCTGTAAAGTTGGTAGATTTAACCTGCACAAAGGGTTTTTTTAAAAACAATTTATTTGAAAAGAAAAGATATGGCCAGGACCGGGACTCGAACCCGGGACCTTCACCTCTCCGTGGTGACGCCTCAACCATCTCGGCCATCCTGGCTTCACTTGCGATCACAGAATTGATAAGGCTGGCCGAGAAACAAGCCAGGTTGGCCGAGATGGTTGAGGCGTCACCACGGAGAGGTGAAATACCCGGGTTCTATTCCCGGTCCTGGCCATATCTTTTCTTTTCAAATAAAAAAGTTTTTTTTTTACTAGGGAAGAACTTCCTTCGTCTGTCACACGGAGCATCTCTTCAAATTACATTTTTAATTTTAAACTTATGTTAAATTTTTTTTTTTTTTGGTCAGAAGATTATTACTTCATTATTAAATGCTCTTACAAGTTACGACGCTAAATGAAGTTTTGGCTTGAAGTTCCGTAACAGAACAAACCGCGAACACTTTTAAAAAGCTAACGAAACTTTTACGAGAAACTATTTCATAGAATATGTATGTTTCACCACACCAATTCATCTCAGAAACTTTTCTATTCTTTTTTCTTCCCTCATATAGACCCTGCAGCAAAATAAATCTATCAAAACTTCAGTGAATTTCATTCACCCCGGTTTTCTTATTTCTTTTATCAATTCATTCCCTCAAATCTCGCCCTCGTTGCAATCTTGGCGATTTCTCTTCGTACAGTATCCAATTATTTCAGGTATTTAAATGTTATCCTATTCACGACCCCACTGAAGAATTTTTATAAATAAACAAAACCGATTTTTTAGACTCATTCAACCGCCATTTCAGGCTGCTTCAACAGTTACTAGAAAAACGCTTTTAACTCCCTATTAATTACCATATACTCATATAAATGACTATTATATGACCTGAGAAAGACAATGGCCCGGGTGCATTTAAAAAATCTTTTATACAAGGAGAGCTATCTATCCGAAAGCCGACGTTTCGACCCACATTGCAGGTGTTCCTCAGGACCTAATAGGCTTCGCCAAGAGTCAACCCCCGATCATTACCAGTAATGTGGGTCGAAACGTTGGACTATGACCTATTTGGACTTACAGATTAGAACTTTGGAGCTCTACTAAACCATCGAATTCCACTCGTATCCAATCCTTAAAATCCAAAATACTTCGTAAGCCTCAATGCTCCTCACTTTGTTACGAATAAAACCATCCATAATGACCTTAATGTCCCAGTATATGCTTATTTGGATCGAACCCTATATCAATCCTTTCAAGACAATCTTTATTCCCACTCAAACCCACTAGTTACAAACATAGGTACCTCTTCAATACCCGTTGATCCTCCGATGCGACTGAAAAGTTGGCCTCATGAACTTTAAGTTATTTTAGTACTACTAGTGGGGTGTTTCTCCACTTGTCTTTATCTCTTGCCATTACAACAATACAACCAATACAACAAGTAAATAGAACGAACGGTGCGTTCGTTCTATTTACTTGTTGTATTATTATAAGACAGGTGTAAATTCCAATACAAATATATGCTCTCATATTCTGTATATTCTACTTTACGAGCTTGATTATCTGGCTTCCTTGAAGATTTTATAGGACATGACCACACCATGAATATATTTTTGTTTTTAGCAAATGAAATTATAGCCCATGAACACCCCTTCTGAGGTATAAGGTCCAATTTGATCGCCTTTATAAGACGAAATAAATTGAAATCTTTAATAATGCGTAGAAATGTCGGTTCGAAATTAAATTTTTGTGAGAATGGTCTAAATGAGAAAGAAAGAGAGGGAATTTATCGAGATAAAAATACAACAAAGGATGGCCAGACTGATTGGATTACTCGACTTACAGAAGAGCAATGAAAGGTGTACCTATTATTTAAATAATTTTCTTCGTTATTAAAATTTATCGGAAAAGAACATCAGGGTCTATTCACTCTAGTTTATTCATCGTATTTATTCATTATTCTTCCTGGCGGAGAACACGAAACTCCTAAAAGCCAAGATCCCGTTCAATCTCCCTCCGTTCAGAGTTGACCTGTTACCTTTTATGATGTAACCGGGAAAATAGGTTTTCGCTTCGAGCAGGGATGCCTGACTATCCACTTACGGTTATGCATCTTTGTATGTAACCGTATCCTGATATAAAAGCTATAAATAAGGATATTTATCAAACAGGATTAAATTGGTTATTATTTTAATACTTATTAATATTAATTTTAATTTATTTTATGTGCCGACATTAAATTATCTCTTGCTCATCTATTCGGGTTTTCGGGTATATTAAATATAGTGGAACCCCAAACTCTAATCTGCAAGCCCAAATAGGTCTTATGATAGTCCAATATACATGAGACTTTTGTAATTAATAGGGAAACATAGTGTGACTGTCTAATAAGTGTTGATGCCTGAAACAGATAGATTTGTTTATCTGTTAATAGTATAACAGTCATAGATTGATCTTGGGCTATCTGCAGATTCTCCTTGGCTCACCCAGCCTCCGTAAATTGGGGAAAATGCCCGGTGGTTGAGCATGATTTCGGGTAAATTTCATCCATGTACAAGCGTTGAGTTAGAAATAGTACAGCCTCTACCATGTAGTGAATCCAAGGCCATTCATGGGTTGCAGAGGAACAGGTAGATTAATTACTACTTAACTATATTCAGTATTTTAATATTTATTTATTTACTAATTACTATTTATTATTGCTGGTCAAGTTTTAAAGCATCCTGGGGCAGACAAATTATTCTGTTAACAGTCATAGATCGACCCTATTTTATCTGCTGATTCTCCAGTGGCACAACCAGCCTCTATAAATTAGGGGTAAAAACATAGGATTATCTCGGACAAGTCTACTCCGTGCACAAGCGCTTTTATAGAAATACAACAGCCTGTATATTAAGCAGTTAGAATAGTTAATAAAAATACATTTTATAGTTATTTTATTCAATTTTCCAAAATGCTCAAGGCTTTCTGGTCAATGCTTTCCCGGATCTCAGTGATCAAAGCGCACAGATATATAATAATACGAATCAAAGCTGTCCGGATCCCAGGTGACACAAGATTAATTGATGTCCGTTCTACGACAAACGATTAATTACGGTAGGACATAGAAAACAAGAGGACGTATAATTGTCACAGATGCAACTTATTCGTTTACACAAAGCCCATTTGGTTTAGATTGGAGGGTTATTCGAAACCGGCAACGCTGGTGTGATTATCAGCAATGCCACTTTACAAATAAGTGTACCTACAACTTAATTAACTATCGGCTTTGGTCACCAAACCGCTCGCATAGTGCCGGTAAATCGATTGTGACTACAAACGATAAACCTCCAACGGCGAAGCTCGCACGGACAGGAGAGAAAGAATTGACACAAATAAAGCTTATAATACTGCATATGCTGGTCTCTTCGTTTACGGTAAGACTAGTGTCCACGTGTATCTTTCATATTAATAACTCAAGTCTTCTGTACTACACTAGGATATCAGTTATGAAATGTAAATAGCGTAAAACCGAGAAAATGTGCAAATTGTTTGATAGCAATGCCCATTCAGATCTTCAAAGAAAAGTTAGCAAATAATATTCCCAAGTATTTCATAATACATACGATTTTCATCTCAAGTGGTTTTACTAGGGTTGAAAATCGATAAACAACTTTCTAAATGCAAAAATACATTTAATTTTTTGAAAATGAATTTTTTTAACCGAAGTGCCTCTTGAATTTTGAATAGATAGATTTATGATAAACATATTAAAATTCATAAGTATTTAACCAGTTATAAGAATTTGGTATCAGGTAGAACATGAGTGTGTATCTGCTTTTCTGGACTGTCAATAAAATAAGTTTTATTTTCAGTTCTTGAGATCCAGGCTTATATTCAAAATTATCTTTTGGCTACGTTTTGGTATATTTGTCTCATATGCATGGCAAATTGGGACTGACATACATATTCATATGTATGTATAAGGAATTAATTGAATTATAAAAGGCTGGAGCCATATTGTTTTTCAAATAATTACCATGGTAAACTCCAAAAAATAAAATAAAATTTGAAAATATTAAATTAAATTAAAAATAAGATTATTTCCTTATCTATCTACAGGTAGATACATACCAATATTAAAGAATTATTGACAATTTTAATTTTTTTTTTAATTTATTTAATAAAATTTTCAAATGTGTAATTTAATACATAGAATAAATATAATGTTATATATGGCATGAGATAAAGGGAAGTAGAGAAACTACCCATTGCTAGTACTCGAATAAAAATTTTAATTTTAAGTTGAAAATTAAAAAATTGAAATAAAAAAATCATGGATTATCGTTATGAGAGTTAAATTAAAATTATAAAATCTACTTAACTATAAAAATTAAATAAGAAAAATTAAACTGTAAAATCTATTCTTAAAAAATTATAAAACCGCATGTTTAACAAAAGTGTTTTTAAATACATAAATAGCATAGAGTAAGTCTCAGGGAAAAGGGAAAAAATATATATATATAGTGTCCCATTTCAAGTGGATCAAACGTTTTTAACTTTTAAACAAAACAAAATTCAGAAAGCCAACGGCTATACCACGTTGAACGCATCGGTTCCCGTCAGATCACCGAAGTTAAGCAACGTCGGGCGTGGTTAGCACTTAGATGGGTGACCGCCTGGGAAAAACAGTCGGTAACCATCCGGGAAAAACCGCGTGCTGTCTAACTTAACAGTTAACAAAGTACACACATACTGGCAAAATAGGACTTAGACAATGAAGTCTTAAAGCCAAAAAAAAAAAAAAAAATTCAGAAAAACGATTCAGGTAAAAGTTGTAGTAATTCATGCCTAATTTGATGAAATAAAAAAACATTTTTTCATAGGTCAAGTAGAAGAAGTATCTGAAGCTCACTACTTCAGTACGCTGTCTTCACAGAAGGTTTTTAAATGTCGAGACATTTTCTGAAAGATTCAAAATACCTTGATTAGTAAGTTATTTCAACTAAAAAAATTCTTAAAATAACTTAATGCTATATTACATTACCTCGTAAAGGAGGAATACTAAAGTAGTCAACTTTGAATGTTTTTTCGACTTAAACTATGGAAGTTAGAAAAAAATGTTACATACATTTGTCCCATGTTTTGGATTGTACATTTCAGAAAAATAAAAATAAATGGGGGTCAAGAGGAAACTGCAGTTTTTGAAGGTCGATATTGACCATTTAAAGTGGAAAACCAAAAAATGTTTTTTTTATTTCTTCAAACTAGGCCTGAATTACTACAACTTTTACCTGAACCGTTTTTCTGAATTTTGTTTCATTTAAAAGTTAAAAACATTTGATCCACTTGAAATGGGACACCCTGTATATTAGGTGTAATGCAACAGAATTGGATACAACATCAAGCGTTTTAAATAATCGATGTTTTATAATCTTATCATATAGTATACCGATAAGATAACTGCTGGGAAGGATACAATTATTATAATTTCTACTCATTGAGACCCTCCCCCCATAATTCAGTGATCATAAATTCTGATGAAAAAAAATTATATCAATATCTTCGAAAATACCTTTATTATTATATTAAAACGAATGGGTTTCTCGATACAGTTTCATTAATACGACGTCATAAATGTAAAATTTAGCTTTATCCTTCAGAAACACTCCATGGTTAAAAGTTATAACTTGTAACTGCTACTGAAATTTATATTTAAATATAAAATATTGAAGCCAGACTTCGAAAATAGTAAGGTGTTGAGAAGATGAAACTATACAAAATATAAATACGTTACTCACGTACAGCAATAACACATAAAACAGTTATCAAGTACCAACCTGAAAAAGAAAAAATAATATATAATATAATATAAATAATAATAATAATAATACATTATCACCCTTCTGTACACTTTGTAACTGTACACACTGTAATTTTTTTATCCATATATATCCTTAATAATTCCATCGCTAATTTTCTTTACTTTTCTATAACTTTATATGTAATTATATTCTTTCTTGGTACTGCAATGTTTTTTATTGTTATTTTTGTTTTGTTTGTTTTTCTCTCATATACCTGAAGATGGCCTACAACGTAGGCCGAAACGTCAAGACTAATGATAAATAAGTTTTGCTTATTTGGTGTTATTTATGACTGCACCCCCCCCCAAACTAATTTCATCCTTTATTAGATCTTCCAGTCAACTATTTTCCTCTCTATAAGAAAAAATGATAAATTAACACAATAGAAAAAAAGGTTAATATTTAACATATTCTCCAATGAAACGAAACATCAGTTATGTTTCGTGTTGTGTGTATATATGTATCCAATATATATTTATAGGAATGTATTCTTCTCCGCTGTTATATAATATAATAGTGTTAAATGATAAATAAAATTATGATTATTTTTATAATGATCTTTAAACATATTTACTTTAAAGTACACAATTCAAATATACAGAATAGTAAAAGAAGAATAGCATTTATTAATATTTGTTTTAAAATAATGTTTGCTTATTTAATTTATTATGTTAATTATTTAGGAATAAATTGTCAAATAAACAGTTTGATAAAAATAAATAATATAATATAATTAATTAAAATAAATCATTAAAGTATTTTTGTCGTGAAAACCATGAAAATCTGCCGCCGCAAACGAGACATAGTTTATCATTCAAAGAAAAATATAGATAATCGGGAACGTAATTATGTATAATAACACTCTATAAATAAAGCATCTTATTCGCACGCACGAATGACTATTTCTAGAAGAAAATCTCAAACTCTAACAGGATAAGATCTGAAAACATAAACAAAACCTGCGAAAAAATGCATATTAATTCTGCATGAGAGTAGCTCTAAATAGCAAAGTACAAAAAAATAAAAAAAATAATCTTGATTGTTTTACTAAAAATGGGTGAAAGATAAACAAGATATTACAGTATTTATACACTCTCGTGTTTCGTTGAAATAAGTTCTATTTTAGCCACCTATTTCTGACTGGACACATAAGAAAAGAATTCGCGTTGGACACGCGAACATAAGTGTGCTGTTCTCTTCAACAATCTTACAAATTGTAAGTGCACATATTGTATATAGAGATAATATTACTAAGTAATGAGAAATAAATTTAAACAATATAAATATATAATAAACAATATATGTATACATACATACACACACACACACACACACACACACACACATGATATTATTTATTGTTCTTTTTGATTATTTAAATATTTTTATTTTGAAGAGAATAAATATCCCGGCCAAGACATAATCTTTTCTCTTCAAAATAAAAACAATATATATATATATATATATATATATATATATATATATATATATATATATATATATATATATATATATATATATATATATTTATATATATACAGTAGATATATATTATGGATTCTTATCATTATATAACTTCTTTCTTTTCAATTATAATAAAAAAGTAAAAGTACTTTTATTAATGTTTATGTTCATAGAATAAAATGTAATACTCGATGCATTAAGTATTTTTTTTTTATTATTAAAATCATTATATCGGATAGCTCAAAATAAAATCTGTCACATTGAGGGTGTACGTATTAGAGATCTACGAATACACGAACTATTTATAAACAAATTATTTACCAACTCCTTTCTACTATCATTGATTAGTTTTCACAATACAGTTAATTTATAAATTTATGGCATATTCAATAATTGAAAAGTTTCCCAATTCAAATTAAATTTTTAAATGAAAAGCTAAAATTATATTTAGCGAGAACATGTCGTGATAGGGACTACGCAAATATTTATTTTTAAAATGTTTATTTTTGTTTACTGCCTTCTTTTTTTATATATTTTTATAAAAAATATTAATTGAGCAGTATTTGTTCGTTTTAATATTTTTTCCCCTTACGTTATAATCACAAAAATAAATAGCTAAATAAATCAAACATGGACAATAGATTATATTTAACAGCAAATAAAACCAGTATTTAAGAAAATAGATAAAAAAAGTATAGCATTACAGTAAATAACAATATAAAAATGTAATAAAGCGTTTTAAGTTCACCAAAACTTATCATTAATGGTTACGAAATTGCCAATCTTATAAACAATTGCACCACTAAGTTTCTCACATTTTATATCTAGATTGATAATAATATATAACGATGATGATATAAATAATATTATATTTTTGAGTGATATATTATTTTATAAAAAATTATTTTTAAATATTGAAGGAACATTAATTAAATTAACATTTTAAAATAGGAAAAGAAATTGAGAAATAGTAGAAAAAATCGATACAGTCATAATTAAACAAAAATAGCGGCATTCTAGGAAATGATAAATTAATCTTTAATATAATTGCTAAAATAGTCGTAATAATAATTGAAAATAGTTATTTAAATCTTCATATAGTTCGATTTAGATAAAATCGAAATCTATGGTATTGATTTAATTTATTATTCAATGAAATTTACACTAATTTGAAAAATCGTGAGGGTTGAGAATGTAAAAGAAAAAGTTTAAAATTCTCGGAAGCAATCTTTACATGACTGAACCCCCAGATGCTCCAAAAAGTTGCCTACAGACCGAAGTAGCCCAAAACAATGCGAACAACTCAACAGTCCCATTGTTTAAACACGACTGAGAGCATATTAAATTTTACAACAAACACAATATTTTTTTATGTTATTTTAAGGCTATAATTAAGTAAAGATATGGTTAAAAAAATATATAAAATGGTTTTATATTGTGATTAAAAAATCTAGTTCCACCACTTCGCAGCTTTCATATACGTACTTAAATAAAATACACATTTAAAGTTTAAATTTCGTTTTAATTAATTTTCGCGAATACTTTAACATATTATAACCATTAAATAATAAAGAAATAGAATTCATAACAACAATCTTTCAAGTTTATAAGTTTTTCGTTACTCTGTCTTTCCACTGCACTATTGTTTTTTAAATATACATACATATATATATATATATATATATATATATATATATATATATATATATATATATAATATACATCTATATATATGTATTTGCAATCATTGATTTCCTATTTATATATTCTATTAATGAACGTGATAAGTTAACATACACAATTAATTCAGTTGATATGTGAGTAATTTAAGCTTCATTACCTTAAATATTTTACATTCATTATTTTTTTTTAAATTAATTTTTAGCATTCAAAACTGTACATGTTTTTTTCTTTTTCTAAATCTGAAAATTTATTTAAAAACCGTAAAAAAATTTTACCCATTATTAAAAAATAAAATCCCTTTACACTTACACAGTTCATGTTTATTATATTATTTTAATCATTTTTAATACTAAAAATAGGGGGGGACGACAAAGAATAGTTACAAAATTTGTTTTGTTTATTACAGTAGCATAATGAGTTATAGTTCTATTTTGTTACATCGAGTACATTATTACTATTGACACTTCAATTGAACCGTTATTATTGATATTGGGAAATGAAAAAAACTAATAAAAAGCTTGTACCACTAAAACCCATTAAGGGGGGTTCAGTAGGAGTTAGAGACTGAACTATTTCAGGTCCGTGCCCGTGATGACGCTCAACCAACAAGTTTTTCACCCTATTAAGAGTACCTGCTATATAGAGGCTGGAATCTCATTGCCTTTGACCCTTCATGTCCCAGTGTCGTCCACATTAGGGAGAGCTTATTGCCCTTTGCCAGTCGTCTCAGAGCACCTAGGGACCCGGCAACTTAAGGTAGGTCATAATTTGACAAAGCAAGGGACACATGGAAAAATCCTACTGCTGACTATCCAAGTATTCAAGAAAAGAAGTTTTTGGAACTTAACGGTGTGTGTACACACCCATATTGATTTATTATGTATATAAAACCTCTAGCACGTACAGAACGCTAGTCCCTCTGTGAGTTCAATACTTGGTAGAGACTCTACTATTTACACGACAGTGCTTGAGCAGAGAGGTGATAGATGCGAGCCACACTCAACCGCCTGGATTTTCCCCAATTAAGAGGCAGATTAAGCCCCAGGAAGTTCTGGAGATCCTACAGATAGAGCTGTGGCTGTTAAAAGATCAAATAATCTACCCACTACAATCAGTACAGCAACTCAGAGCTCTCCACACAAAATGTTATGCATCGCAAAACTATCGATATTTAGATGTATCCTACCTCGCTATTTTTAATTCTTCAAACCTCGTTCTTTTTAAGATTTTAAGAAGTAAGGTTTTGGTCATTTTCAGAAAAAATAATCGTATTTTAATACACATCAATACTTTTGTTCAAAAATATTGGGAACTACACAAAAAATAGTACAAAAAATGGTATGTACATAAAAGAACAAATCATTTATAATTGTAAATATTTTATTTGAAAAGAAAAGATATGACCAGGACCGGGACTCGAACCCGGGTCTCCCACGTCTCCGTCGTGGTACTTAACCATCTCGACCATCCTGGTTCGCTTCTTGGTCAGACACATCCTTTCTTTTCACTGATCCTATATCTCCGAGTTCTCGCAATTTGCGATCTATACACGGGGAGAATGTTCATTGAATATAGGAATCCTATATTTTTTTCCGATTAGGAATTTAATTTTGTTTAAATACAGTAAAGCATAGATTATCCGAAGTAATGTCTTCGGGTATGGTTCGTATAATCAAAATTCATTTAAAAAAAAAAGATAAATCAATCGCTATGTTTGTATATTTAATAAAACAGACAAAATGCTGACTATCTGTCTTCAAACTATTTAAAAAGTAATATGCCTCATAATGCTAAATGCGTAATTATAATTAAACATTAAGACTGGTTTCATTATAATAGTTAAACAAATATGTAAAGAAAAGATATAATTTCTAGGAATGATTATGTCGGCCCATCCTTGTAACGTTTCCTTAAGCCGGTTCGGATAATCGGTACTCTACTGTATTTGTTATTTTTAGTTATATGACAAATATAAAGGATTACGATATTCAAATTTTAATTAATTTAGTAGGGTGCATAAAAAAAAGTGACCGTTTTTTCTGGCAGTCTACTGGCCTTTTTTACCTTCCCCATGGAGAGAAGATTGCGACTAATAGTATCTTTCGACATACCTCACTCCCTGGCAAGTTCTCGAGTACTTTTGGACGGATTTGAGTCAGCAGCTTCCTTCAGAACCTCATCAATACTCATTAATGGTCGCCCGGTGCCCTTCTTCCTTTCCAACGTCGTATCTCCACTGCTAAATTCTTCAAACCAACGCCGCGCAGTGCGCTGGTCAAGGACACCTTCCCCTTCATATTTAATAATTTCACGAGTTTCTTCAGCTGCTGTGAATTTTTTTTCCAGTAATGTCTTAAAATTGCGAGATTATCGTAAGACAATGTCATGTTTCTTCTTTGAAATAAATAACTAAACTGAGGCTTTTTTTTTAAGAGAAGAACCAGTGTTAGTAAACAAGCTTAGAGAATGCTCTAAAGGGGTTTTAAAGTGTTGGTAAATAATAAATAGCATTAAAATATTTACAGACTTTTGACCTCTAGAATTTGATAAAACGGTCATTTTTTTATACACCCTATTATTATGTAGGACATATAGAGTTTAAATCATAAATCGGGCCGAAGTCTATAGATTTGATATAAACTGTACAAAAATGAATAGGGATACCATTAATTTAGATGTATTTACTTTGCCTAGCATTTTAATGTTATTTTTATTATAAAAAACATTAATATTTAATTAGAAATTATAATACATTAAATATTGTAAAGATTAAAATTTCCATGATTTTACAAATGCTAGGTTAAGTATATACTACAACATTAGCAATATTCCTATTCATTTTTGTGCAGTATATTTCAATTATTATTAATCTAATTTCGATTTTTTTATCTATTTAATTTTTTCGTGTTAACCGATTTAATTATTATTGATCTCTTTTTCCGTTATGAGTTTTTTAATAATATTTGTCAAAATGCCATTAAAAGCTTTTTTTAAACCAAAATACAGATTTTTATTTATTTTTAACGTTTTAAGATACTTTGTGAGCAAAGCTGTTATTACACTTGTAACCCATTGTAAGAATGGAATGAACAACATGGAGTAAAATAAGCACAAAAAAAAAATATATATATAAAAGAGGGATATAGGTTAAATGTACCTAATTATACCATATACCTATATATATATATATATATATATATATATATATATATATATATATATATATATAGATGAACTGTTTTGTCCAGAACATTGTATAGGATATATTAAGTACTGCAACATCAACGCGATCAGTGGAACATCATCAATGATCAACTGATTAGTTAATTGGCATTGATCTTTAAATAATCTAGTGTATTACTCGACTCGGATATCCATCAAAATGATACTCCAAGTGGGTGACGCTATACCCGAGCACTGAACTGAATATTACAATATTACAATTATTGTAAGCATGCAACAAGGGATACCGATAAATAATTCTTGAATTAATAAAATTACAGTATTAAATAAAATAAAATAAAGCTGTAATAACACTAATGCAGGATTTTTATAACAATTACATATTTCAATAATCCTATTTCATTATATTTGTTTATTATTTAAACTAAAGTAATAACACACAAAAAATACTAAAAATAACTAATGTAGTAAAAATTAGGTATGCTACAAAGATTCCGAGAAATAATTATAGAAATAATAAAACTACAGAATTAAATTCAATTAAATAATAAATAAAGCTGTTATAGCATCAATGATTTTTATAGCAATTATACATTTTAATGCTTCTTTACTTTTGTTTATGATTATAAAGGGTATCTCAATTATTTTAATAATTCTAGTTTTTAATTAATTGTTTTCCAAATATAAATGTTTGAGAATTACATGCTGATATATTTAAACTGATTCTGATTGATTTAAACTGATTCCATGTATTTATAATAAAATCTGGTCCAGGTGTGATAATATATGTTTTAAGAAATAAGGTTTTAAATAATTTTCTATAAGAAAAAAGATGTACTTTTTTTATATTTTTAGATAAAGTCGGCACCAAGTAAATAAAAAAAAATCATTTATGTGCCAAATGAATCCCCCCTCAAAAAAAAAATAATAATAAAGCTACCAAAAATATCTTTTTCATTTATTGACTTAACTTGTGACTTTTTTGGGGGTGTCTATCTATTCTTAAAATAATTTGCCAAATATATAAATTGCTTCAACAATTTCTTCCTTGAGAATGAGGAAGGAGTTATCAAAAATTATTATCATGTACAATTTTTTTAATTAAAAAAAATCTCGTCCCTTTCGGGACTCCCTGTACATACTACTGTAATCAAAAAGTGAGGTGAATTTGTTTATAAAATTTAAATTGTTTATTTATTCTTCCAAATTACACATTTAATTGTCCATTAGTTTTTAAATTATATATTAAACTTAAAAAAAAAATAATGAGTCTTTTTTTTGCCTTTGTACGACTTACCGAAACTATTTGAACATTTTTCATTTTTTTCTATTATTTTATATTTTTTCTCCCACTAAAGTAGAGAGTTCAATGGTATTTTTTTTTTTTTTTTTTTAAAGGAATGTTATGTACCATTCCTGCCTTTTACTTGTTGTATTGTAAAAGTTGTTAATTTCAATGAATAAATTATAAAAAATAATGCATTTTCTCTAACGCTCCTGAATTTACTTGAGTTTCTCAACGAATAGCAAATAACATACTGGAAACACACCCTATAATAAAAAAGAGATAATCTTTCTCAGCTATCTCCTTTGTAAATGCTGAACCCCCTTACCCCATTGCATCGTAAATAAAACCGCCCCCTAACCGATAAATGGATTTAGGGGGAAATATCCAAGAAAAAAGATAGATAATAAAGAGGGAGGAAATTTTTGGAAGGGGGGGGGTCTCGCCCCCAGCCAAAGACCAAAATTTTCCTCGATCTCTTCTGAATCTAAACAGTCTTGATCGTATCAGCGATTAACCCTAACGACCGAGAATTCGCACATCTCCGATCATCTGGATAAAGGTCACTGAATGTTCCACGTTCTGATCTCGAATAAACGGATTTTAACCCAATTCCAGAACACGTAAATATATTGATAGTCAAAACGAGGGGTTTTCATGATACTTAAATATCAATATTTAATTATCATTAAATATTAATATATTAATTATAAAGAATGATATTCGGTGACCTTATATATAAGTGAAAGAAAATTGTCCGGGTGGAGGTAAAAAAATTCTCTAAAATACGTAGAACTGTTTATTGGAAAGCCAACGTTTCGAGCCTAATTTCAGGTCTTATTCAGGGCAACAAACAGTTAGGTCTTCTCCCTAACTAATATAATTGTTTTTATCTCCACCCGGACCATTTTCATAGTAATAAATAAATAGTTACACAGAGTATTACCCTTTACTTGATGGCCAAGCAGACCGTATCATTATTGACAAGATAAATTAATTGTATGCAATAAACCAGTTCGTATAACTTCTTATTCTTTCGCAACACCTTTTTGTGCCTCTCAGCGTAGGGGAGCGTTTTTTCTCGCTGAGTTTCTCTGAATCAAATGTACTTTCTTAGCCCAGCAAGAAAGGCCCCGTTCCTCGGGACAACTGGCTGTTGGGTTGTTCTCTCCTAACTTGATCCTTCCCAGGGAAGGTTGCCCTGAGGTGTGTACTGTACATGATCTTATGTCAGAATAATTGATTAGCGTACTGTTCCGTTGTATGAAATGTGTACTGAACTCGGGAGTCCCAGGGTTCGTTAATCCCCTCTAGCCTGGCACTTAGACTAGTCCCAGCGGACCTACGTGTAACTAATAATTAAAAATAAACTTCCCGACCTATTTATTCAGGAAAAAAAATTAAATATTAAGAATTGAATAATAATAAAAATAAGGCTAAGCAAACCCGAAGGCTCAATGCCGATACCACCAATCTCTGCTTATAAACTTCTGTCCACGGACCAATACCCAAATCCGTCAAGATTGATAAAAAAATCATCATTCCAACTGATCATTATGGATGCAAAATGTGGATTATTTGAAGGATGAACACGGTTTTAAGGTATTTGAAAATAAGTTATCGCGTAGCATATTCTGACCAATTTCTTTTTAGTAGTAATTAAAAAAAAAATCAATGAATATGAGTTGTGAAAGGATATTATCAATAAATAAATGAGACAATTTTCACAAGTTTAAAAAAAAAAAAATCAGATGTTGAATTGAAATATATATATATATATATATATATATATATATATATATATATATATATATATATATATATATATATATATATATGATGCTAGATGATGATACTACCATTCTCTTCTTAAAAACTTACTTACACAGACCAGATCTCTATTAACGCTAATAATCTTCCCACCTACATCTCGCTCTACCCTTCAGACGCTTCCCGGCAGCCCAACGCTTATTAACTTTTTAGGAATTCGTTCGTTACAAATCCCAGCAATTGTACGGGCCCATCTTACTCTTGATGATGCTATCACTTACTAATATTATTAATTCAATAATATAAAAAAAACAATAATATTATTCAACCGTTAATGGAGTGAATATGTAAGTATATTCCTACAAAAGAAAAATGTCATAGCTCAAAAAAAAAAAAAATTCAACAGAGGCCTTTGAATGGTTTCACATCTTGTCAAAATTATACCAAACGAGTAAAAAATTATTATAATAAATTACAATTTGATCATTGGTAAAGCAAAGCATTCCTATTTGAATGATGGTATTGAAATTCTTTTTTCAAGGTTTAAATTTAAATTTTCAAGGTTTAAATTTTTAATTAATGTTTAAATAAGTTTGAATTGTTTTTATTCTAACTTATGTCATTCGCATTCAGATTCGAACATGATACAATTCAAAATATGCCTTTATTAAAAAAAAGTTCGTCGTATCATATCATGAAAATGGAATATATTACTGAATTGAAAATCTTCAACCAGTACGATTCAATTTTTTGAGTTATGTAGTTGTTCAGAAATGCAGGCTAATAGATAATTTATTATATTTTCATTTATTATATATATATATATATATATATACAGTAAAACCTCGAATTAACGGACAGCCCTGGTGCAAATATTTTTGTCCGTTATTTAGAGGTGTCCTTTAAAGGGAGGTTTTATTTTTTTATAAATATGTATTTGTACAAATTAATTCTCTCTTATTCAATTTCCCATGTGTTTAAAAGGTAAGTAGAATAAAAAAAAACATCGCACGGTTTTTGAGTGTTCCCGAAACTTGTGTCCTACCGATATTGAGTCTTTCCGCTAGCGCACGTACCCTTAACTTTTCAAGGTCATAAAAGTCGATTACATTTATTTTTTGTTCTAAAGTGAGTCTCTTACGTGAGGGAGACATTTTCAGCCGCCTGCCACGAGGGTTAGAACAGAACTAAATTTTAATAAAGCAAGTCCGAGAATAAAAAAAAAGTATTTATGTGGAAAACCTTTACTAAAAAGTAAACACAACTGTCCCTGTTTCCTTAGACCGGAAACAACTAATTGTTTCCGAGAAACGGGAAAGGGATAAAGTCATACTGTCCGTCTTTTAGAGGTTTTTTTAATCGATTTCTAACCAACACAGCCTGTCCGTGACCGTTAATGAGAGGTTTCATTAAATAGAGGTTAAAATGCCTTAAAAATTGTATTAAAACGTTGGTGCAAAAAAAATCGTCCGGTAATGGGGAGTGACCGCTATTTAGAGGTGTCCGTTAGTAGAGGTTTTACTGTATATATATATATATATATATATATATATATATATATATATATGTATGTATATGACAAACAAGGCCGCAATTCCATCACGTACTTACTCTGATTTCATTTATGGAAAACTAGAAAATGCTTCCGAATTCATAATATTTAAAGTAGGTATTTAAAACAAAAAACAATAGGAACGCAAGAACAATAGACTTACGAAGTTCTAAATTATAAAAACAATCCACTCCGCTAGTTCTATAGAGTTGTTGATTTGTTTTTTTTTTATTTAAAACAAAATAATGCAAACAAGGAGTCCCAGTCGAAACCGCTATGCAGGCAAAATATGCATTTGATGGCATAGGAACACGTAAAACAAGGATTTACATGGGTTCATCATCATTATTATAAAATTTTCTTTTTATTCATTTATTATAGATTATAATACATTATTTATTAAGTCATTATAGTAATTATATTTCAGGCAAGCTGTTCATTTACAGTTCATTTATTTCCTCTAAAAAATTTTATGTTTTAGGAGGACAACCATTGCTACGAGAAACGTTGAAATATAGTTTGAGATATTCAAAAAAGTCAGCAATATTGATATTCACAAAGCCAAAGAAGGTATCTATTATTTATTTATGTTTTTTTTACAATACCTTCTCAATATAATTAATACTTCGGAAATCATCACTGATTTCAGACTAAAAAAAATTTTGCAGCTAAACTATGCAATGGTTGCCTCCGAAAGTGATAAGAAATATTTAGATGATAGATAACCAGCACGACTACAACACATGGTCTTGTGTTCAGTACATGGTAGAGACTGTCGATATGGATCATGGCGATTTAGCACAGAAGTCCATAAAAGTTATTATTTTGTAGTATTGTTAAATTAAACTATATATTCTTTTTTTGTTGAATAGATTGCTATCGATAAAAAACTAATTGTTCACCGTAGTAAAGAAAAAATCCTAAAAAAAAAAGAAAAAAAATTAGAGATATAAATCGACTTAACTAAATCCAGTGTGAAGGGGATTTCGCGTGACCCAACAGCGAAAAGTTTTTTCTTATTCTTTTAAAATAATCCTTTACTTCTAAATATTTTTCAATCTACTTATGAATTTTGAAGTACTCGGCATATATCGATTTTTACTGCGAACCCGAAATAATAATCAAATTTTCACTAATAAATGAATTTATTTTGTTTATTTCTACTGTATATGCCGGAATCGAAGTAGCTCAATGTATAGAACGCTGAGATACCGAGCTGTAGGTCCACGGTTTGAGATCGGCTGTGGCATACAAATTATTTATTCTGTTAACAGAGAATATCCTCTGGCATCTCCAGAACCTCCTGGGGCACATTAACCTCAAAGAAATGGGTACTCTTCATTGGGGAAAATCTTAGATAGTGATCTCGGCAAACTCCCTTCTCTGCACAACTGTTATTTATATAAATCAGTAAAGTACCTATCATGTACGGAGCCCAATATACTTCATGGATTTTAATGTTGCATGTAATAATTCTATGCTATATGTGCATATAAATGCGTCAATTCAGAATATATTAAAAATCCAGCTAAATAGAAAATTAATCGCATAAAAATACAATTCCTGATTCGTAGAAAAATATTTTATGTTATTTAGGATAAATGGAAACTGACTTTTTACAAGAAACACTCAGCATTTTATAGTATGGTCTATAAAATCTAACAATACTTTACACATTATTAGAAAGGCTTATTCGAATTATAGAGCACTGAGAAATATAAATAATGTACAACTAATGTATTTTTTATTTCATTTATCCATTTAAAAGATCAGGTGCGATTTATGCTCGTGCCGAACAACTTCGCAATATTACTCTAGAATAAAATAATTCCATTTCGAAAAGTTTCTGCAAAATGGTCACATAAATGCTATGAATATACAATAATAAGGCACATAAACACGCCATTTTATTTTAATAAATGTCATTTTATAAATAGATATGTATAGGTAGGTATGTCATAAAACGAATAACACTCTAAAATAATAACTCTTCCGACAGTTAAAGGTAAGTAAATGTTCATTTCAAAACAGCAATTTCAATATTACTCACGACGGATATATTTTCATATATGCATTTCAATATACAGGATATTAAAATTTAAATTTATACATCACAAAACAATGAATTACCATATTTCGCTCCTGCCCGTCATATTTATATATATATAGTTTAATTTTAATACGAGTTTAGACCATCATGAAATCTATAACGTGCCTGCCCCTGCAAGTTTGATGATCGTGTAGGGACGTGTTATATTAACAATTTTCGTAATTTGTTTATAAACTGGAAAGTTACAGGGGAAAGAGCGAAGGCAGGTGTCAGCATACTGGTTAAAAAATGGTTTAGAAAGCATGTTACTAATTGGGACTTGATAAATGAACGGACCCTTAATTTGGACTTGACGATTTATGAAAGGGAACTAGGTATAGTAGGAGTATATGCCCCAGTTGATTGTAGCCCTGAAGGTGAGAAGGACATATCCTGGGTGGAACTGGAGGATACTATTGAGAGGGTACCCAAGGGGAAGGAAATAGTATTCATGGGTGACCTATACGGTCGAGTTCGGAAGGATAACAATATTAAACTTGTTGGAAGATGTAAAGTGGAGAGTATGTTATCAATGATAATAGGGAAAGGCTCATCCAAATATGTCAAAACTTTATTAAAGTTTATTATTAAAAATAAATAACACATTTTTCCAACATCGGAATATCCATAAATATACAGCAACCAACAAAGAACCTGTATTCTATATCACACATAGACCATACCTATCTGAGCCTTTACCAACCAGCAAGAATAGGCTTGGTCCAGGGATGTTGTGCCTCTCTTTCTCTGCTCAAGATTTATCTTGATATTCGTCTAAAAGGATGGAGAAAGAAATGCGAACCCATGGATTCAGTTGAAAGAAAATGTGTTCATAAATAACCTATCCTTCTCGGATGACCAGGTCATCATAGCACAAGCCACAGAAGATGCTGGATATATGTTAAGAAAATTAAATGAGGAATACCAGCGATGGGGGCCAGTTATAATTGCTGAGAAAACGGAACACATGACAGCCAATAGTGAGGATTTAGAACTGAACGCAGGAGGGGTTCTAAAAAGAGTTAGACATTTAAAATATCGTGGTTCCATAATTAAGATAGATGGTGCATGTGATATGGAAATAAAAAAGAATTTCAGGTGGTAAAAAGACCATATCAATGTTCAATTCAGTATTATCATGATATACGGATCAGAAACTTGGACGTTGAAGGGCAGCGTCAGGAAAAAACTACTAACTGCTAGCTGGAGACGAGCGGCGGGAATATCCAAAACCAACAACCAAAAACCATTCTGGAAGATATAGTGAAAACGCCTGAAATGGTTTGGGCATTTGACAAGAATGCCTGAAGGAAGACTACCCAAAGTGGTCCACCAATGGAAAGTTGCGAGGATTCAGAAGACGAGGAAGATCAAGGAGGACCTGGGATAACGAAGTGGAGGAATCCAAGATGGGTTTTCATTATGATTTAAAATAATTAATAATGATTTTCGTTGACTATTTCTCATGGTTTTTTTTTTTTAGAATAATTTATTGATATTTACAACTGAAATTATATTACATCAAGTAAATCGGCTATAAGAACAAAGGACATGAAAAAAAAAACCACTTGTGGAGAAACTACCCATTGATAGCACTCCAATAAAGTTCTATAGTAGAAGGTCTCTTCTTTTCAGACGCCTCGGAGGGTTATCAGGAATACTATGGGAAACAAGTTGAGAGACAAGCGGATTCAAGTGTGTATGGAGCTTTTCTTGGAAGGATAGGTAACTAGTTTGGGCAAAATCAGCAACATATGGGTTATTAAGATCATGATGGATGAGTTTGTTTGTGACATAATAAGGAGCATTGAGGATTTTACGAAGGATTTTGGATTGTAAGGATAGGATACGAGATGAATTGGATGGTTTAGTAGAGCCTCAAAGCGCAACTCCGTATGTCCAAATAGGTCTGATAACTGTCATGTAAATGAGGCTTTTGTAATTAATTGGGAGCTTTGAACGTTTGTCAAGTAAATGTTGAAGTAGGCGAAAACGTCAAGCAGTTGCTTGTATTGTATGAGGTTTTAATTTAGAAATGTAACGAAATTCTTATATGGTATAACAGACATATGGAAGACTTTAAAACAGACAATTACGGATGTACTTCTGATGAGTGAATATAGACAAAGACATCTACCCTAAAATTAAATAGATATTAAAATTATATATTTAAACGACTTATACTCCCTTAAAAAAAATTATGAAAGCTAATTAATTAAACGTATTTTTTATCTCTCAACCTAAATAAAGGTTTTTATGTTAAGTTTTTATGCCTAAATAATGTAGCAGAAAATAAAACTTTTTTTTTAAGCTGCTAATTACTAAAGTTTTTTATAGAGGTAAAATGTCTCTTGGGACATACTGGCTCAGTTATTAGAGTGCTGGGTAACAAAGCTTAAACTGAACTTGGTTGTTATCAGCCAGCTTTTATTTGGGAGAAAATCTGGATGTTGAGCGTGATCTCAGGGATGCCACCTACCTGCACAACCGTTGTCC
The DNA here is from genome assembly GCA_037127475.1 of Arma custos. NCBI lineage: Eukaryota > Metazoa > Arthropoda > Insecta > Hemiptera > Pentatomidae > Arma > Arma custos. The sequence continues at coordinate 39,737,414 of CM073761.1, forward strand.
TAGAAAGAGTACAGTCTCTACTGAACCCAAGGTCCTTTATGGGCTGTAGTTACACAGGTTTTCTTTATAGTTTAAACGAAATACTTGTAACTACAGTCAACAAGGGACTACGTATTTTTAACAAACCCTTCACCATATTTTTTTCGATTTTTTTTTTTTTAGATAAGATATTATGGAATGGATAAAGGTGGAGAGAGTCCCTTCCGATTACGTCTTAATGACCCCAAGTCCTTAGGGGAGAGTTCCTTTGAAACCAAAGTAACATGGCTCATTAAGGGCTAAAGCTCGGGTAGCTGTCGATACGGAACCGACATGTCATATTCACAATTTTTTCGGGAATTCGTTTTGTATTAACTAATTACTCATCTTCATCATATAATCGAAATTTAACTAAACGATATATCGAATCATCGTAATAATAGATATATGTTTATATTTGTGTATTTTTTTAACCCTTAAAATAACTAAAAATATCTCACACGTCATTGAAATATTACTACTATTTTTTTTTTTTACTAACAGAAAGTCTGATCTATAGATTTAAAATAAATTTAGAGTAAAAAGAAGCTGTGAACTTTTATGAAAAAAAATTCAAATACCTACCATTACGTTAACGATTAAATTTAATAATTGTTTCTATGTAATATATCTCACTCACTTAATTTATTTATTTTTACAAATTAAAAGTAAACTTATAACTGTCTACAGTTGAGGATAATAGTTTGCAAGCCAATCAAATTTATGTTTAAATAAATAAAATTAGAAATAATAAATAAAATAAATTATTAAATATAATTATAAATAACTAGAGGTTACCCCTTGCCACCTAACGGCGGATCAACAAACATTTTCCAAATTTTCCAAAACATATAAAAGATAAAACCACCATGATAAAAAAAATTGTAACATCGTTTTGCGAAACTTTATTTTTACTCAGAAGTTCGTAGGCTCTTCTATATCGGATATATTAGATTTGTATTGAGTCAAAGAAAACGTATCAGGGAACCTCCCCCCCCCATCGATAGCGGCTTGGGCAAAAGACATTTATATTTTCAAAAAAGGAAGGCTCATGTATTGAATAAAGCCAAATATCTGACCGACAAGGAAATTCGATTAGTGAACAAATGTAGTCGGGAAAACTAGGAATGATTAGAAGAAAACCAAAAAAGAAAAGGGCAATTGTCAATAATAGGATTGGAAATTTAACCATAAAAACTATCCATATTATAATTCCAAAAATACTATTTTAATAATAATAAAACCTGTATTTACTCTAGGGCAAGTCCCTTAAGAATAATGAAAAAAAAAATATGAACTATAATGTCTTAGAGTAGTATACAATTAATATTTAATTAATAAGTAAAAATGAAAATTAACCTAATTTTTTAGCTCTAAATTACAGATTTAAAGAAATGAATGTATATAAAGAAGATAACAATAATTATAAAGAAAGAAAACAATCAATGTTTATATATATATATATATATATATATATATATATATATATATATATATATACAGATTTATGAAAAAAATTACTAGATATGAATTTAGAACATGTATTTTCATTTTTTATGTAAAATTTTACAGAATGAAAAACAGTCTGAAATGCAATCGATGTTCAATAATAATATTCTTACAATAAAAAGTTAGAAAGTTAGAAAAAAAAAGAGTATATAGGACAAGTTCGAAAGATAGAAAATTTAGAGTTATTTTTAAATAATTTACCTTACATTTATCCAGTTAGAGCCAAGAGCTAACTGAACAGTTGAGGTCATTAACGAAATAAAAAACTTAAATGCGAGCCTTAATAATTACAGCATCTAATAATTAATACCTAATAATAACAATAATTAATGGATAGAAAACCGAACTGAAATGCGTTGAAAAAAACAAACAACTGCAATCTGTCCATGGTGACAATTGATCGACAAAAGAAAATTTCCTAAATAGAGATTTTTGATTTAAGACTCTATCATGAGAGAGAGAGAGAGAGAGAGAGAGAGAGAGAGAGAGAGAGAGAGAGAGAGAGAGAGAGAGAGAGAGAGAGAGAGAGAGAGAGAGAGAGAGAGAGAAGAGAGAGCTATTCAGTGTCAAGTACATAAGATTGGCTTTATATTAAGTATTCAACACTTAAAGCATCCATAAAAGGAATGATTGTTAATTTAATGCAACTGAAAATTATTGAAGTAGGTCTAGGCATGCATGTATTACAATCGATTAATAATTAATTAGAAACAACATGTAATTAATAAAAAAATAATATATAACTCCAGATAAATCAGAAGAAGTCAAGTTGTAAAAATACCGAATGGTATAGAAAACAGGGTCAATATTTAAAATTCAAACAAGTGGTCAAAAGAATATCAATATTCAACGATATCGCAATGAATAATCATTATTTGTTTATAAATAAATTATATTCAGCTTAAGCAACCTGCTTTAGTTCAAGCCAGGTAGTATTTTTTTTTAATTCCCAATTAAATCGATGTAGGCATTAAGAGAAAAATTAGTTTTAGAAAATATAATAACAGAATCATGTATGTAAACAGATCAAATAATTTATCTGCCACAACCTGAGTGGAACTAGTAACCTTCGCCATTCAATAAATAAAAATAAATACAAATATTCACATTATAATCTTTTAAAAAAAATGTCGTACGTTTATAATTTTTTTTACAATGTCAGATGCACATTTTGTCTAAAACGTAAACCATTTGTTTATAAATTCTTTAAAAAAAAAAAATATACTTTCTGTATTACACCGGTATTATTTGTACTTTATGAAGTACTAATTTTCGCGAATAAACGTTAAACAAATTGTAATAAAATATTTCAATTTTCAGCGATAAATTTTCATCAGTCTTTTTGTTTTGGAATTTGACAAGATATAGGCTCTTGTCAGTTCTTAACTCATTTACATACAATAATTATTAATCTTTAAAATAAATAATAGATTCATATTGAAGAATAACAAGCCACGAAGGTTTTCATTTTTGAGATATATAAGTATCATTCGTGTGAAATCAATAAGAGTTTATATATAAAAAAAAAATTATTTTCTAATAATTAATTACTAATCGAGGTAATTAATAATTGCTTTTCTTATCACACTTATTCGAATATCGTCTCTTTCAAGACTGTTACGTGAGATAAAATTCGGCGAAAAGCAAACAAATGTTACATAACGCGTAATATGATTGAAATAACATGGCATAACGTTCAAGAGTTTAAACGTAATCAAGTACAATGTTAGTAGTGAAGTTTTTTTTGTTTTTTTTGGGGGGGGGGTTTGGGTGGGGGTAAAGAACATTTTAAATGAGGTCTTCAAAGTTCCTGACAGCTCTGTTGAACTCACTTAAGATTTGATACGTTAAAGCCTCTATTAAAAGGCGTATTTCTAAAACTTCTTTTCGAATCTGGGCCTTCAATCATCCAAATCCTAGCAAAAACTCGTTGCCAGAGGGCGCAAAACTTTCTTTTTTTGTCCATCATAAGATCTTTTAGCGGCATCATTAGTATCTAGAATCAGAGGAGACAATCTTGTACGAGAAGTTACCGGAAAATATTGCCAATCCGAAAGATGGGGGAGAGAGGACCCTAACTGCCTTTATCTCGTTTTAAAAACAGTTTTTCAAAATTCCTCAATTCTCTTGATTACGGTCCCGTGTCCCTCCTCGGTGCTAATAAGCCGGAGGAAACGGAAAAGAAAAATGAAAAAAAAGAAAGAAGAAGAAAAGAAAATGGAAGTAGAAAACCGGTAAGACGTTTGCGGCCCCCTCCCACTATTACTGGCTTGCCCGGTCGTTTAGATAAGAAACTGTGGGGGGAGGATCGGACAAAAGACGAAAAGTGATTTACACATTCAATGCAGTCCTAAACTACGCGAGGAGTCGGTGGAAATAGAGAACCGAACTTCTAGAAATACTTCTATAAATACTAAATTAGATTACATCTCTAAATGAAGAAATATGAAAAAATAGGTTAAGTAAAAAAAAAAAAAAATTGCGCCCTAACATCCATTACCCACTAGTCACTCTCATTTATAACGAAACGTACAATTTATTTATAAACCTAGTCTAATAAATAAGTTCGAAATACCTGTAAATTCTAATGATAAAATCCATTGAAGAATATGTTACTTCAGTATATACATACTTTACTCAATACTTAACCAATTAGACATCCTATGATATAAGAGCTATAAACTTGTATATAATTATTAATAAATAATTGTTCTATAAATACTAAATACGATTATTTTTATTTGTATTATACATTTATATGAACTCAATAAACGTATTGAAGGATATGCTAATTTAATAGTTTCCTCTTGACCCCCATTTATTTTTATTTTTCTGAAAAGTACAACACAAAACATGGAAAAAATGTTTGTAACATTTTTTTCTATCTTAAATACGTCAAGTAGAAGAAGTATCTGAAGCTCACTACTTCACAGCAGGTTTTTAAATGTCCAGGCATTTTCTGAAAGATTCAAAATACCTTGATTAGTAAGTTATTTCGACTAAAAACTCTTAAATAAAATAACTTAATGCTACATTACGTTTCCTCGTAAAGGAGGTATACTACGTTAGTCAACTTTGAATTCTTTTTCGACTTAAACTATGAAAGTTAGAAAAAAAATGTTACATAAATTTGTTCCATGTTTTGGATTGTACATTTCAGAAAAATAAAAATAAATGGGGGTCAAGAGGAGACTGCAGTTTTTGAAGGTCGATATTGACCATTTAAAGTGGAAAACCAAAAACTTTTCTTTCTTTATTTCTTCAAACTAGACCTGAATAACTACAACTTTTACCTGAATCGTATTTCTGAATTTTCTTTCGTTTAAAAGTTAAAAACGTTTGATCCAATTGAAATGGGACACCCTGTAATTTACTTTACTCAATTTACTTCGTTTGTGGCGGGTAAATAATTTAAAACCATGCGGGATCTTCAGAGCCTCATGAGGCTCACCCGGCCTTTATAAATTGGATACCCTTAATTAAGGAAAAACTGGAGCATAATTTCGGCCAAATTATCTCATTGCACAACCGTTGTCCTAGAAACAGTTATGTATTACTGAACCAAAGACCCTTGATATACAAATGATATGGATTGTGGTGGTAGTACAGCTATTATATATAATACAAAAAAATTGGCACATTTATAAATTGTTTTCCCAAGGTTGTCAGATACAGAGTTTGTTTAATAATTTAAACTATAATCATTTTTATACCTAAATTCTTTAAAACAAAATATAATTTTTTTATTCCTCCTGGACTGCTCGTTTGGTAGCTACCATCTGAACTTAAGACCCTTCAAGTAGTTGTACAGTTTATTCGTAGTTAATACCAAATTTAAAATGATGTATGCTGCTGGACTCAATATTTGTAAATATTTCATTAATGTGAGAAAAAACCTTTATCCAGTCAATTTTTTCTTTGACAAAAAAAAAATTGGCTGGATAAAGGTTTTTTCTCACATTAATGAATGATGTATGATTAAATTTGGGAATTAGGACCTAAAATTTTCTTAAATATCTTATTAAATTTTTTTTTAATTCGCACTGTAGAAAGGTTGTTTGATTTTCTGTTAATATTCATTTTTTTGTTATGAATGTTAGTCATAATTCTACGGTAAAATTTGAAGTAATTTAGTCCAGTGATATACATCAAATTTTAAAATGAATTCTTCGGTACTTAAAATGGAGTAAATCCAAATACTAATTAACTATGAAAATAAATTAATTATGTCTTCATTTTGTTCCGCGAGAGTAGGCAACGCAATAAACATAGACCTCTGTAGGCATCTAATCAAAAAAACCATAAGCTGTAATTGAATGAAAGCACTACGCGACCTCAACACGGTTGTTTATGGTCTTTTGAAAGTTTGGAACGAAGTCGATAAGTTTAGGGGAATAAGCGTAACGTTAATGTTTGCACGAAGAAGCCACAACAAAGAGCAAGCCATCAGACTGTCTCGCTATAAACTTAATTAAGCACTTCAATCAAAGTCTTGTACCCCCGGATTTGGGGTCATACCGCCTCCCCCTATTTCCTACCTTTTTAGTGGGCTCTTCATCCCTTAAATCGTTCCTTTAATAGTATTTATCTTCGAAAGTTTTTGAAACGGACACTTGACCTAGCTGGTGTCATAATTAATTCGAATGCCTTATGTTGATAATCCTTTCTAACGAAGGTAACTTTTTTTTTTTTTTTTAAAGGATACTTTAAAGACGGAATAAAACTAGACTAAAGTAAGCAGATTCCTCCGGAGCTCACACAGCCTCTGTAAATAGTATACCCTTAATTGGGGCAAAACATTGCGGTGAGTAGACAAATCAGCATCCTCTATAAAACCATAGGCTCAGAAAGAGTACAGTCACAAACATGTACTGAATCCAAGACCCCAATGGGTTGTATTGATACAGGTTAAATTTTATCTCCTACAAAGAAATTAATATCGGAAGTTTTTAATGTTGATTGATTCCACTTCGGGAGTTTATTAAGTAAAATTAATCACTGATGACGGTTATTTTTATTTTTAATAAAAAAATATCACTATATATATTGTTTTTTGAGCAAGGACTCGTGATGTAAATTTAATGTTCGAATCTCAGTCCTCTACTCCGAATCCAAATACAGGTGACCCGAAAAAAAAAATTAGATCAACTCAGTTTTTATTCATCTTTTGTTTACCTTGCTACTGTAAAAACAATTACCAAACCCGCGCTCTTCGAAGCAGTTAAGAAAAACAGAACTAGGTCCTGGGGACATATTGAATTTTTGGTTTCTGCAAAGAGAAACTAGCAGAGTATTTAATAAAAGATATTTAATGAAATTTGCACTCCTAAAAGAATATAAAACAAGTAAGTGAGATAAAAAAAAAACTTGATAGCTTGAGAAGGTTCAAGATTTCCTGCATTGTTCCCCTACCTGCCATTGCTGGCCTACGGGGTTTCCAAATTTCCTGCAACTGTCTTCATGAAGAATTTTATGATTTTGTGTGGTCCCCAAAGCCACATTTGGTCATTATCTGGACTAATCTCCAAATAATTTTATCCCTCTAAATGGAAATGTGTTTGAGATTTATAATTTAAGAAAGCTTTTCAAATCTAGGGGAGCGCTGAGTTTTTGCGCTGAAGACCTCAGGTTCAAATCCATCTTCGACAGATTATTTTTAATTTGTCAGAAGCCATGGAAGAACCCGGTGATATCTGCAGACCCTCCTATGTTTGCCCCAGCCTAGATAAAATTGATACCCTTAATAGGGGGAAATTAGGCGGTTGAGTGTAGCCAAGTCCAAATCATCTCTCTGTACAACTGTTGGCTTAGAAACAATGTAGTCTCTACTTTGTACTGAACCCAAGATACTTCATGGGTTGTAGTGATTCACACACACAGTCGTATTTTAATACGCCTCGGAAATATGCCGGGAACTGTATTGTATGGAGGATTAAGAACTAAAGCTTTTGTGCGTGGAAGGAAATTGATTGGTATATATATTTTGGGCAAATATAAATAAAATATAAATGTACAGTGTGGAGTACATTCGAGGCAGTGAACTGAAGTATAGCTACCTCCTGCCTGGGTTCACGGTATAACGTGTGCGAATACCCTGGTATAATAGCTGTTACAAATCTCCTTATTGTCATGACCATACCCGATTTGCTGAACCTTTCTTCAATCTTCTTCTTGCCATTCCTCGCTTGAGACATTCAGGATTATACATTCGGTCGGGAAATGTTAAAATACAGTTCACTTTTGGATGTACTCAAAGCGAAAAATGGCCTACTATTTTTAATTTTATTTAGTATAATTAAAGATAAAAATATAGTATAGCGCAGTACTATATAAATCTAGGGGCATCAGTTTATACAGGGATTTATAAAATTATTGTAATCATCATTAATTAATCATTGAAAATTCTATATCAATTACTTCATAAATAAAAAAAAAAACTGTACCAGTACAACCCATGAAGAATCCTGGGTTCAGTAGATGATAGAGACATTACTGCTTTTACGACACTGGTTGTGCATGAAGATGATTTGCCCGAAATCACGCCCATCCGCCAGGTTTAGTACATGCCATGGAGCGTCTTGGGTTCAGCACATGGTAGAGACAACGGTTATGGAGGGAGGTAGTATGTCCATGATCACGCTCAATCAAGACCCCCAAGTTTTCCCCCAATTGCGGGTACCAACTTTATAGAGGCTAGGTGTAACCCAAGAGGGTTCTCAGATCCCACAGGGTCCAACCACGGCTGTTAACAGGTAAAATAATTATCTGCCACTTGACCCCGGAACTTTAAACCATACTAAGTCCATATATTTTGCAAAGAATATTATTTTATAATTCACTGAAACACAAGTGACAATGATATACTTAACGGTTTAATCGTGAGCTTAATTTACCATAAAAAGAACACAGAGAAAAGCTTGTTAAAACGCCGAAAACATTCGCCTAGATGAAATGTTTGTTGTTTGGAATTTTTCATTGAATAACCTGAGAGAAAATTAATTTCTCTAAATGATCGTCCTGAGATAATTTAACCAAGATGGAGAAATGACTTAATTAAATATTTGAATCTTATCTTTGCCAGTGGAGGAATTGATGTCCCATAAAACATTTTATTCGGATGTAAAACCCAGTTTTATAGATATGTAAATTTTTGATGATTTATATCAAATTCGAAAAAAAAAAACAGTAACATTGTTTTGGCATTTTTAACTATTTATAATACGTGATGTTGAATGTTTTGTTTATAAATAATTCTTATTTTATCAAATAAATTATTCTTAATTTATACTTAACTATTTATTTTTTAATGCGGACTCATTACAATTCGATTTACCAATCAATGATGTTTCAGGAACCAATGTGAAAAAAAATATTATAATTAAGCCAAGAATGAACCTTGTGGGACCTACAGATCTTCCTTGGGCTCACCTAGCCTCTATAAATTGAATACCTTTTAATTGGAGAAAAAACCTGGCAGTTGAGTAAGGACTGAACCAGTCATGGTCTGGGTTTTTTTATCGTTAATATTATTTTCCTCACACAAGACCGTTTTGTCTAAAACTAATATAATTTGTTTCTTCTAATGTTTCTCTTAATATCTAGATTGCGAAACTTCATTGGATTTATAAAAAAAAAAAAGTATCGCCCATGAACTAATGAAAGTTGCTAAAGTTTCATATAATTTATTTATAAACAAATGATTATTCATTGCTTCTGACTATTGATATTCATTGTCTGTATATTGGGTGTAAAGACCCGGAGGGAAAATATGGAAGACATGTTCTCGGTCAAATCACGTACTCGCACAAATGTTGACTTACAAATAATACCATTCGTTAGTTGCAATGGAGCAGTAGTGGTGTGTTTTGCAATTTAGGTCAGGAAATAATCTTAAAAAATATGGAAACCCCAAGGGTCGTAGAATTAAATGGATAGAAGAACGCAAGGTGTGAAGGATATTGGATACGTTTTCTTTTGATTTGTTAGAAGATTCAAGATTTTGCAACAGAGATTTCCTCCTAAATGGTTCCTCTACCATGCGCTGAACCGGAGAACCTTTGTAGGTTGTAATGGTTCAAACTTTTTCTTTATGTATCAAGAATAGAACGGGAGTCACAGTCCCAATAAAAAAAAAAAAAAAACACAACGAATCTCCAACGATCTCGTATTTCGATTGTCATCAAATATCAAAAAAGTCTATAAGAGCTTAAAGAACGAGATAAATAGTTTTACCTTAAAAGAAAATATATCCGCGAGTTTCCTCATCTTGTTTATCTGTATCCAAAGATGAAACAAAGCCTCACTCCTTTTTATCTGAGATCCCCAGGAATACAATCAGGATTCCAGGAAATAATGGTGGGTGGAAAAGCGACTGTAAGGGTTTCTGATGTGGAATCAAAAGCTGTTCGCGAGGTAGAGTATAAATTTAATCCAGTCAAGTATAAATTTTAAAAAAAGTATAAATGTTTACAATACAAAAAAGGTATTGAGTAATTTTCTTTTCTTTTTTTCTATTCCTTTCTTTTTAAAACTCCGGGAATAGCAGAAAAGAGTATAGGAATACTTCGCTCAATTCCCGTAAAAAAACAAAAAATACGGAATAATGTCTGGCAAAGGTTATTTTAAATTTTCCTATTATTTATTAAGTTAAAACATTATTTAATAAATTGAAAGTATCCATGATTAATGCCAAGATTCTCTTCCCCTGGAGGATGTCAAGAGATGGCCCGGATAAACGGAGCATACATAGTTTGGAGACCCTAAAGTACAAGTTGTAACTTCTGGGTGATGTGTTTAACTATCAAAACCTATATAAGTGGAGGTTGGATGAGAGGATTGACCTTTCGTTTGGGCGAACAGCGAAAGAGAAATATCTGTTCAGGGCATCTGAAAGAATGTGTTCATTTGGTAGCTAAAGAGGCACTTGGTGAAGAGGAGGAGAGGCGTCTACCAAACCGGAGGACAGGAGCCCAACTAGAAAGGGAAAAGAAGCTGGCCTATGGAAGGTATCTTTCTTTCATCAGAAACGATGACTGAGTAGCAAATAGAACCCTGAACCGGAAGGTAGCAAAATCGAAAAACAACTCATGGGAGACATGCTACCAGCAAATCAACTGTACTTCAGGATTTAATCGAACCCGGGAGTCTTGGGAGTACTGAAAAAGATGAGAACTGCGAGAAAGGGAAGTGTACAATCTCCCATTAAGGAAGAGGAGTGAGAACACTATAGGACCCTTCTAAGTGAAGATAGACCTCAGTTCGAGACCCAGGAAAATGACACCGAACATGAAGACGCGGAGAAACCGGTAGAAGTGGAGGATGATGATGTTCAGCGAGTCCTATCAAAGGTGAAGAAGACTAGCACATCTCCGGGACCAGGTGGAATTGCTATGGAGCTCCTGAAAGCTGAAAGCGCAAAACTAATAACTCTTTTGACGGATTTGATTAACCTTGTTCTCAGGGGAGATGATATCCCGGATGACCTGAGGGCTGGATACATATCGCCTATATACAAAAAGGGTGATAAAAAAGTGTGCCGAAACTACCTTGGAATCTACGTACAAAGTTATGTTGCCAGAGTTTATATGCCAGAGTGTTATTGGTAGGCTGCTCCGGGACAAATTAGAGGAAGCGTACTCTACCCCTCAGGAACAAGCAGGTTTTACAGCGGAACGGTGATGCATGAACAACATATTTGTTGTTCGTCAACTCATTCAGAAGTCTCAGGAAAGTAAGCAGGAACTACATATGGCCTTTATAGATCTGGAACAAGCTTATGACACTGTCACTAGAGAGAGGTAGTGGGTGGCACTTAAAAAAACAGGCATTAATGGGGCTCTGATAAAGGCTGTGAGACACCTATATAGCGACGACATGTATCAGATAAGATGTCAGAACTGCCTTTCGGACCCTGTTCATGGCAAGCAAGGTTGTAGCACCCCCTCTTTGCAAGATATCGGAAACCTGGACTATGAGCCCCCGTCTATACTCAAAGGTGCAGGCGGTTGAGATGGGTTTCTGGAGGAGGTGTCTCCATGTCACTAGGCTGGATAAAGTAAGAAACCAAGAAATTCGACAGAGGATGGATGTGGTTATATCTACAAATGAAAGGATCGGGGCACGCCGCCTAAGATGGTACAGTCATGTGAAGAGAATGGCGTTCGAATGTTGACCAAACCGAGATCTGGATTGGGTTCCACCTGGGAGGATAGGACGCGAACGGCCAAGAAGCAAGTGGATGGAGGGAGTCCACGAGGAGATGGCTGGTCGAGGACTCCAGAAAGATGATTGGATGGATCGGGAGACCTGGAACTCTGTTCTGACCAGTTAAGGCAACCCTTATCGAAAAGCTTATAAAGTAAAGTAAGTATAATCCACTAAGTATAATCCACTTACCTATAAGTACATTTTTTAAATAAATGTAATCGGTGATTAATGAGAAATCAGGACTTACCTGTAAAAGAAAAGGAAAAAATTAGGAATGAAACATAACTTAGTTATAATTAAAATAAGTAATAACTGCGATCTGATTAGAATCCGGCAATCCATAGAGGCACCTTGTGGAATCTACAGACCCTCCAGGTCACACAGCCCCTATAAACTGGGATTCCTCAATACGAAAAAAAACCTAGCAGTTGAGTGTGATCACCTCAAACAACTGACAAATCACCTCTCTGCACAACCGTTAACAGTATCGCCTCTATCCAACAGAACTGCACAGAGCCCAACACCCTTCATGGCTTTCAATGCTACCCTTTATTTTTTTTAATTGTTCCTAAACCGTAGTATTAATAAAATAATCATTATTAAAAATTAGTAGTAAATTTGACAGCAAATTAATATCACACCTCACATACAAGCATTATACTAATAAATATTTTAAAAAAGTACGATAGTACAACTTTTTTTAAAACTATTAACCAGCTAGCGAAGAGTAATATGGTTAGAATTATACAAACCACTACAAAAACCAATATAATATATAAATAAATATTATAAATCCGATATTGGTCACATAATTAAAAAATAAAGAGCTACATTTTACATAACATAAAAGATTTCAATTGAGGTAGCTCAATGAGTAGAGCACTGAGTTGCTTGCGCTGAAGACTATGGATATGGACCTGGGGGAATATGCAGACCCTCCTGGGGCGCACCCGGTCTCTATAAAGTGGGTATTTATAATTGGGGGAAACTCTGAAGGATATGCGTGATCTGAGCCAAATTACCTGCCTGTACCACCGTTGTCTTAGAAATATTATGGCCCCTACTGCATACTGAACCCAAGGCACTTTATGAGTCGAAGTGCTACAAATTATATTTTGAGCTAAGAATGCTTCGTGACCTTCCAAGTTGAATTCTTTATTTGAGTATTTCCAGTGCTTAGTTGCTCTACTTGATTTTGTCTCATGCCATCATCTCTCATCCAATATATTTACTCGTTGATTTATAGTTCAGTTGTCTATTTCAATAATTTTATTAAAAATTTCTTTGAGCTATAACTGCAACTTGCACCCACGGAAAGTTATGCATGGATTGCTTAGATATACACGAGTATTTCCGATTTTTTCACGACGGCAATACTCCGTCCAATTATCAGGAAAAAGTTAAAAGCTAGCAACTAAGTATTCTTAGCGCAAAACGAGATCTATGTCAAAGATGTATGTCAGAACAGTTGTGAAGGAAACGGGAAGATACGGCAGAAATACAACAATGGTACCGGAATTTAACAATCACAAAGGATCCAAATTGGATCAGGACCCAAATTGAGATTGAGTAGCACTTAAGCGCTGTTAAAAACAATAAACCCCGGGCAGGAGATATAATTCAGATAGGCCTACAATAAAGGATACGAGGGGCAATTTCCATGAGATATGCTCCGGAGTCTATTCGGGAGGGGGGTGGGTGCCTCTCCCCCAGATGTTATCAATCTTGTTGACTGTACCTATTTCATTCCAGTCCAGTTTTCATAGCCCACGCTCAACCAACATTCTAGAACAATTGCATCACTGACAATGGGATATATTTGCTCTACTCTATACCCGGTTAGCTATCTTACAAAGCAGTTTTGATTCAATTCCGGCGATGAAAATCGTGGTTTCCACGGATAGAGGGAGTCATACGAACGGTTGGAAATATGTCCTTGAACGTCGTAATGTACCTGGGTGTTCTACACTGATAAGTCTTTAGGTTTAGTTCGTTCATTGAAAAAAAAATCTATGCTTCGTCCCATGAAGGGTCTTGAGTTCAGTTAATAGTAGAGACTGTACTGTTTTTATGTCTACGGTTTTGAAGGGAGGTAATTTGGAGGAAATCACCCTACTTATTTTCCTAATTAAGGGTATTTACTTTATAAATCTGTGCCCAAAAAGGGTCAGCAGAGTCCTTCCATGGCCGTCAAAAGATTAAATATATATTCTGCAACAGTCGGATCCAAACCCAAGACATTTAGCACCAGAACTCCACGCTCTACACACTGAGCTACCTCACCACTAAGATAATTTTATTTGAGGAGGAAATTATTAACCATGACATATCATTGGAATCCTTTTTTAATTTTGTATGTAGCATCGTCCGATTAGCCATAGTAGTATAAAGTGACGTTAAATAAACAAAGAAACATAAATAGTTTTGGGTTCAGTACATGGTAGAGACTACTGTTTCCAAGACAACAGTTGTACAGAGAGGTGACTCGTCCGAGACCACGCTAAAACTCCAGGTGTACTCCCAATCAAGAGTATTCATGAGGTCTGATGATTATACCATTGGTTGTTAAGATATTAAAAAACGTATCTGTCACAGCCGGACTTGAATTACCACTAAGCTGTCCCGGTCCCAACTTCATATTATATATATATATATATATATATATATATATGGAACTACTCTCCTGCATCCATAAGCTAGAAAATTCTAAATATTTCAGTAATAAATAGTGGATCAAACCATTTATTTTGTGTCTTTCCCTAAAAATTCTTCTTTTTATTGAAAATTTTCGGCTCCTGAATACTTACCACCCTGGGGTACATCATCTAAATCCGTCCCCTAAGACTAAGTAGTGTACTTAAGGAAATTGATCTACACCGGTTGATGACGAAGCTGCGATATTTGCTATTTGCCGGAGCAAGGATACAACATTACAACATTTAATCAACTAGATATACCCCAAATTCAAATAAAAACCCAACCCAAACATCAATAAATAGTAAAAAGCCAAGTTCACAAAGTAAATAAAATTGTTATTTGAAGGTCTCATGTAGCGCATAACGACTTAAAGAAGAACATAGTGGGCGGATTACAGGAATAACTACAGAGAGTTCTCGTAAAAATATACAATTTTGAATATATGTTTTAACATTTGATTCCTTATAAAATTCGAATAATAATAATTCAGGAACAGCGGAGTTGGTGGGGGGTTTTGTTGTGATATGCAACAAAAAATGACTTCGTTTGACAATTTACATGGCTAAAAAAATACACGATTTCGCGAGCTTTTGTACGGAAAAGAGAATGTAACTATGGGAAATGTGTATAATTTGGTAATCAATTCAAATAGAAATGAACGTTTCAATCAACATATATCATCAGTGAAACGAAGGGATAAGACTGACCGAGACGCGAACCAGGATGGCTGAGATGGTTAAAGCACTACCACGGAGAGGTGAAGGTCTCGAGTTCGAGTCCCGTTCCTGGCCATATCTTTTCTTTTCAAATAAAATATATCATCTATACTTTGTTGTTCGATATATTCGAAATGTTTGTTGAAACTTTTATTTATGATTACCGAAATTTACTAATTACCCATGATTACATTGTCCTTTTCAAACTAAAGCTTACAATAACTTGTATTTTTGGAAAAATATCAAAAGGGTAACGAATCAAACGAGGCAATAACCTGCTGAATATTTACCATAATTTGCTTCCGAATAAACATATTAATTACACTAATCGATCACCAGAAATGATTATTCGCCATTCTACTTGAGGGGTACTTTAGCTGTTTACTAAATAGTACGAGTGTTCCGCGAAATCCTAGGTCAACCACAGAAATAGAACCCGCCTCTGAAAGTTCAACATTTAAACAAACAGTGATAGGATCCCCGACAATTGTAGTTCTAAATAGAGAACAATCACTCTCGTAACTAGACTCAAAGCGACAACCTGCAAATTAATTACCATTATATACTTTAATTTAACTAACATTTCGAAGTATAGATGATATATATTTGCTGAAACGGTCATTTATAGATGAAATGATTACCTAAAACTGCTAATTAACCATAATTGCAATCTCTTGTTTAAACTAAAGCTCACCATAAATTGTATTTTTGTAAAACATTAAAAATGAAACGAATTAAAAAACTTGTAACTCAACTCTAAGCGACAACCTGCGGAACAGATACCAAAAGTTATGTAATAAATAGATAATATACACTAAAATGCTTCGAAAAGTAATTACCTGGGTATTTATTATGAAAGGAAAATCTCAAGAAATCTATTAAACAAAAAAGCTGTGCAATGCTCTAAGGATGCTCCATAATTACTTTTTTATTGTTGTAATATTAATTTTTTAATTACATAAGCACATAAAAATTCACAGGGAGCAAGGTTCAAATTCGGCGTTGATCCTAGTGAAAATGTGCTAATAAAATTTTTATCAATCCATTTATTTTATTGAATTATGACCTAATGATGTAAGGGACTTAGCACAGTTCTCGACACATAGCAATAAACTAATTAACGAACTAAAACTAGAAGATTTAATCGTGAGGGCGTAAACAACAGGGATAAGTTACGATCACTTTAGGAACTAGAAACCTAAGATAATTACCAACAGCCTAACCAAATACTCAACTAAGATCAGCAATATCAAGTAAGATCCTATAAGTCCTTTAAGCAATTTTCATTTTAAGTCTAAATAATTTACATAAAATGTTTAAGGATATAACACAAGCCATAACACTCGGCATTTATGCTTCTAAGTTCTTCGTAGTGGATTGGAGAATCAGTCCTTCGCAAAGATGAAATCCACCACTGAAAAACAGTGCGTAGTTAAATAACATTGTCAATACCGATTGACAAACGTGATTGAACAATTACCGTAAAAATGAATTTTAATTGACTGTAATAAAAGCCTCTGCACGATACTGAAGCCATGCTTTAAGCCAACGGAAGAGGATAAACGAGGAAACTGGTCACGATATGGAAGTAAACAGTTAAAATGTGGAGTTTAATGATGGAATCGTACCATCCTGGTTCGGCATAAACATGCCCAAACAACTATGGACCGAATGGAATAATAAAAAAATGATTGGAAGAAAAAATTAAGACACCAAGAGGGTGCACATAAAGGGTAGTTAGGAAACATAAAAGATCATATAGTGAGTGAAAATTAAAGTAAATAAATACCTTTCCCCAACTGTTTCGTGGATTTTCATTTCTCCAACGAACCAAGTCTCATTCTTGTAACTTTTTTTTTTTCTAACGGCTTTCTTTTTTTAATCTCCCTAGCATGTGCTGGACAGTTGAACGGTTTTATAAAAATAAATTCGTCTCTTTGAATCAGAGATTTCTCATCATTAAAACGTTGAAATACCGACTCACGTTCTTCAAGCGTAGCAAGTAGTCATATTATTGAAAATAGTTCAAATATGCTGCTGATTTTGTGGAACTAACTTTAAAAAGAACCCAAGATATTCGACACAAGCGTTTAATTGAAGGAAAATAGTTAAAGGCAAACAAATATTGAAAAAAAATAAAGGTGTATCATTTTAACAGTGCGATTGGTAATCATAAGCAAATGTATTTTATCTTTATTATTAAATCCTTGTTTGTTTTTATATTTATGCACAAAATAACATATTACTAGGATGTTTATTATCAATTGTTATTAGTTTATTTATAACTATTTATTAATACGGGCGACCTGTGGTCTAAGGGCTAGCATAACAACCTGCTAAGCCCAAGATCGCGGGTTTGTAGCCGGATTTCTTTAAGGGAGTAATCCTTGTAATTTTATGTCGTCCTTCGGAAAGGATGTTAAACGGGGATCCCAATCCTCTACAATGTCAGGTACTCGTTAAAGATCCTTATCCTAATTAAACCTGGATATGCAAAATTCAGGGATCCCACTGTAGCATCATCCAATTAGCCAAAGCAGCATAAATGAACAAACAAACTATTAATTTATTCAATGATTCCTATCAATATCCTAATGTATTATTTTGACTGTGTGTAATGTATTATACGTGGCTTTCTGATAAACATACGTATATCTTGTATACTTATAACATGATACGGTCATATGGTCAGAAATAAACACTATTTTTAAACACTAAAAGATACCATGCCTGAAGGTGTGTGTTTCAATAGGTCAGTTTAGGAGTCGAATCGATTTTACATGTAAATGCAAATGCCTTCAGAGATGGAGGAACTTCAACGATACTTTTGCTATATACAGGATCCCTTTGAATAATGTTGAATCCGATTGTCACTAAATACAAAATACATTACAATACAAACGACACCTTACTGCTCTGCACGTATATTGCTTAAAATGTAGTAACGAGCTGCAAAAGCGAATGTCGATTCTTTAAGTATTTTCCGTTTCCTTCTCAAAATAAAAACATCGGAAATGGGATAGCTCATTGTGTATAGTACTAGGTTATTGATCTCTAGTCTGAATGTTTATATTGCAAATAACAGTATCTGGAATGCTTCTTTGTGCAAACCCTCTCTCCACAAAAAATAGGTACTTAAATATATGGGAATATCTGACTATTAGCGTGATCTCAGAAAAACTGACTACTTGCAAAACAGTTGGGATAGAAAAAGTACAGTCACTACTATGTACTGAATCCAGTACACTTTTAAGGGTTATAGTAGTACAGGTTAACTCTTGTAAATAATTTTTACTTATGGTTCTCCAGATTCAGTCAATTTTTTTTATCTTCCCTTCGGCGACTATTCGAAACTATGTCGGTCTCCTTATCACGCCAAATTGATGAAGAATATATATTAATCAGTCTAATAACTTTCCAATACTTGCATGTATGTAAATCTTGTAAAGAGTTATGGTCAATGAGTAATCTATTCGTCATCAATTTGGCATAATTTTGATACGAACATGATCTCGAAACCTCCCCTAAGTGATGTGGTAAGAATTGACTGAATATCAAGAACCATAAGTAAAAATTATTATTTTGTAAGATTAATTTATTGATATTTACAACTAATAATATTACAACAAGTAAATTTGCTAATATGAACAAATGACATAAAAAAAAAAACACTTGTGAAGAAACTACCCATCGGTAGCTCTCCAATAAAGTTCTATAGTAGAAGGTCTCGAGGCCATCTTATTTTCAGAGGCCTCGGAGGGTTATCAGGAATAGTATGGGAAGTAAGTTGAGAGACTAGCGGATTCAAGTGTGTATGGAGCTTGCCATGGAAGAATGAGTATCTAGTTTGGGCCAAATCAGCGACATATGGGATATTAGGATCATGGTGGATGAGTTTGTTTGTGACACAATATGGAGCATTGAGGATTTTACGAAGGATTTTGGATTGTAAGGATTGGATACGAGATGAATAGGATGGTTTAGTAGAGCCCCAAAGCTCAACTCCGTATGTCCAAATAGGTCTGATAACTGTCACCTAAATGAGTCTTTTGTAATTAATTGGGAGCTTAGAGCGTTTGTCCAGTAAATGTTGAAGTAGCCGAAAACGTCAAGCAGTTTCTTTTATTTTCAGTCTTGAAGTAAAAATTAAATATATATTGTTATATATACATGTTAACTATGTAACAACTTTTGCTCAAATACCTTCATTAAGTAACATTCCATGGTATTTCATTTAATATCTATCTCTAGATAGTTGTATGATAGCGTATATAGAGCTAGAATCCACGTCCAATTTCTTTTCCTTATGGCTATATAAAGTCGGGAGCCGTATATTTGAAACAGATTGAATAGGTGCGGTTAGAGGTTAGAGACAATATAGCCAGGTGTACACTCCAGGTGTCGGCCTAACTTAAATGGATGTCGGTTCAGGCTCGATATTTCTTTCTCGGCGGCTAGTCCTTTGCTTTTAATATTTTCGAAAGACTGAATCCTTCCCGCACCTCATATACATAAAAATAATATCGCGTTTAGTAGAACGTACATCCAGAATGTACGTTCTAGGCAGTTATACATAACGCCTAGATAGATAAGATATGTAATAAAATCCTATATACCGTTGGAAGGGTAACATCTTATAAAACAATAGAAGCTACTGGAGAGTGGAAAAGAAATGAGTTCTATAGAATACTAAATACAATAAAATGTTTCCATGAAAATTAAGAACGATATTTACGTGTTAGGTAAATTTTTAAATAAGCCTATTCCGCTACAACCCGTGAAGTGACTTGAGTTTTTTTTTTTATAGGGTAGCTCAGTTGTAGAGCACTAAGTTTATATCTTTATATAGGTGTAGTATCTGCTGACAGCCACGGATGAGCCCTGTGGGGTATTAAGACCCTCCTGGAGCTCAGCCAGCATCTAAAAAGTGGGTACCCTTAATTTGGGCAAGCCCGTCGGTTGAGCGTTATTTCGCACAAATCACTTCTCTGAACAATCGATGTCATAGAAACAGTAGAGTCCTAGAGACTGCCTACCATGTATTGAGCCCAAGACCCTTCGCAGGTTGTAGTGTACCATGTACTGGGCCTATGACTTCACTAATATTTTATTTTATTTTACTAATATCATTTCCGAACATTTGTTCCAACACAAGAAAATAATCACATCATCTCTTTAATCAATAATCAAATATCTTAGTTTTACTTATTAACAATAAGAGGCGGTAAATGATTTTAAATTAACAATATTAAAGCCTAAGTTCTGTACCATATCTGACTACGCTACTAAGGATAAAACATTATATTAAACATTATTATATTTAATATAGTTTAAATAAGTCTTGACTTATTTTGGGGTTTTCATGACTGCACCCCCCAACTATCTCCATTCTCCATTAATTTATTTAGTATTAACATAAATATTTGGAAAAAAGTGGTCCGGGTAGAGGTCACAATGAATTTCTCATAGAATTGGAGAAAAACTTCATTAATTAGCCAACGTTTCGACCTACTTTGTAGGTCTTCTTCAGGGCTATATGCAAAATACAGACAATATAAGAATAAAATTGGTACGAATAAATTAAAACATATTGAATATAAATAAACAAAAGTAAGGTGAATACAGGCAATAAAAATGATAAAGATGTACAGCAAGGTAAATATGAAGGTTAAAATGTATGAGTGTATACTATAAACAACGAAGTGCCAAAAAGGTAGTAAACTATATAATGAAGAATAAACTAATAATAAAACAGAAAGTGTTGAAAAGTAAAAAATAAGGTAATAAAGATAAAAATAAAAACTGAATTTAAAATAGGAATGTGAAAATGATAAGTATACTCTATACACTTGTATAATGTCTTTTTACCTATCAATATTAATACTGTATTTTCGAAAATATTTTTTATTTTATTTTATATAATTTAGTTTCTAGATTTTTTATAATTTTACAATTTTTATTTCTTACTTTTTTATTACCTACAATTTTTATTTCGTAATTCTTATCATTTTCTACATTTACCCATATCGTTTTTATCATTTTCACATTCCTATTTTATATTCAGTTTTTATTTTTATCTTTATTACCTTATTTTTTACTTTTCAACACTTTCTGTTTTATTATTATTTTATTCTTCATTATGTAGTTTACTAGGCCAAAACGTTGTCACAAAATTTAACTCATTTTGTGTAAGATTTATCGATCATTTCAATCTCTTATATACATATCCATTCAACCATTGCTAAAAATATATTACTTCAAAGAAAAGAAAATTATTTCTTCAATGTGTAGCGATCAGGAAACATTGTCATACGGAGCTTGAGGCGTGGGCTTCTGCAAACGTATGACTACTCACCGGATGGAAAACAGAGTATGTTATTACGACAGAGAAAACAGAAATAACAGACATCATTATCCATTTCAGAAGGTCAGGCCAGGAAAAGCCAAACGGGGGAAACTGATTGGTCAGAGCTAAAAAGCTATAGGGTTGTCTGAAATAATGATTCTCCCCATACAGATTTTATTGACTCATTCATAAAGGGCCAGGAGGGATAGGAAAAACAAATGGATTCATCCCAAAATGAATTCCCAACATCCAAATATTAAAACCGCTTAACAGGGAATAGGTTTCAGTGGCGATGAACTCAAACCCTTTCAAAAACTTGACACCTTTCGCTAAATTAAATTCCTTTGAATAAAAACTCAAAAAGAGACATAAAATAATTATTAGAATACACATAAAATAATTATTAGAATACAATTACCGTAATTATATTATGTAATTATTATACAAAAACCGAGAAATATACACTGATCCTGGTTAAAAAACGAGACGGACATAAGTTACTATCGTTAACAGTCGTTCTTGTGAGTAAAGGATTAGTATGTAATGTTACTGAATCTATTGAAAAGGATTATTTAGTATAGCGGTTTCACTTGTCGTACTTATTAAAGGATACCTGTCGTATTAAAACAAAGGATTGGAATAATGTACACATGCAGGTAATTTATATGTGTTTTTAGTTTTGGCGGTCCTACTTACCTACTGCAATATACTCCTGTAAACTATGTTACCTGATTTGTTTCGTTCAGCGAAAATATGTAGATTTTGCGAGTAAGAAACACGTGAGCAAGCTACTCAGAGGGCAGCATTTTATCAGACTTACTTGATATTTATCGTTATATTATGACCAAATTAGACAAAATCATAAATTGTAGCCTATGTGTTTTTCTGATGTATAACCTATATTACCGTAAAGTTTCATCCAAATCAGTTCAGTAGTTTTTGCGTGAAAGAGCAACAAACATACACCCATCCTCACAAAATTAGGAAAGATAAAAAAAAAAAAAATCATTACTTAAAAAATTATAATAAATAAATAAAAGGCATAGAGAAATAAAATAATGTTAAATAATCGTAGGTAATAGCAATAAAAATGTTCGAAATAATGTTCCATAGGGTCAGATGATTTATTATAAATTTATATTGTCGTGTAAAATTGTTTTACAACTTAATTATAGGCAAGAAAATATCGAAGCTTAAAAAATATGTATCGTATTGTATATTTCAAATTATTTAAATAAATAAATATACAAGTCGACTCAGCTATTGCTAACTTTTTAGGAACTCAGTTACTATAATGTGGAGTATACTGAGCTATTTCGCGTCTTGTAATATCCTAAATTCTCCTGTATTTTTCGTATCGAATATTTCATTTAAAATGATTCAGTAGTCATTAGTAAACATGATGAATAGTCGGTAGCAAACGGAAAATATTTAGTAATAAAAGAACTCCAAAAGTAACACACAAAAATAATCGATGGAGTGTACAACTTGAACGAATTTCTTTTTTCTCAATAAATAATATAAATATAACGTGCTTCATAAAATAAATTAAATGGATTCATACTTTCATAACGATTCACAAAGGACGAAATTCTATTTTCGAAACCAAATTAGTCAATATAATAAAACGATAATATACAAAAAGTATAAAGGATCTTGTATTGTATTCCCAACAAACAGTAAAGGAAAAAGGAAAAAAATAATCAAAATGTAAAGGGATAAAACGACTCCGAGTTTTAATTACTACGATTCGGGATATTTTATACATACAAAGCAATTAATATTAGAAGATCGGGAAAACCGGTTGTTGGATTTTCCCCAAAAGCAAAAGCAGGAGGTTGGAGTCGCAGGTAACAAAGGTGTCAATGGCCGAAATATTGGGCGCCACGAAATTGGAAATGCCGCTTATAGTTTGATGAATGTGACTATTCCGTTAATGGTGCGAGTAGTATTTATGACGCTAGCAACTACATCCAACCGAACATTCACCCCAAATCTCTCCTTATCGCTAAAACAGGGACGAAAATTTAGCAGACTTTGGCGCTATTTTCTCGTCTATGGTTAACTGGTGCGTTTTCGAAACACGAAAAAACAGAAAATAATTATCTATTCGGCTGAAGATAATTTTTTTAAAAATTTCCAGAAACACAAATACAATATTATAGAGGGACAAAAAACCTTCGAAGATCATTGATTCTTATAATGGAGGATACAATTTGTCCGAGGGTGGAGTCATTAATAACACTAAATTCGAAAAGTTCGATAAGACTATTAAAAGAAGTAATAAAAATAGAGGCATTTTTTAAATAATTGATTAATAAATTAGGAAAGAGTTGACAGAAGTTTTTATTATTACCTTTACACAATGAACTGAATTTTCTTCGTATCTATCTTGTTTAATTAATCCAGAACCCTAACGTCTGAAATATAACATACATAGGTAATTCTAAGGGCATATCAACAACGGTTTAGTTGTTTAAGTGAAATATTAGAATAGTGATATTGTTTAATAGCAATTAATGGACAGTTCGAGTTTTTAATAATTTCTTTCTAGCCATACATAACTCTACATAGTTGGAATAAAAAATAAAATAAAATAGTACGTTGTTGCTTTATGTTATTACATATAATTTATTTAATGATGATTTTATTCGGGTTGGTCCAGTGTGCGTCCTAGATCCGGGAACATATTTTTCAGATACATTCTTTATCTTCTACCAGCTGTCAAACGTTGATGCACACAACGCTATCTACTGGCAATGCCGGAACCAGCATTTGATAGAATGAGACGTCAATTACTAGGCTTATAACTCAAGAACGCTTGGACCGATTTCGATTTTTCTTGGGTATTCTTCTTTTTTGGCCGGAGACCAGTCCTAATTGGTGCGAATCATCGAAATCGGTCCAGGGCGTTCTTGAGTTATAAGCGTAGTGACTAACGCCATTCTCTTATATATATATATATATATATATATTATAAAATATATTATTTTTTTCCTCTAATAGTCAATAATCAAACTCCTTCGCAGTTTACTTTTATCAATTTGTATTATCATTATATATACCAAAAAAGGTTAATAATTTAATTAATTTTAGAAGGAGAAAATTTGTTAAATTCGATATTTAAGCCCAGTTAGCTTAATTAAGTATAAAACGTGATTTAAAAAATAATTTATTTTTTATTTTTAGAATAATTTATTGATATTTACAACTGTAATTATATTACATTAAGTAAATCTGCTGTATGAACAAAGGACATGAAAAAAAAAACACTTGTGGAGAAACTACCTATTGATAGCACTCAAATAAAGTTCTATAGCAGAAGATCTCGAGGCCATCTTCTTTTCAGACGCCTCGGAGGGTTATCAGAAATATTTTGGGAAGCAAGTTGAGATACTAGCGGATTCAAGTGTGTATGGAGCTTTTCATGGAAGGATAGGTATCTAGTTTGGGTCAAATCAGCAACATATGGGATATTAAGATCATGATGGATGAGTTTGTTTGTTACATAATAAGGAGCATTGAGGATTTTACGAAGGATTTTGGATTGTAAGGATTGGATACGAGATGAATTGGATGGTTTAGTAGAGCCCTAAAGCTCTACTCCGTATGTCCAAACAGGTCTGATAACTGTCAGGTAAATGAGTCTTTTGTAATTAATTGGGAGCTTTGAACGTTTGTCCAGTAAATGTTGAAGTAGGCGAAAACGTCGAGCAGTTTCCTGTCTTTTCAGTCTTGTAAAAAAATTATTTAAATTTTATACTAATATAGCGATTTTGATGAAAGTTTGATTTCCACCAGTTGCTTGTTCATCGAATTTATTCTTCTTATTATTTATAATTTTTTTTTATTTCAGTTTGCAATGAGAGTTATTTCAATCAGGTTAATATTTTTATAATTTAAGTACGATCAGACTATCACAGGATAAAACCTAGCTGATATCAAAGAACATAAGTTAAAATTAAATAGTGTAAATACCAACGGTTTTTACAATAACTTATCATTTCAATCGGTTTATATTTTTTTGTTGATGCTTATAAACATCCAGTTCAAACTAATTCGCATTTATATTTTATTTATATATTTTCATTGCGGTTGACAATACGAAATACGAATAATAATATTTGAAATATTTTAAGAGGGAGGAAATTCCATATTTAATTCCTGGTCACAGTTAATTGAGGATAAAACAAAAGTCAAAAATCATTTAATTATACACAGATACGGATTTGATTTAATTTTTGTTCCAGTTATTTTATTCCTGTATTTTTTTGGTGGGTGGGGGAGTGGAGTGGTAGAGCGCTTAGTTGCCGTTGCAGTACCAATTCTCCTAGTAGTAACTAAATCTTGCCCATACAGTACCTGACACGGTACATGCTGTGTACCATTTTACACAACTAACTAAGGCTTAACTAAGGATTCTTTAAACCCTTAAAAAACCTAAGGCTATCAGCCGGGCTGCTAAACCGCGATCTTGGGTAATGGGTTAAACATTTGTTTTATGCATGAGAAAATGAATATACTTCCACCATTTATTATTACGAATTCGAATGACCGTTCGGATGGAAGACAATTTTGGCATATTGGGCATAAAAGCTCTGCCTGACCAGATGGTCAGGCAGAGCTTTTATTTATTAGATTATTTGATAGATTATTTATTTTGACAAAATAAATAATCTATCAGGACTCCTCATTGAGATCAGGATAAGTTCTCCTTGATATTGAATTGAGATCAATGAGGAGTCCTGATAGATTATTTATTTTGTCAAAACTTGGGCTCACCCAGCCTCTATAAAGTGGATACCCAAAATAAGGGGGAGAAATTTGGCGGTTGAACGTGATCTAGGACCAATCACCTCTCTGAACAACCTTTGTCCGAGAATCAGTACAGCCTCTACCATGGGTTGTAGTGGGTGTTTTTTTTTTTTTGTTCTGCATCAAGTTGGGGCGGATTTTTCAAGTCAGTATGAGGATGGTTATGACTGCGTACAAAGCTCCGCGAAAAGAAGCAGCTCAATACGACCTCTTATGTAGAAAACCACACACTCAAGGCAATTTAAAAAAGACAAAGAAACACCAAGGCTGTTTAAAAAAAGAGGATTACAAGTGGTCATACATGAAAGATGACAGGACGAGAAACGCAGCACTTATCCTTCTGAAGCTCAGAGCTTAACGAAGCCACCGGCTTGAAGCACGCATTGGCTTGATTCCAATGGCATAATAGAATAGTCATTAATTGCTAAGCGTGCCTAATTCGGTGGTTCCAATCAAACAGAGATAACATTAGATTCGATCTTAATTAATTATAGAAATTAGCACGAATGTAATCATTTAGATTATGTAAAATGACATAACAATAGAACTTATATACAAAGCTAATGTGGAATCTGCCTTATATAGAATGTTTGTGGGTCGAATAATATCTATACCGAAGTATCACCGAAATGTACATCTGAGGTCACCAATATTCTTTCCGAAAATTTATTTCAATCATTTAAGACGTTAAATGGTCGCTATGGCTAATCGGAAAATGTTATAGTGGGAATACTAATTTTTGCTTATCCAGGTATAATTAGGATAGGGATATTTAACGAGATACTGCACAGGCTCGGGAACTCCATTTTACGTCCCTTACGAAGGACGACACAATGAAGATTTTTTTAATACCTTTTAAAAAGTCCCAGGCTACAAACCTGCAATCTTGTCTATATAGTCGGAAAATTTGTTTTATACATAAGACAAAGCGTTATCCATTTATTATTCCGACATAGAGAAGACAATTTAAAAATGCCTCAGCTCTGTCAGACTATCTCAATGATGAGCCCTGGCGGATGATTTATCTTCTCCGGGGCTCACCCAGCCTCTATGAAGTGGGTGACCTTAATTGGGAAGAAATAAAGCAGTATGTAGAGCGCTGAGTTGCCGAACTGAAGACTATGAACTTCAGACTACGAACTTTAAGTGATCCATTTCATCTGGTAGTGACTCTATTTATTCTGTGTCTAGGTTCTATCTGATCTCGGGTTACATGCTTATGCGGCTTGCAGGACAACTTCACGATCAACATAACTTGCGTGTTCACTCAGAACAAATCATCCTCTATGACTCTGTTAGTAGCCTATCGTCAAACAAATATCTTAAATATCGAAAATGACCGAGATAAAGTTTAGAATTCCGATTCAGAGTATGATAGTATCATTGGATTTATTTCCCCAAACCGCTTCATTTATTATTCAACTTTTTTTTTTTGTACACCTATACGTTGACGTTGGGGACAAAAGTGACCGGGTGGCATTTCAGGCAATGTTTTTTTATTACTGCCTAACTATGCCTCCAACAAATTTAAACCCCAATAATTACACAATGAATTTTAATAATTAAAATATTTACGTAATTATTATTTAATGGTTCCTTTCTTAGTCGTACTAAAGTTTTGACGGTCAAAATTACTTTAATTACTGCTTTAACATCATAAGTGAACTTAATAACTTGAGCGAAGGCGCTTTTCCTTAAGCAATTTTCTCTTCTTCTCACTATATATCTAAAGATGCCATTATATTTATAATATTCCAATTTAGAAAATTTTACATTAAATAATGTCGAGAATGTAATGACAAAACTCCCCAAAACAAAATATTATGCCAATAAAATGCCATGCGAAAAAATAAATATCAATTTCGGCACATCTCACAGCAACATTCCAAACTGACTCTATCTAAAGATAGCACTTCGTTAGAAAATGTTTTTGCTCATTTTTGTTGATTAAATATTGTATTTTACGAAGAGCTTTGAGACTCCTCTAAGCTATGGAATTCTTCTCGTATCCAATCCTTACAATCCAAAAACCTCAATGCTTATTATTTTGCGAATAAAGTAATCAGTAATGACCTTAATGATCCATTTGTTGCTGATTTGGCCAAAACCTTTCATGACAAACTTTATTCCCACTCAAACCCACTAATTTCCTAACCTAGCTTTTTCCTGATAATCCTCCGAAGCGTCTAAAAGGAGATGGATTCGCGACCTAATTTGAATGTGTTTTTCGAGTACTGCCAATGAGTATTATATGTCATGCCATTATGTATCTTTCATTCTATTTATTTGATGTATAATAATTATTATACAATCCTAAATTTCAATAAGTAAATTAAAAAAAAAAATTCAATTATTTTACTTTTGTGAGAAAATACGAAAAAAAAAAGTGTAGAGCCATTGTCCATTACTGAAGCCATTAAAATATTTATGAATAACGGAAGGTTGCAGATATGTTTTAGCGCATCATTTAAAGAGAAGCTTTATCTAAATCCGTGGTAATTATTTTTCAGGTTGTCGCTTCGTGTTGAGCCACAAGTTTTAACTTTTCGTTTCTTTTTTAATATTTTACAAAAATTCAAGTGATCATGAGCTTTAGTATGGAAAGCAGAATGTAATTATGGGAAATGTGGTTTTTTTTCGGTTATCATTTCATCAAGAAATAAACGTTTCAACAAATATATATGTATATATATATATATATATATATATATATATATATATATATATATATCATCGATAGAGAAGAAAATAGGTGATTGGAAGATCTAATGAAGGATATAATTAGTCTGGGGGTGCAGTCATAATAACAGTAAATAAGAAAAAACTAATTTATTATAAGTGCCGACGTTTCGGCTTACAATGTCAGCCATCTCCAGGGCTAAGAAAAAACCTCCCAGAAAACTAACTGCCAGCATTTTTCATTTTGTATCTTATTTTTTACTTTCTCAATTGTCTTACTTTTTATATTTCTTTACTTTATCACCTTTCTGTTCACACATTCTGTCATTTTGTTATTCTTAATTATTTTTTATAAATTATCCTATGCTATATTTCTCCACCTTTTTATACTCTATATATTAATCTGTAATTCCTAGTACTGCAATATTCTTATAGTCATTTTTCTGTTTTTCCTTCTTAGCCCTGAAGATGGCTTACATTGTAAGCCGAAACGTCGGCACTTATAATAAATAAGTTTTTTTCTTATTTAGTGTTATTTTGACTGCACCCCCAGTCTAATTATATCATCGATACTTTGAAATGTTAGTAGAAACTTTTATATCTTGATGAAATGATTACCGAAATCTACACATTTCTCATAATTGCAATATATTTTCCAGACTTAAGTTCGCGATAACTTGTATTTTCGGAAAATATTAAAACGGAAACGAATGAAAAGTTAAAACTTTTGACTTATCTCTGCGGAATAATTGCCAAATCAGTAAAGTTGAATGTTGCAGGTTTTCACTTATGTCAAGATTCTGACGGTTTTTAATATTATTATATTATTTAAATAATTTACACATCCTGTGTTTGTGTGTGATATTACATAGGTAATAGAGTATTGTAAGCCTCCTGAAGTAAGACTGTAGGAGAGTCCGCTGCGTTGAATAAGCGCTTCGGGTCCCGGCCGCTTAAGACCGGTTTCTCTTCTCCCTCTCGTATAACCTCTAGACCTTATTTTCTTTACTAACTCCATCCTTTTAGCTTACTATAGGGGTTTAGTGCCAGAAAGTCTCTGTATTTTATTATAAAAAATTATAATAATGATATAATATTAATTTTAAAAAACTAAGGAATGTGTCAAAACTGGAGGATACAAAAAATCACAAATCCCATCATATCACCTTTGCCCTTCACCTTAAACTAATGACTTCTTGTCCTTCAGTATCCTTTAATATTATCCCTCAGACTCCTGTATAACTATTCCGATGCTTAAGACTACATCTTAAGTTATAAAAACGTTTAACTAGGAATCCTCATACTAGACTGAAAACACAAGAAACTTCTCGCAGTTTCAGGCTACTTCAACACTTAGTAGACTATCTAAGCTCCCAAATTATAAATAAAATCATATACATGACAATATATTTCTCTTGCATTCAATCCTTACAATGAAAAATCCTTCGTAATATCATTAATGCTACTTGCTTAGTTACGAGCTTTCTTCTGATGACTTCAGTATCCCATTTGATGCTGATTTGACACAAACCCCATCAGTCCTTAAATGACAAACTTTAGTCACGTTAAAACACACTATTTTCTAATCTAGCTATCTCCTCAATTCCCGATAAGTCCTCCGAAGCGTCTGAAAAGAAGATAGCCTCGTGATCTTTTAAGTTTTTTTTATATTTTAATTTATTGATATTTACAACTATAATAATATTACAATAAGTAAATCTGCTAATATGTACAATATGACATGAAAAACACTAGTGGAGAAACTACCCACCGGTAGCACTCCAATAAAGTTCTATAGCAGATGGTCTCGAGGACATCTTCTTTTGAGACGCCTCGGAGGGTTATCAGGAATACTATGGGAAGAAAGTTGAGAGACTAGCGGATTCAAGTGTGTATGGAGCTTGTCATGGAAGGATAGGTATCTAGTTTGGGCCAAATCAGTAACATATGGAATATTAAGGTCATGATGGATGAGTATGTTTGTGACATAATAAGGAGCATTGAGGATTTTACGAAGGATTTTGGATTGAAAGGATTGGATACGAGATGAATTGGATGGTTTAGTAGAGCCCCAAAGCATAATTCCGTATGTCCAAATAGGTCTGATAACTGTCATGTAAATGTGTCTTTCCTTTTAAGTTAATTTTTTTATTTCAGTACTACCATTGCGTAGTTTATCTATTAGCCTTCATACATGTCATTATCTTATCTATCATTCATTTTATTTACTTGCTGTATTATTATGATACATTGGCAAATGTCAATAAATAATTAAAAAAAAATATATATTCCTTAATAATAACACTGGTAGACAAAAATGGACTTATTTTCTTTCACAAGAACTAAAATGACATTTTCTAAAAGTATTTTTCGTGCTGAATTCAAATATAACTTTAACTTTTCTCCATCGGGCAGGAGTTTTGTGTGATATTCATTATAATTTTTATAATATTCGAAAAAAATCGATCGAACTCAAAATTGTAACTACTCATTCTGACTTACGTGGTAGATAGTTATTTTCGGGCATATTTTACATTTGGAACGTATCTCTTCTAGGTTCAACCGTCAGCATGTTGGAACTCCACCTGCCTTGGTACCTCTTTTCCTTGGTACCTCATTTCCATAGTAGAATTTGCTGATTTCAGTTTTAAAGACATGTTTCATCCCATAGCTTTATAAAAAACGCAGATCAGTCACTCTGCCACGATAGTTTTCTGGTTTATGGTTTCCAAAAAAAATGAAACATAAACTTTTGAAAGACTGCCAGGCTGCTTTCTCCAGCGGATTTAACAGTTCTTCTATATGCTCATCACCCATTAATGACCGGATTTGTGGTCTTATAAAAATTCCTTCGTTCAGTTTAGCATCACTGACTTAGGGGGAAAAATTGGGGAAGAGATTGTGATCGGCTTTTTACTAGTAGACCGAGGCCTAAATAGGAAGATCACGTTAAAAAGCAGTGATCCGTGTACGGTTATTTGTAACCAGAGATTACAGAGAGCATTGAACCTTCGGGTTCTGTAAGAGTTAATAATATTCTGTAATATTAATAATATTATATAAACTAATATTAAAATAGTAATAATTAAATTTTATTATTAATAACGAAATAAAGCTAGTAGATGAGATAAAGATGAGTAGGCACACCGATTCTTCCGTAGCCAATCAGAAACCAGGATTTGATCACGAGACCAAGGCGGGAAATTTGAATTTGAATTATAGCTCCAGATCTTAACCATCGGCCTTTCCGGACATTTTTAATTATTGCAACGAATAATAATTATATAATAAGATATCATTAAGGCAAGAATTTTTTAAGGTTTAAACATTTTTAATAAATTATATTAAGTAACGACAAAAGGGGTGAAATTTTTTTCTTTATTACGTTTTCTAAGTAACAAACCCTTTTAAATTGACTTCCTCATTATCAAAATTGGGAAACATTTTTGAGCTCATATAGTCCGTTTTCTTCATAGTATTTAATAAAATTCAACGCAATAATTAATAAAGGATATTTTTTTATTAAAAATAATATTCGCACGAGTCGTTCTTGCTCATTTCATTTATTCTATCTTAATCACAATACATCAGATAATGAAATTATTAAAATAATGTCTTCGGAACTCTCTGGGAAAACGAGAATTTAAATTAAATACATAACAAAGAAAATAATTTTGATTATTTTTTTAATTTCTTCCTAATTGTAATAAATATTTTCTTATCTTTTAAAATAAAAATTGTAATATTAAACAATGATTTAACAAACAACCAAACAATAAAGCTAAAGGAACATTTAATTTAAACCAAAATAGTAACCACTAAAAATACTTAGACTATTCGTAAAAAATAGATAAGATCTACAGAATTTAAAACTATATACAGTGTAAATATAATATTTATTAGTTTAATAACTTCTCTATTTTAATTAAATAATGTTCCATTTGAACCACCTCTCTGAAATGTATTTTAAACAATTTTGTAGTAACGCTTGTTACGATTGTTCCCAAACCAATTATGTAAAAGCACTTCAGTAGTTGGGCTTAGTAATTAAAGGATATAAATATTTCTCACCATTAATCTGAGATAGTGAGGTAACATTTTCATATATATATATACATACATAGGTGTTTACTTTTCTAGACAGTTAATAAAATAAGTTTTCGCACAAGTGTCGTAATATAATTCACAAGTTATTTTTTCAGTCTTTAAAGTTATTAATAATGCTATTGAAATCACAACCCAAAGTATCTTAATCCACAACTTTATTATGCGTGATAAGAAAAAAATAGGGTTAAGTTCCCAGGTTTGGAGTGTTATGTGTTCGATTCCCGCATGAATTAGTATTTATTTTTTCCAAAAATGAAACTCGACACACCTACTATGATTATTATTCGAAGAAGACCACTAGACAGGCGTCAGGGTTATGCAGAAAATTCTAGAAGTGTAACTTGCCAGACCAGTTCCAGAGTCCCTCGTCATGAATAATTATTTCATTCAAGAATCGATTATTAAAAATATTGAAACCCGTATTAAGGTAGAATGGGAGGTGTGTGCATCACCATAACCACATTTCTAACGAATATAAACGCGTTGAGGTAATATTAATATTTATTATTAGACAAATAAACAATTCAAAGACATAAGCCTTCCAAAAACCAACTATGCCGAACTATTATCTAGTGTATGTATTGTTATGTGATTTCACATATATAAGTAATTTTTTTTTTTTTTAAACTATGCATGTACAACCGAGAACTTGTACGAGGCCACGCTCAATCACCAGTTTTTTCTCCATTCAAGGATACCCACTTTAAAGTTTGGTGTGCCCCAGAAGAGTGTGCAGATCTCACAGAGTCCATATATAACTGTCAAGAGATTAAATAATTTATCTTTTACTGCCGGATTTGAACCCTCAACGCTCTATCACAAGTAATTAATTATAGCAAGCTCCCAAGTACAAGGAATCGCTGCTATAATTAATTAATTAATTTTTTTTAAAATACTTCCTCATAAGAAACTAGATCAAATAAGGAAATGTCTCATAGGCTAAGTATTAATATTTGTAATGAAATTCCAAATTTATTAATTCGTTTTCCTTAGTTACACAGGATTACCCCACTTTAACTACAAGTCGACTGACACTTGTCCTAATGGTAGATAGTAGTATATACAATGTTCTTTCAAAACAATTATTCCAATTCAAAGCGATATAGATAGATATATTCCTATCCAAAATGCTACCTCAAACTCGTCCATTCCATTAATTTAAGGTTTATATTCAGTAAACTTTTAATTTTTTACCGACGGTTCAGAAATCCGATCCATACTCCCAACGACTTCCAAAAAAAAAAAAAATATCTTCACAGGTCAGAGTAACCCAACACGCGTCTTCATGGCCATAAAACCACGTACGCACCTAGAGTTGTTAACCTCAGGCAAAATATCATACTATGTAAATATTTTAAAAAATAATAAAAATGCACTAAATGTTTTTTAAAATATATTAATAATAATATACTTAATATATTAATAAATATTGTATAGTAAAATCTACTGTAGTAAAAGAGCATTATTTACTAGACAAATAGAAATAATACATTTTATTCTTTTTATTTTGTATATATCTTCAATTATTAGGTTTAATTGCATTCTTGTTTTATATATATATATATATATATATATATATATATATATATATATATATATATATATTTAAATATATTTTTATTTTATATAACGTCATTACTATATTTTGCCACTATATTTTCCTATCTGAATAATATATTTATTATTTTGTTTTCTTATTTTTTTTAAATTATTATTTACAGCCCAAGAACATATCAGCATAAAAATTTAATCAGTCATAACTCATTATCTATCGGCTATATTTAGAAACCATCTGAAGGTCGAATATTCAATATTTAGCCTTTAATAACGATATGATAGTCAGTGATTATAAGGAGTATTAAATATTAATTTTCTTATATTTTTTTTTTAATTCTAAGGATACTATACAATGATTTAAATTGTTAATTAGGAAACATTATATTCACTATACAGAGTGGTAAATCGCAGCTTTAAAAGAACAATGCCATAGCTTAAAAAAAACCTATTATTCAATAGAGGCATTTGAAAATTCCATGTGTAGTCTAAATTAAACTAGATACGTTCAAAACATTATTCCCATAAAACTGATGTTCAAACAATGAGTTCAAGTTCAAACATGATACAACTCAAAATTTGACTTAATAAACAAAATGTTGGAAAGTGAATATTAGATTTGTCATTCCAGAATTAAAAAAATTCAATGAATACGTTTTTCTTTTAAAGAAACGGTATGGAGTGATTGAAGTTTGACTATGGAATAAAAGTTTTAAATATCATACATAACAATTATACAGATAGGACGGGATAGTTATTAATAAAACGATAGAAATATAATAATAATAAAAGCCATAGTGAACCCAAAGGCTCGACTTCGGTATTACCAATCTTTCTTTACAAGCTTCCGTCCAAGGATTACCACTCATTATCCATATAATTACTCAATCCTCCCACCTACGCCTCGTTCTAACCTTCGGATGTTTCCTAGTTAGTTCAGTGCTAATTATCTTTTCAGTAATTGGTTCTTTACAAGCCCTTCATAATCTTTTTTTTCACTTCAGTTATATTAACCGAGAGAATTTTAAGTAAATAAAACTGCAGTAGAAAAGCCAACGCGAACGAATTGAACGTCTATGACAACGCCAATCCATCCTTAAAATAACTGCAATCTTAAAACTCGCTACTATAATCGTCTTCAAACTTTTATAGACTCTTGAGAACTTTTCGCTTCCCATTAATAAATCGATCACTGAACCGATCGAGGAAAACTCAAACAAAATTAAACTGTGATGCATTTTTTGCTCTTTTTTTCTACTACGATGAAGTGTCTTAGGTTCAGAACAAGGTAGAGGTATGTACTGTTGTTCGAAACCACTCTCCAATTTCGGATTACCACTTTATAGAGGCTGGGAGAGCACCAGGAGGGTCCCCAGATCTCACAGGTGTTTGTTAACAGAGTAAATAATTTATCTACCGAGTTATAATTGAACGAGGGACCTTCTGCGTGGCACCTCAGCGCTCTACCACCGAACTACCACCTCCGTAAGAATCCTTCCCTGAAATCCGTGAGATGTTCCCATCGAATCACCAAAGTTAGATCTAGGAACAATATTTGATGAGACAAGATACACAATTAGTATGCAGTATCCAAAACTAATTAAGTGTCGGGGATATCGATTACTGTATATACAGCCAAGAAGTTGATTGGTGGAGGGAGGACTTGCAGACAAAGAGAAAACAAGAAAGTTCAAAACTGCTTTAATGTTAAGTCGACGCTGAGTTGAGGAAAGCGAGAAAAGCAACGAAAGTATAAGTGAAAAGAGCAGATCCTGATGTAAGGGGGGGCGCTAATGAAATAACTTAGTACAGTGAACTTTATGAATAATTGTATCAGAATATATAGTTGACCTTGTATGTATGTGAGGAAGAAAATTCTCTTATACAGAAACAACTGTTTATTGGACAGTCGACATTTCGAAACTAGACTGAAACGTCGGCTTTCCAATAAACAGTTCTCCCTATAAACGAGATTTTTAAAGTAAAACTTTTATTTCATCGCCCAAAAATTTTTCACCCATCTATCAGCATGTCGTGTTACAGCTGGAGAAGAGGTAAAGTGGAAGGCGCATGACAGGCCAATATGGCGGCGCCCAGTCAGCTCACCGTGTAGCATTTATATTCTCACTTATTCCTGCAAGTGTTCCGCGGTATTTGGGTGTTTTGATCTGTGTATTAATGTAAATGCATTTATTTACTTTATCGTAAATGTTTTAATGTTCATTAACTTTAAATAAAATTAAATAAATAAAAACGATTTGTTTACTAATAACAAATCTCTTCAAAGACTATAAAATCCTTTTATCAGTGTGTATTAATTTTTATTTTGATGTATAATAATATATTTAATTATTTTTAAACTCTAAGGCATAATAGCTTACAATACCTGTATTGTTATTCTAAAGGGACTTTTCCCAGAATAAATAAAGACATTATTATTATCTTGTTCTTTTTCTCGGTTTCTACCAGAGAAAAGACCTACCCGGACTTAAGTCAAGGGTTAGGCTAGAGTTTGTATAATGATAAAATACATCAATGATATATAAAATACATCAATATATAATCATAAACAAACACTATATTCTGATTATCCCTCTTATATTGCTCTTACTTTTTAATATGCGTTTATCATCTAAATGATTGTATTAATTATGTATTCCGTACTCAATAGGCAAATTGAAATTAAATTCTATAATTGAATATTTTATCTACTATTGATTTCCCATTATCATTCCCAGTTTTCAATAATTAAGTTAAGATTAAAAACGCAATTTTAATACCCTAGATCGAATAGTTTTCTATTTTTTTTTAGTTAAGTGCCTACAAACCGAAAATAAGTTTCACTTGCATCGTGGTTTCATAAAACCACACAACTTTTTTTTTACCCCCACCACGGTTTTTTTTTTCTCAAATTGCCTAAGAAATATTTTATAATGTTTATATATGTATTAACACGCTGCCGCACACCTTTTAATTTGACGATCGTCCTCAGAAACACATTTTTTAACTACATGAACTGGAATTTATTAAACATTTGGTACGACTACCAAACGTTATCGCCGTCGTGAACGACTGTTATAGCCGTCATTTGTCTCTAGATGCCCAAATGTTTCGAAGCGGTAAAGCATAAGAAAACGCATAAAAGGGCAATAAATATGCTGTCTGGCATGCTACACCTTTTTTTTCTCGATGTATTACTCAATAATTAACAAGTGTATGCGCCAGTACACTTTGTACTAGTGCTGTTTTTTTTTTATTGATTAAAATGTCAATTTTACGGCAATAGCCGTCATTTGCGTCAACGTGTTAAATTAGATGGATAATGTAAGATTTGCAGATCCTCCTGGAGCCCACGCAGCCAATGTGAGTAACCTAAACTAAGAGGTCTAGGCTAAATAAACTCTCTGCACAACCGTTGACTTAGAAACAGTATGTTCTACCCTTCATGGGTAGTAGTAATACATTTTAATTATTTATTTTTATTCTGAATAAATTTCAAGAATTATGGCAAACAACTATAATTAGGACAGATGTAACCTTCGAGTCCCTTTCATTGAATTACTTTTCTAGCCGTAAATATTTTCGAAATTTAAGAAAACAGGCGTTTGCCCTACTTCGTTCTATTAAATTAATAAAGGGAATCTCGAAGGCAGGAGTCTGCAGTTCCGGACATTTTTAACGAGACGCCTGCCAAGAAGAAAAATGTCCCTGGAAACATTTATATGAATTAAATCCAAATTAAACGAACCCTTCTCACACCCCACTCCCTGCAGAAGAGGGGCGAGGTGTCAAAATAAAACAATAAAATACAGAAAGTAAATCTCATTCCGAGCAAAAGAAAGATCGTGAACAATTCAAGAGAAGTGATGTTTTCGTAACTCGGACCTTTGATAAACTGATCTTACAGGGATACAAATACATCCCTCCAATTCATATTAAAGATGCATAACTGCCATATGTTAGATCAAGGGTTGGCAACCCCTTTTTTGGCAGCCAAATCGACCAAAATGTGAGTTATAAACGTTTGTATCAGATATAGTTTTAAGCATGTCTTTTGGTATATAGTAAGAAATATTTCATTGTAAAAGTAACAACGAACAAAATTTGCGAACTTCCATTGTAAACGCTCCATTTGATACCAAACTGTTTTACATTTTTTATAAAACATTATTTTTCGTATCTGAAATAATAAAAAGGGTCACACCCGCGGCTCATAGATTGCCAATCTCTGTGTAAGATCTTAAAATTATAAGTGCTTCAAAATACAGCATATGCAAAGTAAACGTCTAAGCAGACTAAAACTGTTTTTCTACCTTAAAGGAAATATTAAAGATACTGAGTTTATTTTTCTTTGTATTTTTAATATCCGTCACTAAAGGTGGCCTTCAACTCAAATGAATGTCTCTATAGAGTATAATAAATACATTTCTGACAGTTCCAAATCAGGCTATGACAGTTAAATTATTTAAATTTACAATCATTTACTGGACAAACGTTCAAAGCTCCCAATTAATTACAAAAGACTCATTTACATGACAGTTATCAGACCTATTTGGACATACGGAGTTGAGCTTTGGGGATCTACTAAACCATCCAATTCATCACGTATCCAATCCTTACAATCCAAAATCCTTCGTAAAATCCTCAATGCTCCTTATTATGTCACAAAAGAACTCGTCCATCATGATCTTAATATCCCATATGTTGCTGATTTGGCCCAAACTAGATACATATCCTGCCATGAAAAGCTCCATACACACTTGAATCCGCTAGTATCTCAACTTGCTTCCGAAAATATTCCTGATAACCCTCCGAGGCGTCTGAAAAGAAGATGGCCTCGAGACCTTCTACTATAGAACTTTATTGGAGTGCAATGGATAGTTTCTCCACAAGTGTTTTTTTTTTCATGTCCTTTGTTCATACAGCAGATTTACTTGATGTAATATAATTACAGTTGTAAATATCAATAAACTATTCTATTCTCAAAAAAAAAAAAAAATTACAATCAAAGTATTGAGCACTTTGACGCTATGAAAATGGCAAACCAGATATTTAATCAGTTTACAGATATTATAACAGGTTTTAAATAGAAAGCTCAGACCACAGACTTTACAAGATTAGTCACTATGTTTTTTTTCAATAAATTGTACTAAATAATACTAATAAAATAGTGATAGCTGTGAAGCTCGGTGTTTCGAGGGATGAGTTGTCCCAAAGTACAAATTCGGTTGTGAAAAATAAATTATTCAATTTCATAAGAGATTGAGATCCACCCTGTAGGATTTACAGACCCTCTTACGGTTAATCCAGCCTTTGTAAGTCAGTAACAATAATCATCTCCAAGAACAGAAAAGTCTCTGCCAAAACCCATTACGAAAGAAGTGGTGCAGTTTTTTTTTTTTTTTAATATTTCATTTATTTATTTTTATAATTGAATTTAGTACAGACAATTATAACGAAGATAGATGTAACATTCGAGTTCCTTTACTTGAATTTGTATTATACATATAGTGTTTATTTTAATCAACAGATGTCGATGAATATTATTTTTTTCGTTCTACCTTGATCATAACCAATTACTTCAGTTGAAACCGACTGTTTATTAATGATTATTCATAGTATTTATAATAGGGATATAATTAGAAAATACAAGTTGAATTGACTTATGTCCCGCAATGGGTTTCACCATTTGTCACCACCCCACCGTAACAGGTGAATGAGAACCACCGACGCGAACCGCTTATCATTATCAGAGGAACCATGGTTCAACGAAAACATTCACACGATTCCTTCCGAATATACTCTCACGCCGACAAAGCATATGTCGAAGAACGCCCCTATGTAGGAAGTGCATCGATTGAAACTATAAAATTCGGAAATGTAATACAACTCAAAGAAAGTAGTGTAGCTCAGTGTGTAGAGAGGATCTGAAGACCACCTTGGAGCACATTCAACCTCAATAAAGTAGGTACCTAAATTGGTGGAAAAAAGGGTTGAGGGTGATCTCGTACAAATCACTTCTCTGCAAAACCGTTGTCCTAGAAACAGTACAGGTTCTACTATGTAATGAAGTCAAGACCATTCCTGGGCTGTAGTAGTAAATGTTAAGGTGTTGAACCGTCCCTCTATATTCATAATGGATTGTATTTAATTAATTGCAGACTAAAGTTTGACCATCCTAAGAACAATTTCTAGTCCTGAACGACAGAAGAAATGACAAAAGGAATTCGAAAACCCTTGAAATGACCTTACCTGCAAACTAGAGTAGACAGGATAGAACTGGCTTATGATACGCCAAGACCTACACAGGAAGCCACTAAACCATGGACTTGGCCATGTGCAGAGTAAATTCTCGCCGATAAGCGCGAGGCATGAATGGAAGGTATGCGATCCAAGAATATGATAACAAGGTATGATAAGGATGCATGCATGACCTAGGTCTGCAGGCAGCGAACCATGGTGGCGGTTTTGAACTTTATATCCAAGAGGTTAAAATATTAATAATAATTAGAATTACCTGTTGGAAAAAAATTCATTTTTGAAGCTTTAATTAAATATTTAAAAGTGTAAATATAAATTAGCAGAGAAATTATTTATTCTTTTAACAGCCGTAAATGGACCCTGAGGGATATAGAGCAGCACCTTTTTTCTGCACCTTTATACACTGTGGAATCACTCCCCTGCAAAATCGTTGGCATAGACACAGTAAGCATTTGGTGAACACAAGACCATTGGGCAGTAATAGTACAGAATTGTTCTGAAACATTTGATTATGCCTACTAGAACTTAGAACGTATTCTTATGCTTTTTAATATCAAACTCTCATTCCAAATTTTAAATTTAAATAAAAGATGAATTTAAATAAAATTAGGAAAAAAATAGTCCGGGCGGAGGTCAGAAAAAAATCTCTGTTATATATAGGGAGCGGAGTAGCTCAGTGGTAGAGCACTGAGTTGCCATGCCAGAAATCCTGGTTCAAATCCCGCTGGAGGCAGTACTTTTATTTAGTCTGTTAGCAGCGGGAGATGGATCATATGAGATCTAGGACCTTTCTGGGGCTCACCCAGCCTCTAAATAATGTAATCTATATTATAAAATTAGGGTACCAAAAAAGAGGGGGAAAAATCTGGCGGTTGAGCGTAACCAAGAATAAGTCACCTTCATGAACCGTTGTCCATGAACCAGTATACTATCTACTATGTACTGAAACCGAGACCCGTTCACGGGTTGTAAAGGTACAGGTTTTACATATATATATTATATAAATATATATATATATATATATATATATATATATATATATATATATATATATATATATATATATACTATAACTGAATGTAACAAACAACAAACAAAATGTAACTATAAAAAACAATAAATGCTACCAAATTCTTAAAAAAAAATCTATTCTCTGCAGGGCTTTAATAGAATAAAAAATCATTATCTTTAATTAACGCCCCTTCTAACACCCTATTAATTGTTTATGATAATTAGTAGATAACTAGTTAAGATTGTAGAGTAACCCGTAAGGTGAAATTTAAGGCACCAACTTTAGAAAACTTATAATTATCTACTAAGTCTGAATTTATTTAGAACTCGCCCCTTCTGAAACAGCAGACCAAAAGGTATTTGCGTGCATGATAAAAATACACGCCAATTTTCCGGCCCCCAAAGGCTTTTAATTAATATTCTATGTTACAATGGGTCAATCGGCTCCTGAGATTTGTCCGAGATAAGGAATCATTGTAAATCAGGAGTTGATAAATTTTTAATTATTGTGTCTCACGAAGAGTGTACTAATAATATTCATAAGTCTGGGGGGGGGGGGAATAAATAAGTGCAAGGCCAAGTAAAGGTCAAAAAGGTACTGTGACAATGTACAGTTAACAGGCTCATAAATAACCAGGAGTTAACATTTTAAATTTTTAAATTTTAAATAACTAGGCTGAACCGACAACTTAGACTGCTTCAACTGCTTCGGGCTTCTACAGGACCTAATTAAACAAACGCTCTAAGCTCCCAAATTATTACAAAAGACTCACAAGCATGACTATAATAAGATGTATTTGAACTTACGGAATAATGCTTTGGGGTAGTTCTCTCGTGTCCAATCCTTACAATCCAAAATACTTCCTTAAGTTCTCAATGCTCTTTACTTTGTTACGCATAAAGTCATCCATAACGACCTCAATGTCCCATTTGTTGCTGATTTATGACAAACTTCTCACTAGTTTCAAACCTAGCTACCCTCTTCAATTCCCGATAATCCACCGTGGTGTCTATAAAGAAGATGACCTCGTGCACTCTTTAAGCTGAAATTGTTATTTGGTAACTCCCATTGTGTAGTTTCTCTACTTGCGGTTATCTTATGTATCATTCATTCTATTTATTGGATTGTCCGAAAAATTAAGCATTTTATGTTTTATTTAAAATACCCTTCAAATAACTGAGTCTTTACTAAGGTGTATTGTTAGTCTAAGGTACAATATTTAAAAATGTATGAAGTTTAGTCTTCCAAAAGTTTAATAATTATGAATTTTCCAATAAATTGTATTTAAAAAGTGGTTAGTAAGACTGAATTTAAAAAAAAACGACTCAATAACTTATTGTAATCCCTTGAAATTTTTCAAAAATTTTAGGGCCTCGTGTGTAAGTAGCTGATCCGATTTTTTTTTTTAAATTACTTACTAAAGAAAGAGAAAAATTTGTTCGTAGTAAAGAGTATTGCCTAAACTACTTATTACTTGAACATAATATTTATTAATTTATTATTTAGATTCACATTGATACTTGTAATTACATTTATTACAAGCCCTAAAGACCTTCAACGTGGGTCGAAACGCCTGTTTTAAAAAAAATGTGTTTTCACTACATAAGGATTTTTTTTGTATCCATCCGGACCAATTTCTTCTCTAATAATTATTCAATATTTATTTAATTTTAAGTGGTTTTAGTAAATGTTGTTAATATCAAAAAGTGAAGTATCAAAAAGGCATCAGATATTTTTTTTTATCTATAAGAGTTTGACCATTTAAATTCCTTTTAAGTTTTCAATAAAAAGACGATTTTTATTGAAGTAATAAATGAATGGAACTATAAATTCTATCAATTTTTAATTAAAACGTATCAGCCTGCTACCAACATGTGTTTTTATTAAAAATATATTAATTAGTGAATGCGTATATATTTCATTTATCTACACTAATATTTCTTTTATGTTTTATTTATTATTATTATATTTTTTTTATTATATATATATATATATATATATATATATATATATATATATTTTATTTTACTTTATTTTTGTATATATTTTTTCGCTTGTATATATTTATTTATGCATTTATTTCGTTTATATTATTGATTTTTTATGGAATGATTGTAGCTACATAGCACCATTACTTATTGCCCACAGCAGGCAGATTGTAAT
Organism: Arma custos; assembly: GCA_037127475.1. NCBI lineage: Eukaryota > Metazoa > Arthropoda > Insecta > Hemiptera > Pentatomidae > Arma > Arma custos. Next base: position 39,781,497 of record CM073761.1, read on the forward strand.
GCTTCAATAAAGTGTTTTCAAAAAAAAAAAAAATATCTACACTACACGTTCACTAAAAACATGACAATTTTTGATTAGGCGTTTGGCAACTTATTTGATAAAGGTATGTTGTACGATTCGTCCTTCGAACTGCCAAAAACAAAATAAAAACCCGAAAATAAAAAAAATAAAATGAAAAATAAAAGGTCTTTCAGGAGCTAAAGGAGTGAAATTGAATTGTGGAAAAGCGTTGCTACCTTATCAGGACTTTTCTCAGTCAGTGCTTCCCGAATAAAACTTGGGAGTCATTTCAAGCGAACCCTTCATTGCAACCCCCCCCCCCTCCGTAGTTAAAGAGATATAGAAGTATTCAGATGGACCCTACAGGTACCAAGATCGTCAGATAAGCCTATCGTACCCTAATGCCTTGGTTGCCCTTTTTTACGGGTACGCTAAAACCGACAACCGTTCGAGAATGGCGAATAAACCTGAATTAATTAATTTTATTACTCTAGTAAGAATCCGCTTTACGACGGGGAACGGAGGAGGTAGTGATGAACTTTAATTATTTTAATTAACTAAGAGAGCCGAAACGTCCTAAAATTTAGATAAAGGGAAAGGGAGAAAAATAAAATGGACGAAGAACCGCCAAAATAAACCGGAAAGGGAATTGAAACGAGTTTAAACAAGAGATGAAATAAACTTCTTCTTCTTTAGAGTACGTAGGGCTTATCAGCGTAGGGGAACGTTAGGAATGATTCGGAGAAAAGAATCGAACTTATAGCTTCCAAAAAATGTCCAAGGGCAATGAACTCTTCCCAAAGTAAGTAACAATTTTTTTTTTGTTTTTTAATAATATCTTTATTTATTCTGGGACAAGTCCCTACAGAATAACAATAAAGACATTGTAAGCTATTATGTCTTAGAAATAATTACATTTAATTAATTATTACAATTAATTTAATAAGTGAGAAAGAATAAAAAAATGAACAAAAAAAAAAGTGAATTACTTACAATAACAGTATTTTAAGAACAGATTAGAAGAAAAGAAAGAAAAAAAAATTAAAATAAGTTAACAATAATAATATAAGAGAAACAAATTTATGGTAACATACATATCAAATTTATGCCAAGAAAAAAAACAAATAAAAAAATGAAGAAAAATTAAACAATACTATCCGAGAATTACATATCATACCTTTTTGTCTTTTTTAATATCTATCAATATGACATTAATAATACCTATGTACACGGTTTCAATTTATGAGTGGTCTAAAGATATGAGCTCGGAAATTTAAGCAGTAAATCTAAAATTCAAAATTTTTTAAAATCTTACGAAATATACAAAGGAAAATCTATGAGTCGCCTTCGATTTAGTGGTTGAATAATATTCCCGGCCCAAACTTGCGAGTTGGATTTTATATGTGAGTAAAATTCTTCCAAGTTCCTAGCCTGTGCGGTGTCATGTACTCTACATAGGCAGAATATCGGAATCCCACTGTAGATATGTCCGTATTAACTATAGTAAAATAAAGTGACGTTAATAAATAAATTTAAAAAAAATTTAGCACTACAATCCACGAAAGTTCTTGGGTTCAGTCCGTGATAGAGGCAGTACTATATCTATGAAAAGGGTGTTGCAGGATTTTGTTATTGTCTGATAACGATAAACGTTTCCAAATTATGGGTACTCACTTTACAGAGACTGGGATAGCACCAGAAGGGTCTGCAGATTACAGGATACTTCAAATCTCTACAAATTGAGCTTCTCAATTTTTAGGAATATTATTATAAAATTTTACTTAAAATACAAATAATAAGAAAATTTACATGATTTTCCCCATAGACTAAGGAGTATATACCTAGCGAACCCCTCTCAGTTCATGCAACCCATACGGAAGGATTAACAATTCTTATATAACAAAGATTTACTCACAAACAAACCAGTATTCTTGAAGCATCAAATAATCGATCAGAACTCTTACCTAAAACAAACACAAAAAAAAATTAATAGTTATTTAATAATAATAAAATATGTTTTTATAGGGAATAAGTAATAGAAAACAAAAATATTTTTTTATATTGTATTATTTTTTAAATAAAGTAAAAAGTAATAGGAAGAGATACTTATATAAATTATAAAAAAAAAATTTATATTCTTCTCTAGTTATATTATTTCATTTGCTATATATTTAAAGTTAACTAATATTAGTTGGTAAAAATGTTATTATAAAAGTGCTTTATAGCAAATATATATATAAAGTGCTCCTTGTATTATTATTAAACCGAAGGGAAAACATGATGTTCTCATCCCAACAGCCCGCTTTAGGACTTTTAAAAGGGAACAAAAAAATCCACTTATGCTTTTTTTTCGGAGGAGACGTAAAATGGGGATCCTGAGCCTGTGCGGTATCAGATACTCGTTAAATATCCCTATTCCACTTATAACTGGATTGAAAAAATGTGTGTAACTGTGGATCGTCTGATTAGCCATAGCAGTATAAAGTGCCGTCAAAAGTATAAAAAAACTATTAATTTAAATAAATAAACAAAAACGCTAGCAAAGAGAAAAATAACGGTTTCATTATAGATACTACTAAGTCACATTTATAGAATAAAGATAGCCGCAAAGGCGTTTTAAAGGTTTCGCATTTACATGGCTTCCCTAATTCTCATAATGAAAAAAAAAACCAGAGAAGACATTAAAAACCCCGAGGCAAACACATTTTAAGCTAATCAACCCTAATACGGTATATCAACTATGATAGAGTATTCTATATAGAAAAAGTTTTGAGAGGACGCGTTCTATCCAGTATGGTTCTCATACGAAATCGTTGACAGATGGGTCTTGAAATATCGATATGAGAACCTCCAAAATAATCGATTATTTGCAGGAGGTAGGGAGGGGATTTGTTAGTTCAACAAGGCAAGTAGAGTTGACCTACCCCCACTCATAATAAGCAACGATTGTGCAACAGGTGATTCCGGAAGTAGACAGCGATATTGAAGTCATAAAAAAAATGTGCATTAAAATAACACTTCGTGCATCGTATTCGTTTTAACAGCATAAAAACAATGCTCGTGGTGTATTTAATTACCACGGAAACATAAAAAAAAACCCTGCATTTATACAACCCGTGAAGGGTCTGGGGTTCAGTCCATGGTAGAGACAGTACTGTTTCTTGGACAACGGTTGTGCAGGGAAGTGACTTGGACTAGATCACATCAAAGCCATATTTCCGGCTTATTTTTGGTACCCATTTCCATGAGGAATCTCATCTCACCCGTGAAGAAGTCAGCAGCATGGCTGGCGAAACGTTAGCGAAAAATTTATCGACACGGTCTAAACCATAAGAAATCATCAAGGTAATTTGTAATAGGGGCCGTGGAAACCTAAAACAGTATTTAATTTATTTAATTGTTTTATGATATATTTTTTTTAAATATTTTATTTGAAAAGAAAAGATATGGCCAGGACCGGGACTCGAACCCGGGATTTCACCTCTCCGTGGTGACGCCTCCACCATCCTGGCTCGTTTCACGGCCAGCCTTATTTTAAATAAAATATTTAAGAAATTATATCATAAAACAATTAAATAAATTATAATAATATTAATGACTTAAAGTCAACAAGATCCAAAAATAAAGTAATGTTCAATTAACATTCTCCTCGTGTATACATCGCAAATTGCGAGAACACGGAGATGTAGGATCAGTGAAAAGAAATGATAAGGCTGGCCGTGAAACGAGCCAGGATGGCCGAGATGGTTGAGGCGTCACCACGGAGAGGTGAAGGTCCCGGGTCCGAGTCCCGGTTCCTGGCCAAAGCTTTTCTTTTCAAATAAAATAGTTTTGCTCGCCGTTTTAGGCAGCTTCAAAACTTACTAACGCTCTAAGCTCTCAATTAAGTACTAAAGACTCGTTTACAATACTTACAATCCAAAATCCTTCGTAAATCTTCAATGCTCCTTATCTTGTTACGAATAGTGTCACCCATAATGATTATGATGTCCCGTTTGTTGCAGATTTGGAACGAACCCGATATCAATCCTTTCATGACAAACTTTATTCCTACTCAAACCCACTAGTTCAAACCTAGCTACTTCGATTCCCTATAATCCTCCGAGGCGTCTGAAAAGAAGATGCTCTCGTGATCTCTTAGGTTGAGTATGTTATTTGAGTAATACCAGTGTTCAATTTCTCTAATTTACTTTATGTCATGCCATTATGTATTATTCATTCTTTTTACTTGATGTATTATGATAATACAGTTGTAAATTTCAATATAAATATAACAAATAAGTTAAAAAAATATATTGTTAAACTTAACATTGAAATTATTTCTTCATTGATCAGAGAAAGAAATCCCTTATTTTTATTTTTAGTTATAAATAACACTGTAAGAATTAAATGTAACTGATACGATACCATACCTTCAATTTACAGTATATATTTAAATTATATAACAACATATTTAACACAAAGCACAAGATAGTTTTAACAAACAGTCCGATGATGGATAGTATGTAAGAAAAAAAATATTGGGTTGATATCACGAAAAAGACATTACAAAATTAAAGAAATAAAGAGAGATTATTTTAATTTAATATGAAGCTCGTGGATTTGAAATAAAAAATAATGAGAGGTTCGAAAGTTGAAATTATTTATTTAAAAAAAATTAAATGACGAATATTTTGGTAATAATTTTAATTTTACAAAGTTGTCCATGTTGTAATTGGGGTTAAATAATGAACTAATTATAAATTTCTTCAATAATTAATAAAAAATTAAAATTAAAGAGAGTTTAAGGAAAAGTATCTAACATACGTTAATGTTATTCCATAAGTTAATTGCTGCCAATTAATTAAATAATACATTATAATTGTCATTGTAGTGTCTAAACGCAGTTGTTAACGATTAACACTGTACTAGCATTAATCACGAGTTGCATCAGTTGATATGTAGTCCAAGGACTGGGTCAGACGCCTTCTCCTTGTAGTGCGCCATAATGTATGGTATAGCAATGCTGCCAACCTATGGCTTGAGGTCAATACCATACCTTCTTCTTCCTCTTATACTACGAGGAAACCCCCCCCCCCCAAATAAATAATAATTACAAAAGAAGCCGGTAAATTAGGTAACAAAGCCTTTGGAAATAGCATAGAATATAATCCATAATAAAAAAATATATTTGAAGATGGCATACACAATGGATATCGCTCCTGATGTCTTTTCTGAACCAAATACTTTATTTATTTAAGTTATTAAGAATATTCAGTTACAATTTTTGTTTATTTTATTATTAATTTTTTTTCTTTTCTCTGTTGAGTTTTTTCTATATTTTTTTCTTTCATTGTATATTATGATTCTGTTACATTTAAATACACTAGATACATTTAAATTTTTCCAATGGTAATTGTTTTTAGTTTGAGACTGGTCTATTCGTACAGCACATAAATTTTGTGAATTGTAGCGAATTATATAAACAATAAATATTTTTAAAAAAAATTCATTGCAAAATGTTATTACTCAGAAGTGAGACAAAGGTTTTATGGTATCCACGTTCCTAATTAATTCAGTACTACAGTAGTGATAATTGAGGGGTTTGGGCGGTTTATACCACTTAAATATATATATATATATATATATATATATATATATATATATATATATATATATATATACACATATTTATATATTAAGCATTTTCACATTTAATAAAGTGTGTAATGTATTAGATCAAAATACTAATAAATTTATTTAACAGATATAGTCATCTTTGCTTTTCATTGTATCCTCTAATGCTAATAATATAAATAAAGATTTACTTAATTTAGTTAAGTAAATGAATCTGGCTAAGGCATAATACGAAATTTTAATACTTGGTTTTTTCAATTTCATAAATTATTCATGCTGTAATGAAACGACAGGTGGTAAGAATGGCCAGCCAAACAGTTGCGTCATAGTACACAATTTCGTTTCGAATAATTTATAATTTATTCAAAATTTAAATTCTTCATTTTCATAAAGAAATTTTAAATGTATCTGTCCATTAATTTATTTTTTCGTTTAGTGATCTCTCACATCTGACCCCACGAAGCATTTAGTCCATGAATCTCGCGTTGATTCCATCTAACTAAAATACTTTTATAGGCTTAAGATGTAGGTAACTCTTTTTAAGAGAAACTAGAAAATACCAGAAATGAAGAACCCAAATCCATAGAGAAGATTCTAACCCAAAGTAGTTAGAGGAGCGATGCATGAAAATGTCGCAGGACATCTTCCAACTTTCTATCAAACAGAAATTGATTAAGTTTCAAATATATCTGTTAGACGAATCCACTACACAATATTTATATAGGACCCACGTAAAATTATTGCAGATTTCCATTAAAAAAACAAAAACGAAAAGAATCTTCTATTTAAATGAAACATAATTTGCTTTACAAGATATTTCACCCTATATCCGAAATTCATTAAAGAATCCCCAATGCACCTGATTATGCCACATATATATAATACCAGTCGATGTATATTGTAGAGACTGGACTGCTTCTAAGTCAACGATTGTGCAGAGAGATGATTTGCCCGATATCACACTCTACAGCCAGGTTTTCCCCCCTAATTAAGGGTAATAGCTTTAAAGAGAGTGGGTAAGCCACAGATGGGTCCACGGATTATTAAAAAATCAGTATCCTCAGAAACCAACGCATGGTTTCTTTAAAACTATATCGAACAATTCCCCGACTTTAGTCTTGGATACTTGATCACCACATGCTTAGAGAAACATAGAAGTTTATCTATTGTTTAAGTCTTTTGTACGTTTGCTGGTGGATCCACATGATGGAGTATACAACAGGGTTCAGTCAGTGTAACTTAGCAGTGATGATTGTCCACAAGTTAAGGTAGGAACGTTGAGTTTGGAATAAAAAATATCGCAATGTATCCAACATTAAGAACTTATTACAGGATAAAAAACGACTGAATAACCTTTCTGCGATGGTTTTATATTAACTAGTATTCCTCTTGAACATGAACTTGGATGTTCGCTTTGGAACGGCCGGTAAGAAGAGGTTATGATAGAAGGAAGGGATGGTGAGGCGTTCCTGAAGGAGTTCCACGGCTTGTTCGTTCCCCATTGAATGGAAACAATGGACAGCACAAGAAGACCAGCCAGAAATGTCCTTGGAAGACCAACTCATCTGTTCTCTTGGAACAACAGGTGGAAATCGGACGCGTCACGTGCATACCATGCACCATCTGGGTCGGAAAGATGATTCTTAAATAATAACAATAATAATATCAACAATAGTATTGGCATCGATGTAGCCATTTTAATAAGAATCAGCAAAATTAGTTCTAAAAATTTACAATTCGATTCCCTACAAAACCTTGCAGAAAACTTCAGTAGCGTTTATTTAATCCTGAAGCATATTAAATATAATAATGTTAATTACCTGTGTCAAAAATCTCCTTTAAATACGTCCCTAAATTACATTTAACATACAACTTTACATATATCCCTGATCATAACATCCAGACAAGAAAAAGGAAGGTATGGAATCTTATCCCAATTTGAGATAAGCAAAATTTTTTTAATAACTTGATCTCAGCAAAATAATTAAATTTAAAACGTATAATAAAATAATACAAAATCTCGATGCCCTAAAGCGATGTAAAAATAATTTAATTTGATTTGTATAACCCTTGAATAAAATTCAGCTGTGGCTGTTCAGCTGATTTAATGGATGGACCTGTAATTTCTGCAATCCTCCTGGGGCTCACCAAACCTCCATAAAATGGGTACCCACGTTTAATTTGGAGTAAAAATCTGGCGATTGAGTATGATCTCGGGCAAATCACTTCCCTGCACAACCGTTGGCTTAGAAATAGTACACACTTTGTCATGCACTGAACCCAAGACTGTAAATTGTAGTGGTGCAGCTATATATTTTTTTTCTATTATTATAAGATTCTTTTTATGTCATTTTAGAGATAACTAAAATTAAGTGGGAAAGCTCCATGTGGCCAAAACAAATATCGTTCGATTAGTCCATCTGCAAACATTCTTCGGGCGTGCGAAGAATTTTTATATGTTTTTTAGAGGGAATATAATAACAAGCATTAATGTATATATTTTAATTTTGAAGAGAAATACAGAATCTGTGAAGAGGATGGATTTGTCTGGCCGTTATGGACCAGGAGCCCTGGTCAAATCTTTTCTCTTCAAAACAAAAATATTTAAAAATTATAACAATTAATAAAAAAATGAAATATTAATATATATAGTTTTGTTAATATAAAATTGACGAATGAAACGAGCAATATCCAAAAGTAAAATGGATAGATATCAATAGGAATCACTAAAAAGGATTATCACCAACAAGTGAGTATTCATGGTCGACCAAAATGTAAATGGAAGGATTATGATAGGCCCAATCTTAATATGGTTCTCTTGTGGAGTTCAGTATAGAGTAATGCGGTTTTGTCGGCGTCGAACCTCTCATTTAATAATTATTTACATTTTTTTATCTCAGCACAGAATTCTTATAAATAAAACAAAATAAATATATTTTACCATCGCAAAAATGACATAACTGGGGCAAGACTAATCCTATAAGGGGAGACCATTTTAAGCGAGATTTATATTTTGAGGATTACATATTTTTACCCTAAATTTATGATGATACAGTAATTGGCGAAATAAGGGATTTAAAATATTTCGGACCAACAACACCACACATGCTTATAAAAATTAACTAAAGTTATAATACTGTATCCAAGAAACATGTATCCAGGTATATAAAAACAGGAATATAAAAAGGTATCCAAAACAGTACAGTCTCTACCATGTACTGAACCCAAGGCCCTTCTGAGTGGTACAGGCATTTTTTATATTATGTAATATGAATTTGCAATGCCATCGTTATTTGTAACTATTGACAACACGCATATGTGTGTGTGAATTTATACATATACAGAATCAATAAAAAAACAGAGCATAATAAAAAAATAACGGGAAAAAAATCGTGACAGACTTTTTAAGTTTTGTTTGTTTGTCCCCTCAGCAATAAATGATTAAACAAAAACATGTTTCTACGTTCTTCTCGCGTGACTAGAGCAATAACTCCAAACTCTCAGAGCAAATCATTTATTAGGGTCAGATACAAGGCTCAATAACATCCAAAGACTATATGGAACATTGTACGATCAATGCTTGTTAAATAATTAATTACTTAAATTATATAATTAAATGATTATCTAAAATCTGCACAACCGTTGTTGAATCGTATAAAAGTCGATTCGTAGTAATTTTATTAATCAATAACATATTTCAAGGTTATACGAAATAATTTTTTTTTTTAATTATTTTTTTGTCATAGTCACCCTAAAATATATATAATGTCATTTTAGTAACAGTTGTTTTAAAAATATTGTCAATAATAAAATATACACAATTACATACATATACTATATATATATATATATATATATATATATATATATATATACACACACACACATACACACACACACACACATACATATATATTTTTTTCTATATATATTTCACAGGAAACTTCTAGGAAAACAGTAAAATGTAGAATTAATTTAATTCAACCAGGAATGATTTTTCTTAAACAACCAAAATAGTATTCACTTCGAAAAATTTATTGTATTCTTAAGAACGTCAAAGATTAGCCTAGGGGCAGAGGTTATTGACAAATTACAGTTTTTAAAATTTTTTTCCGGCTTACAAATATATAATATTTATATTTTCTAGTTTAAATTTTTTTGGGGGGATAAGTTTTTGTTTTAGAATGCAATAGGAAAACTCAAATAAACAAAATAAAATAATAAGCATTAAGTCCCTAAAGTAAACAGACATTGAACGTATTTTTTTAAATTTTTCATTTGATTCTCGTATTTATACTATCTTTTTGTCTCCTTTAGTTTTTTGTACATTTTCATTTTTTTATTTTACATAAAAATGGTATAAGGTAAAAATGCACATTCTATCCTGATATTTCTTTACTTTTCATAAATTTTTTTTGCTCGGTTATTGGATTAATGAAAAAATACTGGTTTATCCGTGTTGATAAAAATAATAATACAAAACCGGTCATCCAAAATAAACAACCGGTTATCGATTAAAATTATCTAATCGAAATAATCTTTCCTTCTTAGTCGAGTCTGCACTTAGTTTAAGGGAAAGGCTAATATTATTATCTCGTAAATTGAAAAAATATGACTTTTCCTATTCCTTTTTAATCAAAGAACGTTTTGAAGAGCTGTAAAAAAATTCATATTCTTATAAAAATTTATTATTTACTATTCTTTGCTTCAAATCGTATAAAAGTGTTGAACAGCTTAAAAGAAAATAGGTATAAAATATATAATATAGGTGAGCTCTTTTATTTGATGTGTTCTTAGAACGCTAATCCCAGAAAAAAAAGTTTGTATAATTTCTTTATTTTTGTTATATATTTATATATATATATATATATATATATATATATATATATATATATATATATATATATATATATATATATATATATATAGGTCATGATGATACTATCGCACTGGACTAAATTTCCTGTCCTATTCTGGACGCTACGATCAAGTCTTTCGCGACTACTTTTATACACACAAAATGTAAGTGGTGGATGTAAAGTGTTTTTTAAAAAAACTAAAGGAGACTAAAAAGATAATATAAATACTGGAATCAAATGAAATTAAAAAAAAAATGCGTTCAATGTCTGGTTATTTTAGAGACTTAATGCTTTTTTTTTTTGAGATTTTCTATTGCATTCTAAAACAAAAAATTATCCTCCCCCCAAAAAAATTAAACTATAAAATATAAGTACTACATATTAGTATATATATATATATATATATATATATATATACTAAAAGGCGGAAAAAATAAAAACCGATTTTTCAATAACCTCTGTCCCTAGGCTGATCTTTGATGTTCTTAAGAATAAAATAAATTTTTCGAAGTGAATACTGTTGTGGTTGTTTAAGAAAAATCATTCCTGGTTCAGTTAAATAAATTCTTCATTTTACTGTTTTTCTAGAAGTTTCCTATGAAATACATATATGTATATGTATATATGTGTGTGTGTGTGTGTGTGTGTGTGTGTGTGTGTAATCCTGTAAATTCGTGTACATATTCAGAGAAAAGCATATAATCAAGGCTAATACAGTAAGCCTACAATATAAACTGTTCTGTGCTTGTATCTGTCATAGCCAACTCTGTAGCATGTTATGGCACGGTGAATGAGATGACTGTATTTTAGTCTTGGCATTTTAAGGAATAAAGGAAGCGGGGAACTCAGTGGTAGAGCGCTGTGTTGCTGGGTTCAAATCCACCTATGTTAGATCATTTATTTAACAGTTAATAACCGGAGATGGGTCCTGTGGGATCTGAAGAACCTCCTGGAGCTCACCCAGCCTCTATAAAGTGAGTATTCTTAAAAGGGGGAAAACCTGGATGTTGAGGTCTGAGGCAAATTACGTCTACGCACAGCCGTTGTCCAAGAAACAGTTACAGTCTATACCACGTACTGAATTCAAGATCTTTCTTGGGTTGTAGTGGTGCAGATTTTTTTTCCAGGTAATAAAAGCTCTGTGGATAAGCCATGTACTGTTACCTGAACAACATATTTCGGATTTGGTCACTATAAACATATTAATATATTTATAAAATGTGTTAATTTGATACGGTATATGTCAAATCCTAGGCTGAAATGGCTCCATTCTATGATGCACATTACTTTTAAAATGAATAAAAACATTAGCATCATAATAGAATCCGGGACAATTCAAATCTTATTTATGGATCACGGTCCTTTGTTTCACTCAAGTAGTTTGAGACATCCTAGGGGACAAAAGAAGACACCAGGCATAATGGAACAGTTCGTCGACAAATTTCTGAACGGAGACACGGCCCGTATAAGCTCGGGAATAAAGTATAGAAGAGAGACAGGAATACTTTTACGAGCGCTAATGGATGGACGACCATTGCATGAATGTAGCACGTTGAAAAGGAAAAGGAGAAAAGTTGCCGGCTGGGAAATATATGACGTAATTTGAAGACGGAAAACCGACTAAGTTGGCGCTCTCAACTAACCCCTGTATTTATTGCCGAAATAAGTAGAGGAAGGAAGTGGAGGGGGAAATGCCCCCCCCCCGAGTGACTTTGCATAAGGCAGAGCCAACAGGCAGAGATCGTGTTTCGAAGTATCCCCTGAAAATGGAGGCTAATAAATTTCTATGAGATTAGTTAACTAGGCTACTTAGGGCCGCCAGCTCCGATATTTAGCGGCATCTTCACTGTTCTACTCTCGTTTCTTCCTTCTACCACGGTCCTTAAGAAAAATTGGAAAGAAAAAATACTAAAACCTTTCCGGATAACTTGCTTATGATTGACGATCGCAGTGTTGCAGAAAAAGTACTAGGATGTAAGATAGTGATGTTATGACATACGAGGAAGACATGCTTATGTTGGTATCTTTGTCCAACTGCATTGATACGATAAATCGCATTAAAAACCTTAACACTATAACCAAAGAAGTGTTTTGGGTTCCGTACTATAGGACCAGTGACCTCAAAAGCGAAAGCAGATGATCGATCTGAACACACCATACCGTTGGGGAAAAAACCCTTAAAATAATAACAGATTATTGGGTGCAGTACGTGGTCGGAAGTATTCCTTATAAGCACTGGGTACGGACTGTACACTGATACACAATGGTAGTACAAGAATATTATTTGGCCGAGAACACTAAAACGTCAGATTCTCCTTTCAATACCGAAAGATGCTTAACAGAGGACGGTTGAGCCCCAGATCTAGATAATAATTTTCTGCCATAGCTGGTCCCTAACCAGCGACTTATAGACCATTAACTCAGCGCCATGCGTGCTGAACAATTCCGATCCACCGATATATAATAATTACGAAAATGAACTTGGTATGCCAGAATCGATAGGTTTCCCTTTAAAAAACCAATAAATAATTGTAATTGGAAAAATTACCCAAAAAAACCTTGAGTATCAAAAATACTGGGACAAAAACAACCAGTCAATGATAATTAACTTATGAATGATATATCATGGTATCATATAAACGATTTATATATAATATAGGTATTTACTTTTCCCAAATGTATATAGACATGTTTTTCTATAGGTTATTGAACATTTCGACATCAATTAGTAAGATTAGAGTATTATTTAGTTTAATTCACTAAAAAAACCTATTTTGCATTGTTAGGGCATGATTGTGAAAACAATATAGTCTCGAAACTCCGGCAAAGGAAGTTTGACGAATAGAATGAATCTCAAGAACAGAAAGTAAAACTTCAGCATCACCACTAAAGCCAGTGGAGGCTGAATGAGACCGCCAAACCCCTCAGCATTCAAAACTTGACCAAGATCCCAATACAGTCATATTTTACAAAAGGCAGGCCGCTCTTCCGAACCTGGAAGATGATTATATAAATCAGTGGAGCTGGAAAGAGATTGGATGAGAGGATTAGGGTGATGAGAAAAGTTCTGATGAAATTGGAAAGATATCTAACCTTGTGAGCAATTATGTTTGGCTGATGGCAATTATATATGGGGATTGTTGCAGGGGGGGTCCTTGAGTAGATTAATTTATTTCTGGTTATTACATAAAAGAATAACTGAAAACTAAGAACCTACAAAAAAAAAAATCTTTAAGAGTAGCCATAAAGTTCAAGTTGGCACAGGTGGAGAAATAGTACTAAAACGTCTGTCATTTTCGATTCCAATTTTCGCCATCCAGGTAGGACAGGTATTGCACTATTTCTGGAAATAATTGATTTCTAACGTTTTTTTTGCGCCAAGTACTTAGATTCGAGGAAATGGTTGTTTGGATGTATCTTGAGCAATGTTAAAAAGGTCCTTAAGATTCTACAGCCTGCTTCATCACGTACTAGACAAACGCTTTAAGTTCCCAATTAATTACTTCAGACTCATATGCAAGAACATTATATTAAGATCTATTTGGACTAACGGATTTGAGCTTTGAGGTATCACAAAGCCATCGAATTCCTCTCGTATCCAATTATTACAATCCAAAATCATAAAAATTTATAAATTTTATTTTTTTAAACTGGATTTAATTCTTCTATTTTAGGGTAAGAGAAATAAAAACCATTTTCCAGTCATTGTTTATTCTCGGCTTTCACTCTATTCGAGACGTAATAATATTCTAACTAAAACAATATTATTTTATTGACCATGAAGGACAAATGATCCCCCAAGGATTTTTTTAAAAATATGACTTTCCAGACTTATTGACTATGTAAAAATATTTTAAAGGAATTTTTTAAAAGATGCAGAAAATAAAGATTGAAAATGACACCATAGTGTCGAAACGTCTCGAATAGAGTGAAAGTCGAGAATAAACAATGACTGAAAAATGGTTTTTATTTCTCTTACCCTAAAATCCAAAATCTTTAATTGCTTATTTCCCGAACCCGATATCAATCCTTTCATGGCAAACTCTAGTCCCGCTCAAACCCACTAGATTTGAACCTACCTCTTCAATTCCTGATGATACTCAGAGGCGTCTGAAAATAAGATGGCCTCCATGACTTATTAAGATGAATCTGTTATTTGAATACTACGAGTGTGTATTTTCTCTATTTGCCTTTAGTAAGTAAAGACATTATATATCATTCATAATATTAACTTGTTGCATTATTTAATAATAATAATGTCTTTATTTATTCCGGGACAAGCCCCTATAGAATAACGATACAGGCATTTTAAACTGTTATGTCTTAGAGTGTAAAATAATTACATTTAATTAATTATTACAAGTAATTTAATAAGTGAGAAAGAATAAAAAAAAAATGAACAAAAAAAATGTGAATTACCTACAATAACAGTATTTTAAGAACATATTCGAAGAAAAGAAAGAAAACAAAATTAAAATAAATTGACAATAATTATATAAGAGAAACAATTTAATACAGTTGTAAATTTCAATAAACAAGTCCACAGAAAGTTCTGTTTATATTCATATTTGGATCTAGTTATTTCATTCAAAATCTTTGAAGCTATCCCAACCCCTCGAACACATGATTATTCTTTATTATGTATAAACTTAACTTTTATTGACTTATTTAAGTATAAACTTCGTAATAATTTCTTGCGAATCGTGTGTATATATATATTTCCCATGTCGAACACATGTTTAATAAAAAAAAAAAATTCCTAAAAATGTTTCGGTTGTCCGGTAGCTCCATAGTGAGGCGTAACTAATTGCTAAAACATTTAGTAAATATTTCTATTGTTTAACAGTTAAACAAGCCGCTAATAACTTCACTCAATACGTTACCCTTGAGTTTTCGAATAGTTTTGAAGTGTTAGTTCATTCTTGCTTGTTTAATTTACCAGTTAGCAGTAAGGTATAACCCTGCGGTTGTAAGTAGAAACAAATAGAAATCTTTTTCGTATTTTTATAACCAATATTTGTATTATGAAGATTTTAGTTCATATTTAAGTTATTCGGATTAAT
Organism: Arma custos; assembly: GCA_037127475.1. NCBI lineage: Eukaryota > Metazoa > Arthropoda > Insecta > Hemiptera > Pentatomidae > Arma > Arma custos. The sequence goes on from CM073761.1 coordinate 39,797,035, forward strand.
TTTGGTAGAGTTAGTATTTTTATTTATTATGAAATAACTAAATACACAAATTGAATAATGGGAACTGTACAGTTTATAATCAAACGGTTGTGCAAGTAAATAATTTGCTCAAGATAACGCTCAACCGGTTTTTCCACTTTATAAGGGATGGGTGCGCGGTATTATAAAATAATACAATCTGCAACACATGAGGGCAGTAAGTATTAAAGATCTAGATTTTCATTCATCAGGAGAAAATGTAATAAAAACATATATTTAAATAAATAAATGAAATGTCTGAATTCGAAAACAATCAAATCAATACACAATATTTACATAATATCCTAGGGATTGCCGCGTATGGAGCGGAACACAGGAGATCCCTGCGCTTCTCTACCAACTGAATCCTAGGAAATTAGTATAACTAAAATATACGATTTTTGGATACTAAAATAACTTATTTATTCTATAAAGTCAGAAATAATGTACGCTGTACTAAACTCCAAGTATATAGGATGGTAACTTAAAGAGTTAAAAAAAGAAGAAAAACGTTTCAGGCTTAAAATTTCAAAAACAAGGAAAATTAAATCGCCATTTTTCCCTCCCCATTTAACATTAATGATGATTTATCAACTATACAAATATATAAATTTTGTACAGGTAATAGAATAATTCATACCAAAACCAATCTAACCATACTTAAATTAGAAAAAAGTTAAGATAACCATAGGACAGAATAACGGTGAAGAGGTGGTCAGTTTTCAACATTACAAAAATATATAGACATAAATAAACGACAAATTTAAAATATACCTACTACTAACAATAATTGTGAATAACGGATATAAATTTCCATACATTAGGTAGAACGAAATGGACATTAGGCTATTAAGCTAATGGGAACACCACTATCTTCGAAATTGCCAAATTTAATTATTTAATTGTAAATTTTAATTATTTAAATAAAATGAATATTTAACTTCTATCGTTAGATTATTTTTATAGCTGATAAGTACCCAGAACTTATTTATATAGTTCAGATCAGTATCTTCATATCATACATATACAAACAAAAAAAAAACTCAACCACAACAAACCATGAAGGCGCTTGAGTACAGTACGTGGTATAGACTGGACTGTTTCCAGAACAACGGTTGAGCAGGGATATGATTTGTCCGTAATAATGCTCAATCGCCAGGTTTTCCACCAATTAAGGTTGGCCAATTTATAGAAGCTGAGTGAGCACCAGAAGATTCTCTAGATCCCACAGGGTCCATCCTTGGCTGTTAGCACATTAAATAATTAATCTGTCATAGCCGGATATGAACCAGGGACCATAGCAACTGGATTCTCTTACCCCAGCGGTAGCGATATATAAATATTTATTTTTCATAAACCTTATGCAAACTCCCAAGCCTTTTCGAGAATGATTGAAGAGTATGAAAATTCATTAACACCCCGAACATTAACCTTTTCATTAAAAAGTTTTCACATAAAAAACTTTCGGTTGAAATAAAGAGTTTCTTTCCTCCGGCTTCATCGTTCGGAAGGAAACGTCTGGAAAGGTTGGGAAGTGCCCTAAACAAAACTGGGTTGTCAACCCTTGACAGGGATCATCTCCGCTGAGGAACCAATCCGATGGTGCCTTCTATTTATAACCAGTAAAAGGTTTTACATATGTATGACGTACATACATATGCATATACTGACTCGGATCTTGAAGGCCAGTATAAATTTGTCGGTGATAAAGGACAGTCCAGTTTCTTCTTGGTTCAGTGTTACTACCTGGGGTTTAACATTGAGGAAGAAGCACTTAATAGGAGATTTATGTATAAGAGTAGGTTCAGATTTTGGTAATTATTCTGCAGATTGTCGCTTCGAGTTGAGTCACAAGTTTTAACTTTTCATTCGATTCTCTTTTAATATTTTATAAAAATGCAAGTCATAATGAGCTTTATTAGGGAAAAGTGAATGTAATAATGGGAAATGTGTATGCTTCGGTAATAATTTCATCTAGAAATGAACGTTTCAACAAAAAATATCATCTATACTTCGAATGCTAGTTGAAACTTTTATTTCTTGATGAAATGATTACCGAAATCAACCCATTACCCATAATTAGATTATCTTTTCCATCTAAAGCTCGCGATAACATGTATTTTTGAAAAATGATACGAATAAACAGTTAAAACAAGGAACTCAACTTGAAGCAACAACCTGCATAAAAGATACACAGATTTTTATACAATAGAGATAATAATAATAACAATAAAAGGATCAGAGAACCCGAAAGTTCGACCCCGACGGCCTAAACACCCTAAACCCTAATACATGTAACCAACTTTCAAGCGAATATTAACTGAGAATAGTAATAATATGTCTTAACTTCTACCCTAATTCCTTCAAGAAATCATCCCATATACGCCTCAGTCTATCCCTGATGTTAACCTACCGGTCGATTAAGCGCTTATTAACTTTTTAGAGGGTTGTCAACAATAGTATAATTATTATACCAAGCAAGGTAAATTTAAAACTGAATGACTTGTCTTTGATTCGAAATTGGGTTATGTAAAACTAGTTTTAGAGTTATTCCTAATTTTCGATCGCTAGACGAAATAAGGAATAATACAACTGTTTCTGTTATTATAATATAGGTTCTACTGGACTATAATTGATGATGTTTAATTATGAAGCAAAAAAACCATTCTCCAGTCCAATTTTTTATTTTTTATTTACCATAAAGACGTTTCGACCCCTTGGGCCATTCTCAATTTCTTAAATGTCTATCAGGATTCATACAATATGTCTCATATGGACGTCTATTGCTATAGACGTCTATTGCTATAGATGGTCATTTATTGCTATAGGAGCAATAATGACCATGGAGAAGAATGCATCTCCTAGTAATTTTTAAATTATAGACGTCCATATGAGACATATTGTATGAATCCTGATAGACAGTTAAGAAATTGAGAATGGCCCAAGGGGTCGAAACGTCTTTATAGTAAATAAAAAATATAAAACTGTTTCTGTTATTGATTATTCCACTGTACCGCTAAAACTCACGGTATTGAGTTCAGTAAATGGTAGAGACTGTACTGAATTTAACACAATAGTTGTGAAGATATCACGCTTGACCGCCATAGTTTTCCTTAATTTGCCCCACAGGGCTCACCCATGTCTGCTAACAGATTAAATAATTTTTCTGTGACAACCAGTTTCAAATCCGGGATCTGCAGCATAGCAACTCAGCATTCTGCCATTGAGATATATACATATATGTATCTACCGTGTATGAATGCATAAAAAAAAAACTGTACCACTACAACTCGTGAACGGGTCAGGTATTCAGCACATGGTAGAGACTGCACTGTTTCATGAACGGTTCTGCAAGGAGGTGACTTGCCCCCTAGGTCACGCTCAACAGCCCAATTGTCCGCCTAATTTTGGGTATCATATATTTATAGTGTTTTATAGAGGCTGGGTGAGCCCGAGGAGGGTCCTTGATCCTATATGATCCATTTCCGGCTGCAAACCGATTAAATAAAAGTCTTGCCCGAAGCGGGATTTTAACCCCAGGATTTCCGGTATGGCAACTCAGGGCTCTACCACTGAGCCACTCCGCTCTCCTCTATGAATATATGTATATGGATATGTATGAATGCATAGAGATGTATATATGTGAATATTTTACGATGATCATTAGTGGATTGCTATTTTTTACGACATATAACGGTGGTAGTTTTGATTCCATAGAAGATACTTTATGACGAATTAGTTTTGAATGACCTCACAACTCCTACATCATCGAGTTGATAAAGGTCTTTTTGTTTGGACAGAAGCGTAGATAGGCCTACCATAGTACATCTTCAATCAATACCTGATATATCTTTAGTATGACATTTCGGTCTGCTCTCCAGTTCTAATAAATAACAATAATAATAATAAATTCTTTATTTATTCTGGGACAAGTCCCTTTAGAATAACGTAACTGTACATTATTGTGGGCTTTAGAGCCTTATAGTACTTCCAATTACACCAGTTATCACTGCCATTTTCCTTTTAATGAGTTCAAGCCCCGTTCCGAAGTTAGACTCCAACCGAGTATGCACCCTAAGAAACGTTTAATAAGAGAACTAGTGGTTTAGCAATAGTTCTACTGGAATGGACTTATTTTGTTCAGTCCTGTATTTCGTGATCACTGACTGATGCCATTTAGAATTCAGGTAGGTTAACTATGAATCTTAAAAGTGACATTTTTTAAATATGAATTTTTTGTTAGTTTTGTAATTTTTTTAAAAATTTAATTCACTGATATTTACAACTATAATAATATTACAACAAGTAAATCTGCTGAAATGTACAATATGACATGGAAAAAAAATACTTGTGGAGAAACTACCCATCGGTAGCACTCCAATAAAGATCTATAGTAGATTGTCTCGAGGCCATCTTCTTTTCAGACGCCTCGGAGGGTTATCAGGAACATTATGGGAAGCGAGCTGAGAGACTAGCGGGTTCAAGTGTGTATGGAGCTTGTAATGGAAGGATAGGTATCTTGTTTGGGCCAAATCAGTAACATATGGGATATTAAGATCATGATGAATGAGTTTGTTTGAGACATAATAAGGAGCATTGAGGATTTTACGCAGGATTTTGGATTGTAAGGATTGGATACGAGATGAATTGAGTGGTTTAGTAGAGCCCCAAAGCTCAACTCCGTTTTTGTAAAATTAACTTAAATAAAATACGTAATAAATGTGAGCTCTAGTATCTCTCTCAACTAGGTAGTCAATGGTGTATCTGCTTTTCCGAAAATCTTATTGATATTCCTAGCAGTTACAAGAACATTTTACTATTTTTACAGAACAACACAAACTCCGACAGACCGAAAAGGATACTTTATTATTTAGCCTTCATTAATAATATAGGAGGTTACACAAGGCGGAATTGCTGAGCATCCACCCGGTTAATATTATTGAAGTGATAGTGAGGCGAAAGTCTGCTTGTAAAGTTGTTGGGCTCAGTTAAGAACGAGTTCATGAAAAGTTAAATGCTGAGCAGAGAAACGTACGAAGGGTTGACCGAGGCGTAGGTGGGAGGATTGCGTTCTCAATTGTAAAGATTGATCTAAAGCATTTGAATGACGGTTCGCTAAGTCTTTTACTATTATTCTCAATTACTGTGATTATTAATCTGGTTAACATACATTGAATCTTATTTAAATTAGTTTAAAATCCTCTTCTATTTAAAATGTTTATTTAATGAACGACAAGGGACAGACAAGAATGAAAAATTGAACCAATCTAATATATAAAATTGTCGTGTCACTGTGTTTGTAACAGAACTCCTCCGAAAATACTCGACCGATTCTTATGAAATATTGTGTCTATATTCAGTAAGTCTGAGAATAGGATGTAAACTATTTTTATATCCCTAAAGGATATCTGTCGGCCATTATTATTCATTGTGTGTAATTTGAATCCACCAATTATGGAATCTTACACGATTGGTCATCAAAAATTTCACCGGGAATGTTATTGACTGAATCTTTAAAGGAGAAGTCTTGACTGGAATCTTTAAAGGAGAAATCTTCCTGTAGCCACATATTCCAATGATACCATCAGAACCCATAATACCGTTGAAAATACTTCAATTTGATATAAGCTTGGCTTTTGCTATGACCATCAACATGTCTCAAGGCGAGACAATGTCCATTTGCGTTTAGACCTAGAGCATCCATGTTTTTCCCATGGATATGTTGCATGCTTATGTGTTAGTAAACCACCTAATCTATTTGTATTTGCAAAGGACATATTAAAACGAAATATTGTGCATCGATTAGCGCTCAATTAAATTGAAATACATACATGGTTATACATAATTTAAAAAAATATTATTAGCCATAATTACAAATCAACCATGATATACCTCATTCATTAATCTAATGTTTATATTTTATCAGTTAGGAATTTTGTATATTATTAATTTATTATATACTGTACTTATATAAGATGTAGATATATGATGAATAATATGTAAAATTAAAAATCTATCTAATTCATTTTTTCCATTCATTCATTGTTTCTTAAAAATTCAAATTTTAACGTAATATATTTTTAAAACTGTTACAACAGACACAGCAACGCGTGGCCGGGTCAGCTAGTCTGTCTATATATTTAATAAAAATGCTATTAACACTTATTTTATAGGAGCCCCATAATTAACTATATTAATTCATCAGACACTATACCATTTTCCAGATACAATAACATAAAATCGTATGCACTATAGCCGGTTTTATTAGTCACTAATAGAATAATTTTAATAAAAATTGAAATATAATTTCAACTGATATGCTTTCAAGTTTATTCTATGCAATTGTTCAGCAATGAAAAATAAACCTAAAATATTCGTTAAGATTTTTAAAAGAATTGAAATATCTTGATTAGATTCAAAACTAGCTATCTCTTCAATTCCTGATAATCCTCCGAGGCGTCTGGAAGATGTAATCCGAGGAAAAGGATGTCCTCGTGACCTTGTTAGATTTGCTATTTGCGTACTACCACTGGGAAGTTCTCTACCCCCACTTAATGCCACGCCATTGTATATTATTGATAGTACTTACTTCTATTGTCATTAATACAATTTGAATAAATACTTTTTTTTAACAAAAAAAAAACCCAGTTTAAACAGAACGACCTAAATCGGGTCGATTATGCTATGTACTGATGCGGGCGGCACCATGAAAGGGATGCTGAGCGGGGAAAATGTGTCATGTCGGGGCACATGAAAGGGAATATGTTTGGGACAAAGAACAGACCTTTTGGGTCCCTTATGGAGTTTTATGGTCCAAGATGGTGGAGAAGGAAGGAGAGGGGGAGAGAAGAAAACTCTTGAAAAACGAGGCTGGAGAAGGCACTCTGGAGATAGACGCAGAGAAAGAAGTTCCTCTTGAGACGTAGGCGGAGCAGGAAGGTACTCTGGAGACGTACAGCAAGGAGGAGAGATCTGGCAGGAGACAGACCCTGCGGAAGATGGAGTTCCCGAAGAGGCAAAGTGACGACCGACCTGTAACCCAATCTACACCTGTTCACAGATAAGTTTAATTTATTTTCTGTAATGTATTTTATAGCGATCCCTTTTATATATTTAAAATCTGAATCATAACCTTATTTTAAATTAAATAAATAAACGATCCTTATTGTAATTCTTTTGGTGCTTACATACCCCAGATACACTATTTATTTATAAATAATATATTGAAGGTATAATAGATGAGTAAATTGGTAAACACAAGAATAGACCTTTGGAAAGGAACCCAATTAAGATTAAGGCATATAAATAATAATTTGAGTACTCATCCTAAATGAGACTCTGGCATCCGAAATATCAATATATATATTCAAAATATATTTAAGAGTAGAAACATAGCAATTAGTATTATGACTTAATAACTAAACTAAAATAGAATTGGCTTTATTTTTTCCGGAATAAAAAATACTGTCACAAGAGTAAATAAATTCTAATGCAAATTATATATTTTTAACAGAGCTAAAGGAGAGAGAATTTCACAATGGCACCGAGTTTAGAAGGGTTTTATCCTAAATATATAAATGCCGGCTTGACTCCCATTGGGACACATGATCCAATTACAACATTTTTCCCTTAATGAAATGGATACCACGTTTTCCACCATTTGGAAAATTCTACCATCGCTCAGCTTAATGCAACAATGTACAAGTCGTTAATATAATTTTGTCGAATTTGTTAAAGCTTCCGTTTTAACAGATCGTGTAATGGATCATTTTTAAGGGTGTATTTTATCTCAGGAAGTAGCATTGAAAAAAAATATATATAATTATTATAAAGTGTAATATTTATTTGAAAGTCATCTGGTATTAGTATTGAAAAAAAGGGCTATTGTCACCGCCTGTTTTTTGTTTATCTGAATACTTCTCCGTCCCCGACACTTTAAATTATAAATTTAAATTATTAAATTATGTATGTTTTAGGGCCTGTTGACATCAGCGCGCTCAGGTGTCACTTTTCTTAACCATCTCCTACTGTTATTGCAACCTTTCTTAGTCCTTTGTTATTTTTTGTGTCAAGTGAACGTGGATGTGTTTTCATATTATTTTGACAATATGATTTGGAATTTAATGAAGATTTTTCGCACGGTGACTGATGAAAAGGCAGCTCTCCTATTTCTTCAGGAGGAACTGACTTCTATAAAGTTTTGTGACAAACAGCTTAACATGTCTCATTCAACAGTGATTGATTATTCCAATTATATGAGAAAAGTGTGTGCTTTTAAATTAGAGAGAAGTTCAACAACTATTGGAGGTCCAGGGATGTATGTAGAAAGTCTATATACTAGAAGAAAAAACAGCACAGGACGGATTTTGCCTCAGCAGTGGATATTTGCAGGAATATGTAGAGAAACAAAAGAGTGTTTCATAGTTGAAGGTTCTGAAGATATTGTTGTTTTTAATGAACATTGCTTGTGATAAATGTTTCATTGTTTCTTGACATGTTTCTCATATTATCATATTATAAATATTTATATTTTAAAAAGAAATTATGATATCTAACTAAAATATTATATTTTTTTGTTAATTGTTTTAGTTTGCATTTATTTTTATTTTAAAGAGAAACGATTTTCCCGGGCAAATCTTTTCTCTTTCAAGCATGTTTTGCTTTCATAGTTTCGGCAGCATGCATTCATAAATAAAAAAGAAATGCATCATTACAATTCATAAAAGTGCTTGAGATCAGTACATGATAGAGACTGTAAGGTTTATCCGAGATAATACACAACCGCCAGGTTTTCCCCCATCTTTACAGAGGCAGGGGCAGCTCCTGGAGGTTCTGCAGATCACACAATGTCGGTATATAACTGTTAACACTTTGAATAATCTATCTGCCACAGCTGGATTCGGTATCTTCATTACAGCAACACAGCGCTTTCCACACTGATCAATTCCGCTTCCCCCTAATTGTTTCAAATGACGAATAAACATTCTTGTCTTAATTTCTAATTACAGTATAATACAACGTTTATCGCGTCTTATTCTAGTGCATATAATGTTTCGGTATTTCTTAAAAAATAATGATTTACTGGAAATTTATGTTACAAAACATTATTTTAAATCATATCAAAATTACTATGGTTTAGCCACAAAAACAGATACTTAAATTTGATATTTACACAATTTTAATTACGAATTAGGTCCTTAAATTAAATTTAAGTAAATTAATAATTAATTTACAATCAAAGTTACTAATAACATATTTTCTTGTGTATATTTAACAATTCCTTGAAAGTTCTAATAACATTTCGCTACTAACTAATTGAAATCTGTTTCAAAGTGTTGTTGATATATTTCTAATAAAAATTTTAATAGCTATTGGATACAAGATGTAAACGGTATAAATCTAAATTTCACTAACATTTGCATGTAAATAACAATGTTTCTGGTAGTATTTTGGCCTAAAAGCCTGTTAGTGGTACATATTGATCTAATTTTTTCTTTTCTTTTACATTTTATACTATTATGCATGTTGTATGTTATTGTAATGTATATGTTCTAATTATTGTAATTCGCCTAAGAAACTATAAGTCTCCAAGACCGGATGAAATATTGTAATTCTCCTAAGAAACTATAAGTCTTCAGGACCGGATGAAATAAGTGCTGAACTCTTGAAATGTGGTGGTGAGGAACTTCGGGAAGAACTGTATCAGCTAATATGGGATGTTTGGACGGAAGAAAATATCCCAGACGAATGGAACCTGGCGACTATTGTACCGATTCACAAAAAAGCTAACAAAACCGACTGCAATAATTACAGGGGTATTGCATTACTCAGCACTGCGTACTAGGTATTTGCAATACTTTTGAACAGAAGGCTGTCAGTGTGGTCTGAGTTAACAATTGGGGACTACCAATGTTGGTTTAGGCCGGGCCGATCAACAAAGGACCAGATATTCGCTCTACGACAGGTATTGGAGAAAGGCTACGAATATAATGTTGACCTGCATCATCTCTTTGTCGACTTTAAGCAGGCCTACGATAGCATAAATCTTAGCAAACTGTTACATGCAACGCTGGAGCTAGGACTACCAGGAAAACTTGTTTCCCTTACAAGGATGACCCTCACAAACACGAGATGCCAAGTTAAAATAGGGAACATGCTCTCTGAGGAATTCGTGGTGGTTGATGGTCTGAGACAAGGTGACCCACTGTCGCCATTGCTCTTCAATTTAGCCCTCGAAACAGCAGCGCGTGCGATCCGAACAAACCCAGGAGGAACAATATGCAATAGGATGACGCAACATTTAGCCTATGCGGATGATGTTTTCCTAACTGGCAGGACTAAAGCAGCACTCTCAGGAGCCTTCCGGGAATTCCACCAAGCAGGAGAGAAAATGGGTTTGCGTATAAACGAGGCCAAGACCATGTACATGTGTAGCTCAAGAAGGAATGTTGAGGTAGAAGAACAAGCCCCGTTTATGGAGTTCAGCTTTAAGCAAACTCAGAATTTTAAATACCTGGGCGCAATAGTAACAGACAACAACCAGATAGAGGAAGATATAAAAGCAAGACTTGTCGCTGGTAATTATTGTTACTATGCAATACAAAAGGCTCTTAAAACTGGGCAATTGTCAAAAAGGGGCAAGATCACCTTGTATGAAACTATTATCAGGCCAATAGCGACATATGGTAGTGAAAGTTGGGTCCTGAGTAAATAAGCTGAGAGAATGGTGAATGTCTGGGAGAGGAAAATACTGCGGCGGATTTATGGGCCCATCAACGACCAGGGAACATGGAGGATCCGTAACAATGCAGAACTCCGACAACTTCATGGAGATCCAGGCTTGGTTTCCTTCGTAAAAAGAGCTAGATTGAGATGGTTGGGCCATGTGATGAGGATGCCAGAGACAAGAGGGCCCAGAAGACTGTTGTTTGGGAAGCTCGGTGGTAAAAGAACCAAAGGAAGGCCCCGTACGAGATGGTTAGATAATGTGGAGACCGATCTTCACCAGCTGGGAATCAGACATTGGAGAAGACTTGCTGGGGACCGAAGTGAGTGGCAGACAGTGGTGGATGAGGCCCAGGTCCTTGTAGGACCGTAGTGCCAAGGAGTGAGTGAGTGATGTTATTGTAATTTTATTTTAAATTATTACTATTTCATTTACACTTAACTTTTTAATATCATTTCATTAACATTTTGTGCAATGTAAATAACAATTTTACTGCCAACATTTCGGCTTAAAAGCATCTTGATGCCACATGTTCACCTATTGTTAACGTTTACAATCAGAACTTTATTTGACAACTTGGTCATTTGGACAGTGTAGCTTCTGGGGACTTTTTTTTGTATTTAGAAAAAAAAATCCTCAATGCTCCACACTTTGTAACGAACAAAGTAATCCACAATGACCTTCATGTCTCATTTGATGCTGATTTGGCCCGAGCCCGATATTAAAATTTTTATGAAAAACGTGAAAAAACCAATTCCTGATAATCCTCCGAGGCGTCTGAAAAGAAGATGACCTCGTGATCTTTTAAGTTTGTTATTTGAGTACTACCACAGGGTAGTTTCTCTACTTATCTTTGTTCATGTCAAGATGTACCATCCATTCTATTTACCTGTATTAGTATAAAACAGTTGTGAATTTCATTGAATAAAAAAAAAAAGTGAATAAGCAACTCTGATGAAGATATAGCAATGAACTTTGGGACAGAATTAATAAAATATTGCTTAGCTACGGAACCCTTTTGTTAGTTATCTAATTGAATATCAATGAGTGACATGCAACAGGAAACATTACGGACGTATCCATTTTCGACGTCAAAGAATGCAACGCTGTATTAGGGAGCGAAAACGCCAAGGGGGAAATACGTAACTAGCTTAATAGAATAGAATCTAATGATGAATAGTTATAAGCGACATGCTGAATACTAAAATAATTTTTATCTACTGGACCTCGGTTCTAGGGTGTCTTATTCTTTTCGAAGTAAGTGGATACTTGTACAGGTTAAGCATTATTCCAAATCGGGAAAAAAATCAATAAATATCAATAACACTAATAAGGCTTGGTGAACCCAAAGGCTCGATGCCGATACCACCAATCTCTGCTCACAAACTTCTATACACGGACTATTATCCTAACCTAAATCCTCTAGATAACTCAAAATATTAAATAGAATAATGAAATATTTAATATGATTTATTTCTTGCATAGAATTGTGAATGATCCGAAATATAGAAACAGTTGAGCTCACGATTAATAAATGATTGACTTTTTCAACAAATAAAAATCAAATTCCTCTGTTAATTTCTTAACTATTAAAGGTGTGAAACTTTATTTTTATAATTATACTAATTTTTTTTTCAACTTGGTAATTAAGGAAGAAAAAAAAATGTTACCAGCCACGGATGGCCCTGTGGGATCTACCTTGGGCTCATCCAGGCTCTATAGAGTTGGTTTGGCCTGGCAATTGTCCTTAAAACAGTACGGTTTCTACCATATATTAAACCCAAGATATTTCGAGGGTTGTAGTGGGACAGAATTTTTTATTCTTTTGAGAAAAAAATGGTAATATAAATAGAAAAAATAGCTGTAGCCTAACAAAAAAAAAAAAAAAACACCCAATCATTTCACTTTATTAAGATTTGATTTTTTGTTAGCTGTTAGAAAAAAAATTAATAAAACTTAAAAGGTGAAAAAAAATAAGCCTTAAACATATCAAACATTGGAATAACTCTTCAGAAAAAAAAATAATAACAAATAATGCTGTTTTTTTTTTTTTTAATACAAATTTTACTGTCCTAAAAGCTTCGTTTTCGATGCTTATTATAGCTGGTCCTATTAAAAATTAAATCTCAAGAATTTAAGTGGCTTATTTACCAAGCTGAAAATTTATTAGTTATATCAGGATTATTGGTCATTTATACCGGATTATATTTATAAAAAACGAAATTTAAAATTAAATAAAAAACATAAAGATTTCTTATTGCAGGGATAAACGTTGAGTGTAAAGCTGTGAGACCGCACAGCCAGACTAAGTTCACAGACGTATAGAGCTATTTGTGGCTTACCACCAACTCTGTAGGCTTGTGAAGTATGTTTTGCGATTCGGACTTACAGCAAGTCCCTCCAGTGAGACAAACACATTCCCTCTTATCAGGAAACTGTTGGGGGAAAAAACCGGGACATTTGTTACATAAAGATATGTTTCGTTTTTATCCACGGACCATGGATCAAAGAAAAATCTTGTAACCAGTATCTTATGGTATTTAGCGAATTCTGCATTCTTTTTTTATTGATTATTTTGTCAGATTTAGATTTGTTGAAATTTTCCGAATAATATCCTACCGATGATTTATGTATCAAGTTGTATCCTTAATTTATTACATTTGTTTTGTTATTTGCCCTGAACTTATAGTCTGTAGTTTTACTTTCAATTGCATGACAACGTCTTAAAACTAAGTAAATACATATAGAATTAAAATTTAAGGTATTTTTTTAATCTTTAGTTTAGTGGGTTTTTTTTTTAGAATTTAAAAAAAAAGAAAAGGCATAGTATTATTGATTGAGATAAATAGATACCCGCCATAAACTTCTTATATTATATGAGAAAATTCTCTTATATAGGGAAAAAAATTTATTATTAAGCCAACGTTTCGACCTACATTGCAGGTCTTCATCAGGGCTATTTGATGGCCAGGGGTTCTTATATGTAGATTAGTACAACATGTAGATTCTCAAAATTAAAAGAGAGTGTTAATCTAATAAATAAAAAAATAACTGACAAAAAAATGTTTTTAAATTAAATAAATTAAAAGTTAAAATTTCAAATAAATTCAAAAAACTCTTAAAATTTCTGTACATAACGCAATTTTATTAGCAGAATAATACTAAATATCTATTTTAAAATTACTAGACTTCTTCAACTCCCAAATAATTACAAAAGACTCATTCTAAGTCCTATTTGGACTTACGGATTTAGAGCTTTGGGGTATTCCTCTCTTGTCCAATCCTTAAAATCCAAAACCATTTGTAAAATCCTCAATGTCTCTATGTCCCATTTGTTGCTGATTAGCTCCGAACCCGATATCAATCCTTTTATGACAAATATTCCCACTCAAACCCACTATTCCCAAACCTAGCTACCTCATCAATGCCCGGCAATCCTCCGGGAAAAGAAGATGGCCTCGTGGCCTTTTAAGTTGAATTTGTTATTTGAGCACTTTATCTACTTGCCTTATGCTAGGACATTATATATCATGACAATATTCACTTTTTGCATTATTATAATGCAGTTGTAAATTTCAATAAATAAATTTAAAAGACAAAAAAGTATACATGAAGAATACATGAAAAAAAAAACTTTACTACTAAACTATCTAAAAAACAAAACAAAAAACAATCTAATTGGGGACGCCTAGAAGTCCTACACCAGAAGCAAACTAGATCCACAAAAGTTTTACAGTTAGGGACTCTAACGGCACCTTCTAGGGCAGTATTATCTCTCTCTATCTCTCTTTAGGAGAACGGAAATGCAGGAATACTAAGCTCTATAAAAATAATTACATTCTAAGTTTAAAATTAAGCACAAAAATAATAGAACAAGACAAAAAAAAGAAAGCCTATAGACTCTCAAAAATCCGATGTATCTTACAATGGTAACTGTTAAAAAATACAGGAACACTCAAAAAATGTGAGTCCGAAATTGTTAAACAATTAGCATTGTTAATAAATATAGTTTTTATTTTTTTGATCAAAAAATAAAACTAAGTAAGTAATATTCATAAAGTTGCAATATACGCAGACTACATTGAAAAATGAAATGGCTTTTTAGAATATATTCTTATTAATAAACTACATCTTATTTAATCATTTAAATGTGTAATTAATAGTAATAAAAATCTTAAAAACCATTATGCATGATGCGGTGTATTGATCAAATATGAAGTATTAATTATTTAAAAAAGTGAATTATTATCTCACTTCTACTTGTAAGATGAAAACTACAGTCATTTCCGTGATATTTAACTGTAATAATTGGAATATGTATTGAATAAACTCCATACATGACCAAATATTGTAAAACTTACTTAGATATGAATATGATCGGATTTTACGATTATGAATTTAAGAAAACACAGGAACACTCAAAAAGTGCATTTTCTCATAAATTAAAAAAAAAAGTTTAACTCTGTTAAAAAATTATGTAGCTTTAGTAATAAATTTAACTTATTGTTGTTTGGATCAAGAAATAAAACTGAGAAATATTCAGAAAGCAGGAATTTCAATATAGCGAATGGAACAGTGAAATGGCATTACGATATTTTTTTTTATCTGTAAAAAGATCCTAAAATTAAAAAAAAAGATTTTATTTAATTTTAAAAAAACACTCACTAGAGTGTAAGCAATAAGAAATGAAATGAACTACAATTTTAATTATTCATTTATTATATTTCATTTTAGTTTAAGTAAGAAATTACTCAGGAATATAAATATTTTTGACAGATCTTTCATAAGTACAAGGAAAAAAGCTTGCTTCCGAAAAGTTAAAAAAACAGAAATAATTACTTATAAGTATGGCCCTTCAGATTGGGTAATGATGAGGAAATGTGAATAAATTGTTTTCCAAAATATTTCAATAACGGTATAAGATACTTCTCCTTGCCAGATTATGTTTAAAGGAAAATATTTAAACAAATAATCACAAAAACTAATTAACTCGAGCTTATTGGACCAAAATATTAAGGAAGAGCACATCCCTGCGCATTATTAGTTTTTATTTTTGTAAATATCAATGCATAAAACAACTCCAACATGATTTTAAAAATATTTAAACAAGTTTTAATTCAATCTATATTTTATTATTATTACTAACTTATTTATTTATGAAGTTACAAAATAATTAATAAACTAATATTAATACTAATTATATCAGAGTACCTCATATCACAAGGTACCTCTACTTGAACGTTAACGTTAAATGAACTGTATGATTAGTAAGATGGGGGTTGGAATCTCTCTAATTATTTCATTTTATTTATGGTATGATATACATAAAACGAAGTTTCATGAGATGACTGAGGAATAGTTATGACAGAACAGAAGAAAAAACATGATTCAGAAAAGTTTAAAAAAAATAAAAATATTACCCATATGAACGGCCCTTCAGAATAGACAATGATAAGGAAATGTGAACAAATTGTTTTCCAAAATATTTCAATAACGGTATAAGATACTTCTCCTTGCCAGATTATGTTTAAAGGAAAATATTTAAACAAATAATCACAAAAACTAATTAACTCGAGCTTATTGGACCAAAATATTAAGGAAGAGCACATCCCTGCGCATTATTAGTTTTTATTTTTGTAAATATAGGAATGGATACTTCTCTCTGTCACAATTATACTTGAAGCAAAATTTTAAATCCGGTATAAGATCCGCAGTTTGTCGCTTCGAGCTATATCGAGTTTTAACTTTTCATTCGTTTTCCTTACAAAATTTTCCAAAAATACAATAATGAGCTTTAGGTATGGATAAGGGAATGTAATTATGGGAAATGTGTATATTTCGGTTAGCATTACATCAAGGTATGAACGTTTCAATAAACATTTCGAAGTACATATAGATGATTCTAAAACCTAGACACTCTATCCAGAATAGAATAAAATAGAAAAATAATTTCATTCCGGTACCAGGTCCCTTAAGAATAACAGAATAACAAAATTTAATGAATTTATATCTGGCTAAAGGGCTAAATTATAAGAATGATATAATATTAAAATTACATGAAAATAAATATAGACTAAAATGTAAAGA
This sequence comes from Arma custos, assembly GCA_037127475.1. Taxonomy (NCBI): domain Eukaryota; kingdom Metazoa; phylum Arthropoda; class Insecta; order Hemiptera; family Pentatomidae; genus Arma; species Arma custos. The sequence goes on from CM073761.1 coordinate 39,813,866, forward strand.
AAAAATGGAATAAAAATCTAAATTAACAAGAATTAAGCTGAGGGAAAAAATAATTTAATGATTGTTTTGTAGACAACTGTCAACCCTTGACACCATTATAAGCCCTGATGAAGAACTGCAATGTGGGTGAAAACGTTGGCTTTAAAATAAATAGGTTTCCTTATTAAAGAGAATTTTTCAAAATACTATTATTATTTTCGAGAATACTGTTAAAATGGAAACAAATAAAAAGTTAAAACTTGCGGCTTAACTCGAAGCGACAACCTGCGGAGTTGATCACCGGGATAGATACTCCTCTTTATCAGATTTATTCTGGAAGTAAATTGTTAAAAAAAAATAATCAGGATAAACTTCTGCCTATTGATATCGAAATTTTAAGGGCTCGTCCTGCAAAATCCCCTACCGATTCCGGAAGGACCCATTTAAAACAAGAAGGAAAGCAATTTCCAACGACCAGTGTAGTTAATCCCATTCTAAAATTTTCCATTCTGAGGACCCTTAATGGGCCCATAGTTGAAAAATTGCCCCCATAGAGGCGTTTGAGGGGGGAGGGACCTGAAGGGCTGGTGGAGGTGGGGGGGGGGAGTTTGTATAAGGGCACTGATCACAAAAGGGAATAGGACGAGGCTTCCCCTAGTTTGAAAGGGGATTAACTTCTGGCAGTAAATTTACTTGAGACCAACTCGCTTCTAATACTCTTACCGTAAACCACAAGAAAAGGTTCAATAATTCGTCATCCTGAGGCTCCCTTCCAAAGGCAAAACTCCTTCGGAGTCGGAAATAGCGGTTTCTTGATTGATTTTAGGGTCGAATGATCAAACCTACTGGATCACTTTCCGAAGAGGAAACTTTAGGCCACCTTTAGAAAAGAATAAAATGAGAGGGAGTGAGGGAGGGGATTTCTTAGATAAGGAAATAATGAATCGTCGAAGAAGTAGAAAAAAAGAAAGAAATGGCTGCTCATTCCAGAAGTGAGCAACCCTTTGTTGAAATTTGAAATACACGCTTTCATAGGAAAAACCATTACCACTACAACCAATGACTTGGTAGAGACTGTCCTGTTTCTTGGACAACGGTTTTGCAAAGAGGTGTTTGTCCTAGATTACACACACTCATCCACCAGATTTTACCCCTATTTTGGGCACCCACTTTATATAGGTTGAGTGTGCCCCAGGAGGGTCCTAGATCCCATAAGATCCATCCCCGGCTTCTTACAGATTAAATAAAAGTCTGCCAGCAGTGTAATTTGAACGCAGGACCTTTGGCACGGAAACTCAGCGCTCTACCACTGAGCCACTATAATAGAAAGAAAAACTAAAATGTAGAAAATAATTTTCAAAGCGTGTATTAAAGCGTAATAATCTTTGAGACAAGCATAAGACATATTTATGGTAGTGATACAAAGAAAAGTATATATTTTTTAATTACATCTTCTTCATGGCAGCTAAGTCTATATGTTTCAAATAACAGTAAGTATTAAGTGATAGTTCAAGGAAATCAAATTTTGGGGAAAATACGTTTCAAACTTACTTTATGGGATATGTCGATCCGTCCATCCATCTTTTCCGCGAAGCCAGTTCGAATAATTGACTGTCGGATAATCGACGCACTAAGACAGTACATAAGCATACTATGTTCCAAAAACCCAAACCTTTATTACTTTCAGTAAATACCTTACTTAAAATTCTTATAACGCAGGAATATAAACATGAGAATTTATTTCATATCCTCTTAACTTTAACCGAAGGAGTTTTCAAAGCAGGAACAAGGTAGCTCAATGTCTAGAGCGCTAAGTTGACATGCTGAAGGCCCCGGATTCAAACACGGCTGTGGAAGACAAATTATTTAATATGTTAACAGCGGATGGACCATGCGAGATCTACAGACAGACCTAGCCTCTATAAAATGGGTACCCTTAATAGGGGGAAAACCTGGCGATTGAGCATGATCTCCCACAAATCAGCAATATGACCGGCACATCCGTTATCCTAGAAACACTCCAGTCTCTACAATGTACTGAACCCTGGACCTTTTATTGATTGAACAGAAATATTCCTAAAAATTTAGAAACTGTTAAAATATAGTTTAATAAGCTAAACACCTTTTATTGATTGAACAGATATATTCCTAAAAATTTAGAAACTGTTAAAATATAATTTAATAAGCTAATAACAAATTAAATAAAATTCACAATGATTTAAAATCATATGGAAGTAATGGTATACAGATTTCTACTGGAAAGAAGATTAATTGGTTAACTAATTAATTAATTAAAGCGTATCAATGATTGATAAATCGTGATCAGCTCATAAAGATCAAATTATACAACAATAAATATTGAAATCATTGAGGATCGGTTTGTATCTCAATAATACATAATATGTATTATGTTAAGGAGACGTTTTACCTCGAGGTCAGATATCTTTATGAGGAACCAGATAATTATAAATTTATTTATAAGAAACACCTGAGAAAAGCTTCAGTATTATATGATAATGAGAAGGATTTTTATTTGATAATGCAACATTAAAACGATTCTTTACATTACACTTTTTATTACCTTTTGTAATTACAGCCTTAGTTATTATTGACTATTTTTTGTACTATTTAACAAACACTACTTTTTAATGAATTTAATTCTATTTATTCAGAATTATTATTAATAATTATAAATTCAGGGTGTCCCATTTCGAGTGTATCCAACGTTTTCAACTTTTAAACGGAACGAAATTCAGAAAAACGATTCAGGTAAAAGTTGTAGTTATTCAGACCTAGTTTGAAGAAATAAAAAAAAAACATTTTTTGGTTTTTCACATTGGTCAATATCGACCTTCAAAAAAATGTGGTTTACTCTTAACCCCCATTTATTTTTCTGAAATGTACAATCCAAAACATGGAAAAAATGTATGTAACATTTGTTTCTATCTTTCATAGTTTAAGTAGAAAAAGCATTCAAAGTTGACTACATCAATATACCTCCTTTACGAGGAAACGTAATGTAGCATTAAGTTATTTTATTTAAGAGTTTTTAGTCGAAATATCTTACTAATCAAGGTATTTTGAATCTTTCAGAAAATGTCTGTACATTTAAAAACCTTCTGTGAAGACAGCGTACTGAAGTAGTGAGCTTCAGATAATTCTACTTGACCTATGAAAGGTATAAAAAAATGTTACATGCATTTTTTCCATGTTTTGTATTGTACATTTCAGAAAAATAAAAATAAATGGGGGTCAAGAGGAAACTATATTTTTTGAAGGTCGATATTGACCACTTAAAGTGAAAAACCAAAAAATGTTTTTTTTTTTTTATTTCTTCAAACTAGCCCTGAATAACTACAACTTTTACCTGAATCGTTATTCTGAATTTTGTTTCGTTTAAAAGTTAAAAACGTTTGATCCACTTGAAATGGGACACCCTGTATATTTAGGGTTATAACATTTATATGAATAATAAAGTGTTTTAAAGTAACGATGTTTTGCCTAACAAATTCAATTTTATTAATGCGCCCATAGCTCATACTAATGTGCTACTTTATGACACACAATCATACTGCTAAGATCGTGTTTAACCAGAGGGTGCCACCCTTACTATACACCCCCTCGATACCCCCTATAAACCCATTTCATAAATAGGGGGTTCCAGTTACCCCACATTGGCCTGATGTCTGAGCGTAGGTCTGGTGTGAAGGGCCTGAAGGTCACACGGTTGGTAGGTTCGCTTCCCTGGGGTCCACACATTATGAAATAGAAGATCCCCAAATTGATAAACGGTTATCACCCCTCAAACAGGCAAAAGCCTAATTTGTTATCGATTTTTGCTTGCAGATGCACTTATGGTCCCACTACAAATGGGAGGGGTCTGTCAAAGGTTTGAAATTTATGGAGTAATGTTCTATTAATTTTTTTTTCTGTCGTTAATGAAAGTTTATGGTGAAGAAAATCGAGCAATCTGTTACTTCCCGACTGTTATTTCTTTCATATGTATGTATATATGTGTATATATATATATATATATATATATATATATATATATATATATATATATTATACTATATATATATATTATATATTTATACAAGTAATCCTCAGCATTTATCTCCCTATTACTAACCACGACTACACATATCCATTTCACTATGTTCCACAAAACCAGCCAAAAATTTTACGACTTTATAAATATCTAGGGAATTCATAAATATATTTGGTCGCTTCGTAAGAAATGCCCATTTTTTTTACTTCTAAAATTCAAAGTGAAATTATTTCTGTTGTTAATTATGTTTATGTAGATTGTTATGGACTGTTATTAATCTTCACTTTTTAGATAACATTTACTATCACCGAGTGAGCGGAGAGGCTAGCCGAAGGTCCTAAAAAGAAGGTTTAAATACCATCAGTTGTACTTAGACATCAACTGGAGATGGATCCTATGGGATCTAGAACTCTTAAGAGGCTCACCCAGCCTCCATGTTAGTTGATACCCAGCATAATGGGGAAATCTGGCGGTTGAGTGAGATCTAGGACAATTTTTATTATATATATTTATGCCTAATATAATTTGGTACAACACATTCACAAAAGTAATATGCTGTACCAAACAGACCAGTCTCAAACTTCAAAAACTTTGACAAATTTAGATATATCTGTACAGAATCACATATACAATAAAAGAAAAAAATTATACAAAAAAAAAAAGTCTAGGACAAATCACTTTGCTGTTCAACCGTTGTCCTAGAAACATTACAGTCTCACGTACTGAACCCAAGACCCTTCATGAATTTTAGTGGTTAATTTTTTTTTTATTTACCATCACTGCAATTGAACTAGAGATGTGCCGGATCTTTAGCAAACTATATCCGCGGATACGGATCTTAACTTTTTTCCTCAATCGATGTCCGTGCGCATGAGCTAATAGTTTTCGCCACTTGAAGGTTTGCGTGGCAGACGACATTAGGTTAGGTACATGTTTCGAGTTTTCGAATAGCACTGGGCGGCATAGATAAAGTTGGAAGTGAGTTATAAAATTGTCAACAAAGAAGTTTTTCTTTAAACCTTGAATGTATTGCCTGAGTCAAATGTTAAATGTCAATAGTTTTTCACTGCTACCTAATAACCAGTATTTTAAATAGGGTTAAATTATCAGGGTTATTTTAAATTTACTGAAAACCACTTAGGTACGTGTTAGTAACAGCAACACACTGTAAACAGCAAATTTTGTTCTGGACAAACATCAACAACTAAATCAAAATTTAGTTTTTCCATACAAACTAAGATCAGCTGATCGGTTATTTGAATGCAGGACTGAGAGGGAGAGAGTGAGAGAGAGTGAGAGAGAGTGTGTGTACTTTTGGTAGAAACTGTATTGTTTCAAGGACAACGATTGTGCAGAGAGGTGATTTTTCCGAGATCACCCCAGGTTTTCCATCCAATTCAGAGTACAAATGTAGAGAGTCTGGATGAGCCCAAAGAGGATCAGAAGATCCCAGGATCCAAGTAAGTTAACAGAACAAACAATTTGTTGGCCAATGCCGGATTTTAACTATTGTAACTACAACTACAAAAATTAAAGGTCTAAAAAACTTCATTTTTTTAGTCATGGCTATTGTAATCAATAAAACAACAACGGGATTTATTTTTTTATTTAATCATAAGTAGTGGACAAGATACCTTATCGTTGACTTTATCTTGACGAGTGGATTACTCGGAGCTATCACGCTACACTGGAACGCCAAGAAACGGTACTAAAGCCAACTCTATAACACAGTACTGTTATACTTCGGATAATCTAAAATAGTCGCCTACTTATGTGCTTTTCAAGTATGTATCCAAATATATTATTATATATTTTATTGACGAAATCCTACTGACATGTCATAATAAGGTAGAACTTCGCTTATCCGAACTGTCTTCGCGGAAGAGGTACATGTAGAAATCGACATTACCATTCATAGAAACCGTTTTTGAATAGTATCTTTTCTAAAATTTTATATTTCCTGTAACTATTATTCAATACTTGATACTAAATGTTAAGAATTAAAGACTTAGCTGTCATTATTAGAGAATTAGCTATGCCACTCAGGAAGGCTATTGGGTTCAGTACATGGTAGAGACTGACAATGGTCCTGCAAGGAGGTGATTTTTCGGAGATCAAACAACCTCAGGTTTTTCCTGTCAAGGAGTACCCACTTTATAAAGGCTGAGTGAGCCCCAGGAGGGGCCCGCAGGTCCCAGATGGTTTAATCATGGCTATTAATAGATTAAATAATTTATCTGTCGTGGCTCCATTTGAATCCAGGACTTTCAGCGCAGCAACTCAGCGCTCTACAAACTGAGGCACACCTCTCCCTATTAAATATTTTAGGAACAGAAAAAATGGTATTATATTTAAGGTTTATCATTGAACTAGCTAATTAATCATGCTATTTAGTTCTATCCAAGCTTTTACGAATACTATTCATACCATCACAGAACTACTGCGTTTAAGCTGAGTTTAATTTAGTAAGAGTGATGACCAGGCAAAGCCCCAGACTATCAATAGTACTTATTGTACTTCATTGCCTTCGTTTAAAAAGACCTCTCGATGGCCGAACTCCCCACCCGCGAAGACCCGCATGCTAGGAAATGCAGGTCCGGTAGACATAATAGAACTGAGTTAGTCAAAATCGATCCTCTGTTAAAGCTGACTATTGCCGCCATTAATAAGGGGGAAGCCGCCGGAGGCACCGAGATTAGCCAATGTAAAGAAAGGAAGGCAACTGGTCCATGATTCCTTTAATTAAAGTGACTGGAACCTTTCCACTGGTGGAACTTAACTTGCCTTATCGCTAAGTCCCTCTTCATGACTTTCTTTCAAATCATCCATTTATGTTTACCAATATATAACATGACGTTTATGGCATTCCCGTAATCTATTTTAAATAGAACAACAATAGACAGTGGAACCTATAGGGTCAATGAGGTACACACATTCATCTACACACTCCAATGGAAACATGAACATAAAATAACGCTTCTTATGTAAGAGAACTTGTTGCGGATCTGTTTGACGTCCTAAGTAAATGTAAATCTCGTCAACTTCAATCAATCGACTGGAAATCCGCATGCATGTGCAGATTTTGACCAATCAGCGACGCACACTCCGAAAAAAACAGAAGTGATGCGATTGAAAATATACCAATTCATCATTTGCGTCGTTCGCAGAAAACCTGTTCCATGGTACAAGATATGGTTAGGTATACCTGTAACTTACTGGAGAATGTTCACAAACATAGGAACAACGTACAATCCAGTAGCTAAACCTCGTATAAATATAAATATTGTGGAATAGAATACACATACAATATAATCTATTACTGTATTTAAGTTCTTTCGAAGAGGAGGATATTCATTTCTTGTCTTTATTAACAGGGAGTGGGATAGCTGTGTGTGTAGAGTGCTAAGTTGCTGGTTCAAATCCTTCTGTGGGAGATATGGTTTTTAATCTGTTAACAGCTGAATATGGATCCTGAGGAATGACACCTTCCTGGGGCTCACTCGGCCTCTATGAAGTTGTTAACTGTAATTAGGGCAGGAACCTGACGGCTGAGCATGGTTTCGGAGTAATGAACTCCCTGCACAACCGTTGTTCTAAAATCAGTACTGACAACCATGTACTGAACCACAACCTCTTCATGGGTTGCAGTGGTATAGTTTTTTTTTGTATTCTTTTATTATGTAAAAAATTAAGCTTAAATGAACCTCCCCTACCTTAGTCATCTATCTTTACTCTCGCTGAATCTCAAAACTTGAAAAAATGTTAGCTTGTACCTACCAATTTTGTAGTTCTTCAAGAGAGAGGTTAGGCTAGCGCTAGCTGTAACTGGATACCGCACTTCCAAATGAGTAACATGTAACAGTACCAATAACAGAAGTGCGGTATACCGCATTCTGTGTGAGCATGGTGATTCAATGCAATGGAGAACAGAATTCGACTGTACTGTCTGGAAGAGGAATACAAAAGAACAACGATGTTTATCGTTGTGACATTCCCAAAACTAAGTAATTTGAATGAAGCATGAATGATCCCTAACAGGTACTTGATAAAGTTATGTCTGCGGGTTCGGGATGATTATTCTCCCCCAAAAAAGATGTAGAGACATCACCTCCTATCACGACACCTTATCAGGAGTTATACCTGATTACTAATTAGCGTAAGTAGATGTGATTAAGATCGGATTCGGCGGTTCTGTGACAAGCGAACAGAGAGACGAAGATCTCATCGTCACGTAACGGGGATAGATATCGTATATTACTCAACTCGGAGGGATCTCGAGGCGTATCTCTAATAACATTCGAGGGTATGAGGTGATAAAAGTTATAATAAAGCAAAATCCGCCGCTAATATTATTTATCGCTCATCAAAAGTGCATGGAATTTCAAAATCAAAAATTCAGAATCTCAAAATTAAAAAATCGTTTAAAATTAAAATTTGGGACTTCTTTGTGGGGCAGTATCACATAACGCGTCAATACGGTACCCATAAAATTTGAAACGGTATTATTAATTGGTAGGCCAATTATAGCAATGTTAAAACTGCTAACATGGCTATTTTTATAGAGTAATATTATAAGTGCAAGGGCAATGTTAATGGTAAATTAAGGAGTACATTTAAAAAAATCTGAACAACGACAAGCATAAAGGATGTTGGGTTCATCACACGGTTGAAAATAGTACAAAAAAACAACGGTTGTGGAAATCACGCTCAACCGTCAGTTAAGAGTACCCAATTTATATAGGATGGGTTGGGTTCTGCAGGTTGCAGAACAAAAAGGTCCACAATTTAGAATTATAGAAAATAAAATTTACTATAACATAATGCATACTCCTTCCATAAATAATGACAAAATCCTGTACTAATAAAGCCCATAAAAGGTCCGTGCTTCAAGTAAGACTATACTGCTTCAAAGACAACGGTTGTGGAGGGAGGTGACTCATTCGAAATCACGTTCAACAGCTAGGTTGATCTTCCAATTAAGGGTACTCATTGTATAGAGGCTGGGTGAGCCCCAGAATGGTCTGGAGGATATTATTCAGGTTCACCTCTTAAATAATAACCTACTTTAGGTGTCCTACATTGCAAGGTGTTGTGTTTTACATGTTTGTAATTAATATTTCGAAAGTTTCATTGTATGTATTACTGCAATCCTTTCACTTTAACAATTGATTTGATTATTCTCATTATTTTGCTTATTCATTATTTCTTTTGCTTTTTGTTTTCCATTATCATTGTTATTAACCTATATCTCATTGCTTAAGTTCAAAATTTAAAATAACGCTTTTATATTATAATATAACTTATGCGGATTGGCTCATTTCTAGAGCGCTGAGTTGCCGTGCTGAAGAACCTGGGTTCAAATCCCGCTCGCTGGAGGCCTGAGATGGATCTTATGGGATCTAGGGTCCTCCTACCCAAAATAAGAGGCAAAAATCTGGCTGAGCGTGATGTAGGACAAATCACATACCTGAACAACCGTTGTCCAAAAACCAGTGCAGTCTTTACCACGTACTGAACCCAAAACCTGCCATGGGTTTAGTGGTAAAGTTATAATATAAATTATTTATATTCATTCTTATAATTTTTTCCTTTTTTCAACTGGATTTATTTGAATTTCATCTTCAAGAAATAATAAAAAAATCAGCTTCCAGTCATAATTCTTTTATTGTTTTATATAAAACGTTTCGACATCATTGTGTCATTTTCAATTATTTGTTCCTATGCATTCTACCACTTTAAAATAAAATAATAATAATTACAATAATATAAAATTTGTTTACATAAATGTCCAAAATAATTTACTATGAGTATAAATACCTGGAAAGTCAGTCTCTTTATTTTTAAAAATTATTTTTAAGGAGGTCTTTTATTCTCCATAGTCAAACTTCTATTCCATTACATTAAAACCAAACTCTGATCCTTGAACCATCTAATCCCTTATTCTTATTTTTATCAGTTATTAGACTTTAGTACAATTATAACTAATTATGTTCTAAAAAGTACATTAATAAAGTAAAATTAAACTTAAAATTTAAGTATTCTTATGATCTATTATTTTTTAATTTTAAAATTGTGGATGAGTATAACTTGCTAATTTCTCCTGCCTCTTTTCTATCGTTTACAGCATTTTCTAATTTATCATTTATAAATAGAGCCTCTAAATTTTTTCTTTTTATAGTATTATCTTCTCTATGTAGAATTTTAGGCTTATCGAAGTCAAAAGTGTGCAATTCCTTTTTACAATGTGCTGATAATGCTGTACTTGTTTTAGCTTTAGGTTTAATGTTATTTTGATGGTGATATATTCTGTTTTTTAAGTGTGTACTTGTTTGTCCAATGTATATTCCATCACAATTATTACAAGTAAGTTGGTATATTAAATTTTTGTTTTCCATAATTGGTATCTTATCCTTTTGACTAGTTATAATGTTTTTGATTGGGTTTCTTGTTTTGTGTGCTATCTTCATTTCTGGTATGTCATAAATTTTAAAAGTTGGCTCGATTTTTTCTGATAAGCCTCTGATATAGGTTATACTATTATATTTAATTTTATTATGTTTTAATTCTATATCTTGTGCTTCTGTTACTATATTAATTTTATCATTGTCTATAAGTGGATCTATGTTATTAGTTTCTTTTACAAAAAAATTAGTTATTTTGGATTGAGAAGGTTTAATTTTTATTGCATTATTTTGGCTATGTATTTTTGAAAAGTTAGTAGATTCTTTAGCATTTAATTTATTTTTTATATTTATAGGTAAGTGATTATCTTTTATATTTAAATTGATTTGTTTATGCCATAAATCTTTTATTAGTTTGATTGGAAAACCATTGTTAAGAAGGATTTTGAATATTTTGTTTTTCGTTTCTTTTAAAAATTCTACATCTGTTAATTTTATTGATCTATTTATTAGATTTGATGCTATGTTTTTTATTTGATGTCTCGGGTGATTTGAATAATAATTAAGTAATTTATTGGAGGTGATATCTTTTTTATACCATTTTGTTTTAAGGTTATTATTTTGTTTTCTTATGATAGTAAGGTCTAAAAAATTTATTGAGTTATTATTTTCCAATTCTTGTGTAAATTTTATATTTTTATTTTGTTTATTTAGGATTTTACTAAAATTTTCCAAATTATTTTTATTTGTGATAATTAAAATGTCATCTATGTACTTTACCAATAACATAGGGGGGTTGTTTAATTTTTGTAGGCTATTATTAATAATGTAGTTTAGTACTATACCAGATATATTTACAGATAATCTGCCTCCCATTGGTAATCCTTTTGTTTGTTTAAAAAATTGGTTTTCGAAAGTAAAAAATCCATTTTCTGTACATAGTTTAATACCTTCCAAAAAAATGGATTTACATTTTATACTGGTATATGGTTCGATATTTTCCCAATTATCATTTATAAGTTTGTAAGCTAATTTTAATGGTATATTTGGAAACATAGATACCACATCCAAACTACTTATTATTTGATCTTGCTCTAATATCATATTGTTTAATTTATTTTTTAATTCAATTGCATTTTTAATGTCATATTCTTTACTGTTATTTAAATAATCTAAGGATTTATTTAAAAATTTTGAAAGGTTATCTGTTGGATTGTTTGTTCCATCTACAATAGGTCTACAAGGATATCCTTCCTTATGTAATTTGATTAAACCGTGAATTCTAGGGTTACTGTAATATTTATTTGATAGTTTATTTTTAAAATTTTTATCGATATATCTGTATCTAACTAACTTTTCTAAATATTTATTTATTTTAATGTTCAGTTCATTCATCGGGTTGTATCTTATACTTTTGTAAGTGTCTTTATCATTCAAAATGTCTAAAATCTTTCTCTTGTAGTCTGATTTAGTTATTATAGCTAATTTTTTAGTTTTATCAGTTTTAATTATGCATAGATCTTCATTATTTTTAAAGAAGATCTTTGTAGTTAGGATATCTTTATTTATAATTTATATAAAAAATAATAGATCATAAGAATACTTAAATTTTAAGTTTAATTTTACTTTATTAATGTACTTTTTAGAACATAATTAGTTATAATTGTACTAAAGTCTAATAACTGATAAAAATAAGAATAAGGGATTAGATGGTTCAAGGATCAGAGTTTGGTTTTAATGTAATGGAATAGAAGTTTGACTATGGAGAATAAAAGACCTCCTTAAAAATAATTTTTAAAAATAAAGAGACTGACTTTCCAGGTATTTATACTCATAGTAAATTATTTTGGACATTTATGTAAACAAATTTTATATTATTGTAATTATTATTATTTTATTTTAAAGTGGTAGAATGCATAGGAACAAATAATTGAAAATGACACAATGATGTCGAAACGTTTTATATAAAACAATAAAAGAATTATGACTGGAAGCTGATTTTTTTATTATTTCTTGAAGATTATTTATATTTTTCTATCTTGTTTACTCTGATAGCTTCTTTTTTTATACATATTTTTTTTAATACATTTTTTCTATTCCGATTATTTCGGTTTGAAATATTTTCGTATCTTGTCTATCCAGCCCTGAACGTCGGTTTCAACAAAATAGTCTGTAATTATTTAAGGATTAATTGATGAGTTACTCAAGAATAAATAAAATCGCCCACAATATATTATAGCTATATATTGTGTAATACTCAAAGCAATTCTAATCTTGAATAATAATAACAAAAATCAATATAATACTTCAACTTTCAGTGGGACAATCGGAACAAGTGAACTCCCCCAGCAAGAATAGAGCATGATTATGACCACTTAAGGCCAATAAACTCTCGAGTATTGTAAAGTATGATTAATGAAAGAATGCCAAAGAAGTCTCCGTTAGTTTTTCTCCATGTTGGAAGAGTTTTAGCAACATAAAAAAATATATAATATAAGTTTACAATATAACAATAAAACTAATTTGACAAAATTTTCTAAATTATTTCTCGGTACCTTACAACTAGGATAAACTCCGGAAAGCATAGGACTTCTCGATTTATTAAAAAATACATTATTTAGTTTAAAAAAAGAGAAAATAATAAAACTCCTGCAATCTTTTGAACTATTTCAAGGAAAATTACAGATTATACAATGCGGTTGATTTCCTGTGTCGCAATTGCCAACAAGAAAAAAGGCCGCGTCATCGCAAAGAATGTTATGCATTTTTTCACAATGACCAGCCTAAGCTGAAATCAATGCTGATGGTGATCCATTATTCAATATTTTTTTATGAAAAAAAAAATTGACTGTATTTTTTTAATGATTTTTTTCGGGACTGCAGGGTTTTGATAAGGAGTGTTATCAGAAGTAATACAAATTGTCTATAATCGGATTTAATATTTTGTTATTTCGAAACAATTTAACTGTTTTAAAGTACTTGTCCGATTATTGTAAGACAATCATAAATAATCAATGTATCCATTATTAATTAAAATATTAAATGCATCAATCCAGTAATTAACTTTTTTATGATTTATTATTTTTAGGGGTAGTAGTTGAGGGATTAAACTAACAAAGAATTTGTTAATATCAAATATAATTTTCATTTCTTATATTACATATTTTTTAAATTTATTTATTTACATTTATTTTTTCCAATTGCTTGTGCAAATATTATACTAATTTATCCCTTAATATAGAAAGAATCAATCCATCCTAGAGAATTCAAATATGAGTCAATAACAGATTAAAAAATAAATAAATGTAACTGAGATTGGATTTCCTCCCACGTTTTTCTGATTTAATTGGTGATAAAAAAATTGAGGAATCTTTATTTCATATTTTCGTTTCCATCTAATAAAAAAAATATTTAGATGGAGAAAATGGTTTATTAATGACAATTTATTGTATTGATAAACATTTATTATAAATCGAACCACCTGAATTCGCTAAACGTTGACAGGTAGTTGTTTAACAATATTTTTTTTTGTTTAAACGATAGTTTAAAGAATATACGACTGAATCTAAAGAACTGATATATATATATATATATATATATATATATATATATATAGGATTCTATTTTTCTTTTTCCTTGATTGTTTTAGGTAATATATATATATATATATATATATATATATATATATATATATATATATATGTGTGTGGTTCTAATCTAACGAAAGAACTGACTGAATAAATAAATATACATAAATATAAATAAATAATAGTGGTGTATTATTTATGCTGTTTTGCGAGGCAACTGATTAATGAAAAACTGATTCATTCTTTGGAACTTGTAAGTACACCCTATCTATTACAACTTACACAGGTCATTTTACATCTATTTTAGTGTGCTATTTAATGTTTTTACTAAAAGCTCATTTGTTCACTGTCAGGGCATGAGTATGAGACTAACCTAGTCTCGAAACGTCGCCTAAGAAGTTAAAAAAAGACTGAAACTCAAGATCTAAAACTATATATATATGAATTAAAATAAAAAAATGTTTATTCTAGGACATTGTCCCATAAGAATTACGAAATTGTAAAACATTAAAAAAAAAACTCTCTTTTCTGGTCAGAACATAAAAATAATAAAGTAAATGAATAGGAAAACAAATGTTGTAATCTAGTTAACAGGGTATGAAGAAATATTTCTATTTAAATATTTATATATATTAAAATATTTTGTCAAAATAAATAAGTTAACAATTATTTCCTGTCATAACTTGAGTTGCCGTGATATTACTGATAATTATAAAAAAAATTATAAGTTTTGTCCCAATTATGAAGCGAATTTTATATTCCCCGGTTAACAGTTAAAAACTGAGTTCATAATAACTAAAACACGAAGGGAGAGGGAAAAATACTTCAACGAGAATTCTTATTAATAATAAGAATTATTCATCGTATTTTATATACAAACGGGAAACAAAATTCAACACATCAAACCAAAACAAAGAAATTTTAAAGTTTGGAACGTTGACGAAAAATCAAAAATTAATTAGAATATACAATTTTCCTAGCAATCAAGTCTTGAGTGCCTTAATTGACAAACACAGAGAGAATAAGAAATGAGGAAATAAGCCAATCTCTATTTATGGGTCACGTTACAACGTCAAAACTCACACATTATAACTGTTGCTCAATGCAAACGATTTCTTCGAAGTTCAAAGTCCAAAGTTATCCAGTGTGTACCAACCTTGATACACACAAAATTGGAACATTAAACAATTCAGAACGAGTTGGCATCAATTGTAATGTAGTGTTACCAACTTAGCCGGAATGGATGAAGAGGGAATTCAGAATTCAATAACGCAACCCAAATAAAACATAAGCCAACTAGCTCAGCAATGAGGGAATAAATTTACATGATCAAATCTGAATAGTAAATCAAAGCCGTGGTATTGTTTTTTTTTTTTAAATAAACAATTGAAAACATTACCAAAACTAATACACTTTAGATCAACTAAAAAAAAACTAGTATCGAAAACAACTATATTATAACAATACACCAAGTAGGTATAATGGCACGAATGATACATAATGACATGGATAAAGGCAAGTAAAGAAACTACCAACTGGTAGTACTCAAATAAAACATTCAACTTTGGTCACATGGACATTTTCTTTTCAGACGCCTCGGAGGATTATCGGGAATTGCAGAGGTTGCTAGATTTGAAACTAGTGGGTTTGAGTGGGAATAAAGTCATGAAAAGTCTGCTATCGGATTTAGACCAAATCAGCTTCCAATGGGACATAAAGGTCTTTATGGATGACATCATTCGTAAAAAAGTAAGAGGCACTGAGGATTTTAGGAAGGATTGGATACGAGAGAATTTCGATGGATTTGGGTAGCCCTAAAGCTCTACTCCGTAAGCCCAAATAGGTCTTATGATAGTCACAAATATATGATTATCTGGTAATCAACTGGAAGCTTGGAGCGTTTGTCAAGTATGTATTGCAGTAGCCTGAAACGGCTAATTTAAATTTGGCATTATATTAATCGGATATGTTATTAAATGAAACATAACTCCGTTTGTTCAACTTTGGTAACTCCTGGGTAAATAAGTCACGTGTTGCCTGTACATGAATCCTGAATGAAACAGAACTAAATTTAACCGTTTGATATTAATAAAGATAGCCTAATTGACGAAACGCAAACGTCGATTTTGTCTAAATAAATTGGCTTTAGCAATTAGCGAATTTTCCATACAAACAACATCTCATTTCGCAATTACATTCACTATGTGGGTATGACAAAGCTTTTGAAACCAAACAGTTAATATATCCACTATCTATGAATAGCCCATTGTACTTATCTTCCAAAATAAATTAGAATGCAATAGGAAAAATTCCAACAGCAAAACCTTAAAATACTGGGAAAAACTAGATAGTCAACGCTTCGCCAATTCTGCCATAATAAGGACATACATAAAAAAAAAAAGTCGAATCAAATGTCACATCAACAGGCCAAACAGACTTATCAAATAGAGACAGTAATCACGCTCAGAGACATTCTACAAATAACTCCAATAAATAAATAAATTTAACGCATTTTTAAATTTAAATTATTAGCAAAAAAATTATTAAACAATACTTTTATTAATCAAAATAGGATCCTTCATTTTCAATACGCCTTCTCCCAACGTGAAACAAGCACTTCTGTCCCCGCTCTGTAGAGGTTTGGTGGCAAGAAAGAAGCGAAGTCTAGGAAGGCCCATTTCAGGGCATTTTCATTGTCAAATTTTTTATTTCTTAACAACGTAAAAAGTAGAAATCAGTTGAAGATCCGGAGAATATGGTGGGTGAGGAAGGACCTCTATATTCAGCTTCTGCAAAAGAAACGGGTGAGCTGCTGGGTCTCGGTTAATTCATGTGGGTACCCATATTTCCAGCTTTTTTGTCTTAACAAGCTCCTTAAGGTGCCTGGAATAGTCACGGCACTTGCTACAAGTTGTGAACCTAATTCACGAGTGGTTTGGGAAGGACCCGCTTCAACCAGCTCTTTCCACTTTCCCTGGTCCAACTTGGTCTTCGGCCTACCACGTTCTTTGTTAGTAAGGTCATAACAGACCGAAATTTTTCAAACTAACGGAAGATTGTTCTTTCGCTCACTGTACCTTCACCGTAAACAATATTAATGTTTCGGAACGCCTCCGTGATGCTATGGCCAAGTTTAAATTCGTAGGGAAAAATTATACGAATTTCCGGGGAAGTAATTTTCATCTTATTTATTTTTAAAACGTTGCTTCACTTTCAAAAGGAAAAGTAAGACTGATTATGAAAAAGTATTAAATGATCTTTTAAACGGTATACGTAACATAATTGTTTATGTACAAATAATCTAATCCCTAATAAAAAGAAAACTGTAAATAAACGAAACTAACATTTCATCCGTTACGACCCAATATATAATATTAGCAACAAAATTTATGGTATCAGTTCCGCAATTTGTAGCATCGAGCTGCGTCACAACAAGTTTTTTAACTTTCCATTCGTTCCCTTATTAATATTCTCCAAAAATACAAATAATCGTAAGCTTTAATAAGGAAAAAAGAGTGTAATTATGATAAATGTGTATATTTCAGCAATCATTTTATCGAGAAATGAATACCCAAGTATACATATTTCCCATAATTACACAGATTTTTCAAAGTGAAACTCACGATTATTTGTATTTTCGAGAACATCAAAAAGGAAATGAATGGAAAGTTAAAGTTTGTGACTTAAATCGAAGCGACAACTTAAGGAACTGATGCTAAGTTGATTAATATAACACGAAATTTCAAAATAAAAAATGTATTTTTGAACGACCAAGTGTGAAACTCCCTCGACCTCAATACTATTTTCGAAAAGTGCACCTACTGCACGTTTGTGTGACAGTTGCAAAATATTCGACGAAGCAAAACAAACGAAATTAGGTCGTACCGCCGATGAAGAGTAAGTCCTAGAAATAAATATCCAGCAAACGTTTTCAACGCTTCATAAAAAAAAATTGACTGTTCAGCAGTCCTCGGACCGAAGTAAAATTTTGTTAACAACAGCGGATAATTGTAACAATTATAAATTATACTATTACTCAATCTAAAATCTGAGAAAACCGAAATACAAAAACTGAGGCACTGTATGCATTTACAACTTCGTGCAATATTAATGTCTTTCTCACTTCAATATTATTTATTTCATATCAAAACTGTGAAATATTTTTTTTTTTTTAAAACTTCGCAATTCTTCGAATAAAATTTCTTATAAATTAACAACAAAAAAAAAGATACACCTTTATTGAAGTCGAAACAGTGAAGTTTATAAATTAAAAAAAAAAATTTCCAGCAACACTATGATACGATTTTAATTTCTTAAAATTATTTTGTAATAAAAAAAAATAATTGCTAGAATATAATAACGGTAATTGTGAACAATTATTACTTATGCATTTTTTATATGTTATAATTATGTTAAATGTTTACTTGAATATAATATTATTTCAAGTAAAATTTTAATATATAACTGAAAAATGAAATCAGTAAATTGATGGATATGGATAATATAAATCAATTAATATTTTTATTATTTTCGCATCCTCATACAAGACTGAAAAGACAAGAAACCGCTCGACGTTTCAGGCTACTTCAAAACATACTAGACAAACGCTCTAAGCTCCCAATTAACTACAAAAGAATCATCTACATAACCATCATACAACCTATTTGGACTTGCGGAGTAGAGCTTTGGGGCTCCACTAAGCCGTCGAATTCCTCTCGTATCCAATCCCTACAATCCAAAATCCTTCGTAAAATCCTCAATGCTCCTTATTTTGTTAAGAATAAAGACATCCATAAAGACCTTAATGTCCCATTAAGTTGCTGATTTGGCCCGAACCCGGTATCTATCCTTTCGTAACAAACTTCATTCCCACTCGAACCCACTAGTTTCAAACCTAGCTTCCTCTTCGATTCCCGATGATCCTCTGAGGTGTATGAAAAGAAGATGACCACGTGACCATAGTTGAATTTTTTATTTGAGTACTACTAGTGGGTAGTTTCTCTACTTGTCATTATCTCATGTCATTATGTATCACTTAGCCTATTAACTGTATTATTGTAATACAGTTGTAAACATCAATAAATATATGAAAAGAAAAAGTTTTCGCCAGAATGTACGTATGTATGTAAAAGAATCATTGAAGGCGATTTTCGGCCACTTCAAATTAAATCGAAACATCAAAACATTTTTCAAGGATCGATGAAAATACAATAGCTTAATTACTTTGTCTGATTATCCTGGCTAGGATCTTCAGGATTAGCAATTTTTCATATCCGAAGACACGATAGTGTCCTGTGCCAAGTACTAAGGCAAACATGACTTAACCGTTGAGGCAACAGGATAAATAGGAGTGTTTCGTATATTTTTAAAAAAAATTTTAATCTAAAAAAATGGATTAAAAGTTTAAACTACCTAAAAGCACGCTTTGATAGGAATAATAATTGATAATTGATAAGGAATTTGATAGGAAACAAAACTAAAATAAAGAAAATAATTTGCAATAAGTGTAAAATAATAATTGAGGAAGGAACGAAAAAAATCATTTCATCGTAAAAATGCTTGGTATGCTAGAAGTTAATTTTTGTAAATATTTTATTGACTGATACTGTTAAAAGCTTTCTTAATTTAAACTTATTGAAAATTATTTTCTATTATTTAGTTCTGTTTCATATTAATTGTGTTTTTTTTTTAGTTTTTTAAAAAATTATTTATTTATAATTTATTTTTATTAATTATTATTTTGATAGTGATTATTTAAAAATATTTTTGAAGAAAGATCTGCCTGACTTGGACACGACCCCTTAGTAGCTCAGCAGCTTAGAGCACTGCGACGGAGATGCAGACGACCCGTGTTCGGATCCCGGCCAGGGCAAATCTTTTCTCTTCAAAACAAAAATATTTAAAAATATTATTTATTTAAATTCTGCCATTGGGCCTGCTGAGGAGTCTTGAATGAAATTTATCTAGAAGGTATTTACTACGATTATCGACTTAGGAGTAGAGGAGTGACATAGTGGGAGAGGGTGTAGTTGCCGCGCCGAAGATCCTGGATTCAAATCCCGCTCGTTGGTAGGCTTTTATTTAATCCTGAGATCCTATGGGATCTATGACCCTTCTTCAGCTTACCCAGCCTCTATAAAGTGGGTAAGGAAAAATCTGGCGGTTGATGCACAACTTTTTTCCAAGAAACAGTGCAGTCTCTACCATGTACTGAACGCCAAAAAGTGTAGCGATTGATTTTTGGCGTCCATTCATAGTTTTTACCCCGATTTAATGACGGACAACAATCGGACCCGCCCTCCTACTTTTCATTTTCAAAACAAAATTGGATTTCTCAGATGGGAAAAATGATCTATATAGGAGAGGACCCCTGGAATCCCCACTGAGTCGCTTGTTGGGACAGCTTAATTCCTTTCCCGATATTGCCATTTCCGCGGGAGCACGAATGCAGCAACTCGGAGGAAATGAAGTACAGGAATCAGGGGATGATTCACACTACGTCAGATCCGACGGGTGTGGACACTGGCAACATCAAAGGAATCCAAATAATTCGGTCGAATAATCTGCGAGGGTGAATCAGTGATAGGTTTTGACCCCGCGGTCTAGATAAAATATTTGAGGAATGCAAGCGATAACGAGACTAAATCCGATACGATTAGGTTTTACTGTATCAACATTATATGCCATTCTTTTAAAAGAAAGATACGGGTCATTTTAACCTAAATATAAAAAAAAACCTAAACCATTACAAACCATGAAGGGTATTGGACTTAGTAGATGGTAGAGACTGTTTCCAAGGTAAAGGTTGCACGGCGATTTGTCCGAGATCACGAAAGATTTCTCTCCTCCCCCCTGCAAAGGTTTAAAACGGTACCCGTTTTATAGTGGCTGGGTGAGACCCAGGAAGGCCAGAACCCACAGGGTCTAAAAAAGCCTGTTAACAGATTAGATAATTTATCAGCCTCGGTCGGACTTAAACTCGGCATAACAGTTCACCACTACCCCTACCACCCAGCTTGCAATCTGGGGAGTACTGGAAACCAGATCAACAAAAGAAGAATGCTTTTTATTTTCCTGAAGTAAAATATTGCGAGGAACGTGTTTTCTTATATGTAAGAGAACTGTAGAAATCTTCTTAAATGTAATAGACCAGGCAAGGTACTAATAGTTAAAATCAATGATTTGACAGTAGGGACAATAGCACAAAACGTGAAAGGGAGGATTGACTTATTGTGCATCGAACCTCGGAGTTAATATAAGTCTGTTGGAATGAAAACATTTTTTAACTTTTAACCAAGACTACATCATTGTTTGTGCATCCATCACATGGTTTTTAGATATGATATGTTTCCTAAGTTCGTTACATAAATGTTAATTAAATCAGGAGACTAGCCTAAGCCAAATGTTACAGAAGCCTAATAGTATAACCATGCTCAAAAACTAAATGTGAAAAGAAACACGATTCCCCGACTACCCAGAGAATTCGCGGATTCAGAACCTAAATAACCATGCCCAAAACGAATGCAAGATTGGTTTTCATTAAGTCATATCAGCTTATTATGGAAATCACGCCTCATGCGTGCATGGAAAAAAATGTTAAAGCAGTTGATCATGTAAATTTCAGAACAACAGATTCGAAATGCAAATTTTAAAAAATGGACAGATGTGGATTGGGGAAAGTAGTGTTTAAACCATCCATATTTTTTTTTCTAATCATTCCTTAACAGTATTTTAACCAGGCCATCCAATATTTTCCTTTTTCAGAACAATTTTGATTATTAAATGTTTAGAAATAGGATCAGGTTTGGTAAAGAATGTCTTATCGTCTGTTTATTGATTTTACAAGCATGTTATACGTATCGATATAGCATACTAACATTATAGCACTTTAATATATATACTAACAAACATTTATGTAAGTTAGCTAATGAGAATGAGAGGAAAGTGGGTACTTAATAGATAACAAACGACTACGACGAAAAGCATGTCACCTAATGGAAGTTTGATAAGGCATCCTTGAGGGCCTCGGTTCTGCGTTTGCCAACCCCGAAGATCCATAACTCTCCAAAGGCTAAGTGAGAACTTATAGATCCGAGCTTCTTCACTTTAGTACTTAAAAGAAAATAAACTTTTGTTTATTAAATAAAACAAATAATATAAAACAAGTGAAACGAAGAAAGATGTAGGCGTAAAAATAATAAACGCACAGTTATAAATAGGTGAATATACAGATTTATAGTGATGGTCCAAGCAACAAAATGCAGTGTTACCAACCTCATTTTTAAAAAAAAAATGATATTTTCAGATAAATAAAAGAGAATAGAGAATAGAATAATTTATTGATATTTACAACTGTAATTATAGTACATTAAGTAAATCATGTATGAACAAATGACATGAAAAAAAAAACCACTTGTGGAGAAACTATCCATTGATAGCACTCCAATAAAGTTCTATAGTAGAAGGTCTCGAGGCCATCTTCTTTTCAGATGCTTCGGAGGGTTATCAGGAATATTATGGGAAGCAATTTGAGAGACTAGCGGATTCAAGTGTGTATGGAGCTTGTCATGGAAGGATAGGTATCTAGTTTGGGCCAAATCAGCAACATGGGATATTAAGATCATGATGGATGAGTTTGTTTGTGAAATAATAAGGAGCATTGAGGATTTTACGAAGGATTTTGGATTGTAAGGATTGGATATGATTGAATTGGATGGTTTAGTAGAGCCCCAAAGGTCAATTCCGTATGGCCAAATAGGTCTGATAGCTGTCATGTAAATGAGTCTTTTCTAATTAATTGGAAACTTTGAACGTTTGTCCAGTAAATGATGAAGTAGGCGAAAACGTCGAGCAGTTTCTTATCTTTTCAGTCTTGTATGAGTCAGTTAAATAAAAATTATTTTTTTCTTTTAAAGTATGATTAATTATTTTATAACTTAAAAATTATATGTGAGGCTATAAATACATAAGATATAAATACAAACAACCGAAGAGGCTATATAAAACAAAACATGTACCGCTACAATCAATTAAGGTTTTGTTTCAGTACACGGTGAAGGTAAAACTGTATTGTATCTAGGACAACGATTGTCCAAATAATATTAAAATATTTATAAAATAAAATGTTAATTACATACATAATACATGTTAAATAAAAGTGATATATTTTATACATATATATATATATATATACACACACAGATAGATAGATACATACTTTAATAATGAAGTAATGGTTTGATAGGGCGCCTCATTAATTTAAAAAAATGCAATATTTGAGATAAATAGTAATTTATCTATAATAACTAGTTGCTATTTTTTTTATTTTTAAATAGTAAATAATAGGCTTACAAGTATTATAAATTAATGAAAACTAATCAATCTTAATAAATAAATTGTATTTCAATAACCGAATTAGGAAATGATCAACAATAAATAAAAAATAAATTAAAAAAAAATCTGTATCAATACAACCTACGAAGGGGTTCGGCACATAATAGAGACTGTTATATATCTAATCCAACTGTTGTGCAAGGAGTTGATTAGGCCTAGTTTACGCTCAACCGCAAGATTATTTTACAATTAAGTGCACCCATTTTTATAGGCCTGGTGAGCTGCAGGAAGATCTGTAGAACCAACAGAGTCCATCTTTGATTGTTAATACATTAAACAATTTATCTGACATAGTGTGTTTCGAACTAAGGGATCTACAGCTCAGATGTCCTTTCCAAAAAAATATAATAAATAAAAAAAATACTCACATTATTCGAGAAATTTCGACAATATGACAAGATTTTTCACACTTACCTGAAAAAAAAATTAAATTACAATTATAAATAACAATGGATCTTTTGGCTTAAAGGAGTATGCTATGCTAATTACTGGGGGGCTTTGTAATTAGAACTCTAAACAGTCCATTTAAATGTGTTATCACTGCTTTGGACATATTATCTGACAGTAACAGACCGACATGAGTTTAAAAAGCAATGTTTCACTGTTTCAACTTCCCACTCATATTATTTAAATTGCTTTTTATTATACATAATTTTTATTTATTTTTTTAGCATCCAATTAAAAAAAATAAGTTTTAAAATAGGACACTATGTTCTCTAAAAACAATATGGAGTAGAAAAATTAAGGATTTATTTATTTAGGGGGAACGAATAATGACACAATCGCGTAAATATAGCCTTGTTCAGGAAATAAAGTAAATAATACATAAGCAATGTAGAGGATTTTATGATTGCGAAATAATAAACAAATATTACAGAATATGAAATCCAATCAAATACTTGTTTTCAATTTAGTTTTGCCGTTTCAGGCTACTTCAACACTTACTAGACATGCACACTTAGCTCCCAATTAATTACAAAAGACTCATATGCATGACTATTAAAAGGTTTTAACCTACTGAGTAGAGATTTGGGGATCTACCAAGCCATCGAACTCTTCTCGCATCCAATGGCTTAAAGGAGTATGCTATGCTAATTACTGGGGGGCTTTGTAATTAGAACTCTAAACAGTCCATTTAAATGTGTTATCACTGCTTTGGACATATTATCTGACAGTAACAGACCGACATGAGTTTAAAAAGCAATGTTTCACTGTTTCAACTTCCCACTCATATTATTTAAATTGCTTTTTATTATACATAATTTTTATTTATTTTTTTAGCATCCAATTAAAAAAAATAAGTTTTAAAATAGGACACTATGTTCTCTAAAAACAATATGGAGTAGAAAAATTAAGGATTTATTTATTTAGGGGGAACGAATAATGACACAATCGCGTAAATATAGCCTTGTTCAGGAAATAAAGTAAATAATACATAAGCAATGTAGAGGATTTTATGATTGCGAAATAATAAACAAATATTACAGAATATGAAATCCAATCAAATACTTGTTTTCAATTTAGTTTTGCCGTTTCAGGCTACTTCAACACTTACTAGACATGCACACTTAGCTCCCAATTAATTACAAAAGACTCATATGCATGACTATTAAAAGGTTTTAACCTACTGAGTAGAGATTTGGGGATCTACCAAGCCATCGAACTCTTCTCGCATCCAATCCTACGTAAAATAGTCTTTATTCATATCAATATGTAAAAAGCTTTATAGATAGACTTTTCTGCTTGTTTTTTTTTCTTTGTGCTCTAAGGCACTAAAGTCCACAATTATGTACAGTTTTGTTATTCTAAAGGGACTTGTCCCAGAATAAATAAAGAATTTATTATTATTATTATGTACCATTCAATTCACTTGTTGTTTGTATAAAATACAGTTGTAAATTTCAATGAATGAATTATTTAAAAAAAAAAAATCATTTCAGTACTACCAGGGGGTAGTTTCTCTATTTGACTCTATCCAACGTAATTACGAAGCGTTCATTCCAATTACTTGTTATATTGGTATAATACAGTTGTAATTTTTAATAAATATTATAAAAATGCTGACCCACTACAACCCATGTTTTGTGTTCAGTATGTGAAGGGACTGTACTGTTTCTTGGACACCTCCCTGTGATTTGTCCTAGATCTCGCTCAACCGCCAGACTTTCCTTCTATATTGGGTATCTACTATATAGAGGCTGGGTAAGCCCAAGGAGGGTACTAGATCCTATAGGATAAATTTCCAGCCCCTAACAGATTAAATAAAAGTCTGCCAGCAGCTGGATTCGAACCGAGAACCTTCGAAACGTCAACTCAGCGCTCTACCAATGGCCTCTCCAATCCCTAATAAATACATATATATATATATATATATATATATATATATATATATATAATCAAATTGTTCACTCAATCGCAGGGTATTTTTCAAGATTGACTAGTATGGGTAGCGTTTTATGCAGTAAAAAAAAACAAGAAATCAAACATAGCAGTCAATATACAGGGACTTTAAGTTTTAATAAAATTTGGAATAAAAGACAACGGGCCAGGAATAAGTAAAAATAGCAGTGAATTTTATTGGTAGTTTAGAAAGACGTAAAGAGAAGGACTTATGATCTTTAAGGCTCATCATAAGTCCTGAGGAACTTCACTCATTTCAACACCCGATGTGAAATAAACCAAAAGCGCATAAACGTTTATATGTTGGGTAGCGTGTCATCGATGTTTGTGTCAGGTGTAGTAGTGAATATAATAGCATATATTTATATAAATTGAGCCATAACTACTAGTAAATTAGTTAAACCTTAAGCTTCAGGACTAAAGAAAAGAACTAACCACTTAACTATTTTTATTGTATTTTTATTAACTAACCACTTAAATTTATTTTATTGAAGAGAAAAGATATGTCGGACCGAGGTACGAACAAGGATAGCTCAGGTGGTAGAGCACCATGACGGAAACATGGGAGACTCGGGTTCGAATCCCGGCCCTGGACATATCTTTTCTCACAAATAAAATAAAATAAAATAAATTATAACCAATTAACGTTTCGCCAAATCAGGCGACACCGATTTCTGTAAATATTTACAGAATACATGGTAATATAGAACAGCTACTTTGACTGAGTTATGTGATAGTAAATATTTCGCCATAAATTTTGTGAGTTTATTTATTAATTTTATTTATTTATTTATTATTATCGTACAAATGTTTATTTTCTATTTTGATTAGTTGATTGTTGTTTAATATAAATCACCAATAACCTGTTTTTTTATGATTATGAGAACAATATAGGCTCGAAACTTCGCCAAAAAAAGTTTAACGAGTATACGACTGAATCTCAAGAACTATGAAATAAGTAAGTTAAACTGGGTAGATGTTTAAAGAGTAAGAGATTTTAAAATTTAGTAAATTAAGTAAAGTGAGATTTTAATATTTGAGGAGCTGGCGAACAAAAGCGGATTAATCCACAATAATTCGTCCACACTTTTTTTTACGAATTATGATTCCTTGGACCTCGTTACGTCGATCCCTGTTAATATTTTTAATAGACATAGGCTATTAATAATATTAACGGACTGTTTTCATTAAAAATATTAACAGGGATCGACGTAACAAGGTCCAAGGCATCATAATTCGAAGAAAAGTGTGTTCGAATACCGGATTAGTCCACGGTTTTGTTCAATTATTTTACATTGTTTTTTTTTAATTAACATTATTCATACTATGTTTTTTTTAATTAACATTATTCATACTAATGTAAATACCACATGATTTTTATTATGTAGCCCCTTGGCCAGGTATCTGTTCTATTAGTACTGCACACCTTTGTTACTCATGAGAGACCTGAACCCAGAAAAAACTATTTTTCTATCCTATTCTATTGGGGAGCGTGGTAGGTTAATGGGTAGAGCGCTGAGTTGCTATGTCGAAGGTTCCGGGTTCAAATCCGTCTTTGGCAGATTATTTAATCTGACGACCCTCCAGGGGCTCACCCAGTCTCTATAAAGTGGGATAATATCTGGCGATTGAGCGTGATCAGGGACAAATACGCTCCCTGCATAACCGTTGTCCTAGAAACGTTTGTCTCTAGCATGTATTGAACGCGAGATTCTTCAGGGTTTTTTTGTTGTGTTTTTAATTACAAAGTAACTAGTAATAGTCATTATGATGTTATTGTAAAAGGCAGGGGCTTTTCATGAATCGACATGAAAATACAGTCTGAGCTCCCCCCTTCTTTAGGGTGTTTCTTTACCATAGGCACAAAGGAAAGAAGGTGAATCAGTTTTCACTGGAATTTCCCAGCTTTTTGGCATAAATGGAGGGAAATATTACATTTACTCCTTAAACAAAGACCTCTTTAAAGGAAAGTGGGTCTTCTGGTGAGGGAATGTTTTCTGTGGGTTGGCGATGTTACTTCTTCCTAAATAACCTGGTTATAAGTTTCACTGCGTATTTCTTGTTCCATTAAGTTGTGTAACTCCACTAATAGTGCAAGTCCTATTAAATAATAGGAATTTCCGAAAACAAAACTAAGGTTTCCTATTGCTATTTTAAAGAAATTTATAACTGTAAAATACATCAACTAAATAGATATAAAATGCTTAGTCCTGAATGACAGAGGGATCAACGCACAGCCTAAACCGCTGATCGTAGAGACCTGAAACTTGGAGGGTGTGTCTTTTGAATGTCGTAGGCATCCGGTAAGAAAGGATTTTCCGAAATTCTACTCCTAAGGGGGTGAGAAAGGGGGGCAAAGTTTGTATGCTTGCTCACGTGTTTCTTACTCGAAAACTCTACATATTTTCGCTGAACAAAACAAATCAACTAACTAACATAGTTCACTTGTCGCTGCTGCCGTAATGTAATCCTTTTCAATAAATTTAATAACATTACAAACTAATTCTTTACTGAAACGAACAACAGAAAACTTCTGTCCATCCCGTTTGTTGATCATTGTCAATATATGTTTCACGGCTGTGCTGATCCGTCTGTGATGAAATTTGATATGGATAATCTCAAGCCTGGTGAAGGACATAGGCTACTTTTTATTTAGGCGAAGTTTATATAAAACCGCAACCTGATTGAATAACGCACCCAGCTAAAACCACTGAACTTAGCGTCTTGAAATTCGCAGATAGGTTCTTTGTATAGCTTAAATGAGCCCTAAGAAAGGAATTTGGACAATTCCACCCCCAAGGGTTTCCCCCTTAATATAATAGGGGTTCAAAGATTGTATGGAATCCGTCAGTTTTTAAGGTAGACATCTTAAATTTCTGCTGTACGAGTAACTTATAGTTAAAAAAAAAATATTTATTTAAAATGATATGCCACGAAACTTTATGTGGCAGACCAAATTCCACGCGAGCGAAGCCATGAGCAAAGGCAAGTCAACTAAATAGACTGACCGACATATAATGGCATGACATGAAGGCAAGTAGAGTATAGAGGCAAGTACCCACTGGTAGTACACTAATAAAATTCAACTTAGAAGATCACGAGGCCATCTCCTTTTAAGACGCTATCAGGCATTGAAGAGGTTGCAAGGTTTGAGATCGTCATGAAAGGATTGATGTCAGTAACAAGTGGGACATTGAGTTCATTATGGATGAAATTGTTCGTAACACAGTAAGCATTCAGGATTGTACGAAGGATTTTGGATTGTAAGGATTGGTTAACAGATGAATACCTTAAAACCCTACTCCGTTAATACAAATTGGTCTTAAAATAATCATGTATATGAAGCTTTTGTAATTAATTGGAAGCTTAGAGAGTCCAGTAAGTGTTGAAGTAGCCTGATAGAAACGGAGTCTTTTCGTTAAAAAAAAAATATAAATCTTAATAATGTTTCAAATTGGCGTGAACGAATTATAATAATTCAGACGAGTTTTTTTTTCTTTCTTAAATTATGTATACTAAAATATGTTCATAAATTATTCAAGATACTTGTGGTAGTCTAAAAAACGTTAAAATGATTCAGTGGTCTTTCACTCTTTAGTAGTTTAGTGTAATTAAAGTTATGGTTCTGAGGTTAGAGTTAATTAGTTTTTCGACATCTGCAATCTTTCAGATTTATTACAACTGCTTCATCATAAGGTTTCTGGATAGAAAGTTAGTATATAGCTCTCTACATCACAAGATATGGGATATTATTGAAGACCCTGGCATCCTATTCTAGCATTGTAAATACATTGTACATATATTTCATGTTATCGAAAAAGGCAAACTTTCGTCGAAACTTCATACAATAGAATTAGAAGTTTTCTTATAAATGAATTTATACTAATTCTTGAAGTTTGTGATGAATACGTAATGTATTACATATAAATATTATTTAGGAAGAAAGAGGTCCGGGTGGAGGTAAAAAATTCTCTATTTGGGGATAATTGTTTATTTGGAAGCCGACGTTTCGACCCACATTGCAGGTATTCTTCAGTGCTATTATAGTGGGATCACACTTGATATTAGACTGACATCTTTACAAAGCTAAATTAATCAATATTTCCTTGACTGCTTTGACCATTATAATATAAATATATTCTGCAAAAGTGTGATGAACGCCGTGGAAAAATGTTCAGGGCTGAAGCCAACACGTCTGATATAAAATTGTAATTTTTTTACGAATTATCTGTAATAAAAATAATTAAGTACTTTATGATGTAGGTTAATTACTGTAAGAGGATAAGAGTAGTGGGAAAGATAGTTATCCGGGCAGCCCCCATTATCCGACAGCAGTTTAATCCTTTAACATCGTCTGGTGGTTTGCGACGGTGGCAAAGCTCTCTGGGCCTTCTCATGAAAATAGCATTACCCTCATATCACCTTATCGATACCAACTAACTTTTTGACGTAATTAATTTTAAAAAGTATAAAAAATAAAATGTTGTATGTTTAAATTGCTTTACAGCGAAAAACATAACTACAAAAACGGAGGTTCATATAAAAAAAAATCTGTCTCTCTACTACCCATTTTTTTAGATTTGTGTTTATTTTTCCTCCGTCGTAAGCCAACGACTTCCTGTCCTCCTGTATCGTTTAATAACATCCTACTGATTCCTGTAGAACAGGTCCGGTACTTGGGACTACACCTTGACAAACGCCCAACTTGGAATCCTCATACTAGACTGAATCGACAAGAAACAGCTCGCCGTTTCAGGCTACTTCAGCATTTACTAGAAAAACGCTTTAAGCTCCCAATTAATTACAAAAGACTCATATACATGACAATCATTTGACCCATCTGGACATACCGAATAGAGCTTTGGGGCTCCACTAAGCCATCGAATTCCTCTCTTATTCAATCCTTACAATCCAAAATCCTTCGTAAAATCCTCAATCCTCCTTACTTTTTGTAACCACCGGGTTAAACAGTGCTACCAGCGGGTAGTTTCTCTTATTTCCTTTATGTCGGGACATGATTTATCTTTTATTATATTAACTGGATGTATTCTGTAACTTCTGTACAGTTGTAAATTTCAATAAATATATTTTTTTTTTAAAAGTGTTTATTTTGCCTAACATGGTTTGTATCGACACCATTATAATGTATAATGTATAGGGAGTTTAGGAGTTTAACATCTCAAACGGCATAAAGAGACAATCGCTGGGGAATGTGGTGTTAGGATTAAGAGCAAACGTTGTAGTTGTAAATCCAACTTAATACCCTCTGGGAATCGACATCAGAGTTAGCTTTTGACTTTTATCAATAGTTCCACTTTCGACTCGAGTCATTTTGAGAACCAACCGATAATTGAGAAGTATTCCCACAAAACGTACAAGATTGAATTAACAATTGTTATTTATTATCAATTTTTTTTTGTTCTTATTTTAACTGTAGTAGTAGAAGGAAAAAGGAGATGAGACTGTAATGGTCAACTTTTCAAAATCTTTCATTACTTCTTTAGTAGTTGTCCTGGTCTTCTTTTCCCCAAAATTGCCAAATATTTGCTTTACTAGTCTGTGATTGTTCATTCATTACAGGTGTCCGAGGAATGTCAGGCATTTTAAAGGCAATAAAAAATCCTTGGACATGCTGTACTTCGGAAGGAACGTTAAACGGGGTTTCCGAGCATGTGCGAGGTCAGGTACTCGTTAAAAATCCCTATCCTAATAAAACCTGGATAGGCAAAATGTAGGGCTCCCACTGTATCATCGTTCATAGAAGCATAAAGTGACGTTAAGTGAACAAACAAACATCACAGCGGATACAAAGAATGCGTCTGAAACATTATTTTAACCATTCGTGAAAGCGATAACAAAAAGAAAATGAAAAAATAAATAAACCATCCATAATTTTTTGTTTAAAATCTTGCTTATTGTTTGATCTATTTTAGAAACGAGCAAACATTTAACCTCACTCTAATAACCATTTTACCAATAAAACTGCTAAAGTCTCATAACGAGATATGAAGTGGTTTATTAAGTGCTATCCTAAAACTCGAAATAACTAACTAGTCAACTAACCCCAATTCAGGAGTAATCAGGAAATACACCGAAAGAAATATCCATCATAGAAGAGAGACTGCAGCACATCTCATATCAACAGTCCAAACTTACTCATCCAATAGTCACCTTTTTTTAAAAGGGAGTAAAAAATCTGTGGAAGAAACTGGTCCGGGTAGAGGTCACAATGAATTCCTCGAAGAATTGGAGAAAAACTTTATTGATTAGCCAACGTTTTGACCTACTTTGTAGGTCTTCTTCAGGGCTATATGCAAAATACAGACAATTAAGAATAAAATAGGAACAAATATATTAAAACATAGTAAATATAGCTAAACAAAAGGTGAAGACAGGCAATAAAAATGATAAAGATGCACAGCAAGGTAAATATGGAGGTTAAAATGTATGAGTGTATACTATAAACAACGAATTGCCAAAAAGGTAGTAAACTACATAATGAAGAATAAAATGATAATAACACAGAAGGTGTTGAAAAGTAAAAAATTAGGTAATAAAGGTATAATTTTTTTTTTTTAATTTAATTTATTTATATTTACAACTATAATAATATTACAATAAGTAAATCTGCTATATGTACAATACGACTTGAAAAGCACTTGTGGAGAAACTACCCATCGGTAGCACTCCAAATAAAGGTATAATAAAAATAAATAAAGGTATATGTAATAAAAATAAAGGTAATAAAACGTTGGCTAATCAATTAATTTTTTCTCCAATTCTTCGAGAAATTCATTGTGACCTCTACACGGACCACTTTCTTCCACATATATTATCAAGGTCAACAATTATCATTCAATATGGAGTAAAAAATCCTTTGTTGCACCGTCCTTCTAGGGGGGATTTAAAATGGAGTTCCCGACCCATTGCAGTGCCAGGTAATCGGAAATCGTAATGATACCAGGATAGGCAAAGGTTATAAAGTTATAAACGAACAACATCTAGAATAATTATATGATACTTTTATTAAACTTTATATGGTTAAACGCAATTAAAATCTCGCATCAATTAAGATTGTCGTTAAGTTCAGACATTGCAGACCGGAAACAGGGTGGCGCTTTGAATAATGGGAAAAAAAGAGAGTTATAATTTTTCAATTAGGTCATTTTCTCTCCGACCAACTCATTTTCTCACAGATATTGAAACTCTGGGGGGAACAAGGTTAGTAAGATTGACCACCTGATTTCCACAGCCTTAGTGATATTCCTTTTGGGAAATCCATGTAAAAAGTCACACAGTGAATTCATAAGAGGGATAAATATGCATTACACAGAATGAGCGTTTCAAATGAGGCGGGCAAGATATGACGGACCAACAACACTTACGAGGAGGAAAAAATGCCTCATTCCACTATTGTTCAAGAGTTTTTTGGTGTGTGTGTTGTTGTTTTTTTATTTTTTATAGGGGTCGTTTCATATGAAATGTCTCTTTTCAAAGGAAATATTTTGTATAACAACTTTATGAAATAACAACATTTTTATTCAAAATTTGTATACATTTTTCACAACGTGTAATCAAATTTTCACTCCCAGAACAGAAAAAATCATGGTTTTGAGATGAAAGAAGTTTGAAAATGTGTTTTTGACTTGAGAATCATTAAATTTTACTCTTAAGGGAGCTTTCTAAATTTCTGAACGGATGAAAGTGTATCGGAGATAAGTCTGGCGAATAAGATCGGTGTGGGAGGACTTCTTATCCCAGCTCGTCTAGTTTCTTCACTGTCTGTCATGAAACATGAGCTCTGGCCTTGTCCTGTAAGAGCATAAGCCCCTTCCAATTAACCAATTTCTTTTTTGTTATTTATAGACAATCAAGTCCGTGCTACTTTTTTATCTATTATAGTGATTCCACTTTTTCTCTATTCCAATTTTTTATAGTGATAATTGGCCCAGAATTTCAATCTCAGTTTTAGAAATAATAAAAACGAACATTTTACATAGAACGATCCACTAATAAATTCTGTTCTTTGTCGTTGATTGTTGCTGTGGATCATCTCTTATTATGAAACAGATAATCAACGTCCTCTTCTGTTTTGAGCCGAACACACATCACACAATGACACACCTATGAAAGAATTAAGGTCGAGTTTGGACTACTGTTTCCTGTGTGGCGTGCGTGGTATAATGATCCACCGCTCGTCAGACAAAAGGGAATATTCGTGCATAAAATTAAGGGAGGTTGGAGGTGGGTGGGGACACAACAGCCAAGGTTGCCGAGAATCTAATTAGTTCTTTGAACCAGGCCCTTTCGCTACCTTTTGCACCGCCAAAGTGCAAAATAGGGCTCAAATATTTCAATGGGTTGATGGACCGGAAGTGAAGGAAGTTCCTGTAACGTGACGTCCTGATTAAAGGCTTTTCTCTTCTCGACGCTAGATTTATCTTCAGAGGTCTCCCCTCCCCCGACGTTTTAGAATACATGAAATGTCAAAGAGCATACGGGTAATGAGGGGAAGCATCGCCCGTCAATGCCTTAGTCGAGTAATCATTCAAATTATTATTATTTTTTAATATAACGTCTAAAATTAAAGTATAAAATATTTATAAAAACCAGCACCACAACTGATCTTGGGTTCAGTACTTGATAAAGACTGTACCGTTTCATACGGCTGTGCAGGGAGGTAATTTGTCCTAGATCACGATCAACTTCCAGGTTTTCCCCGAATTAAGGGAACCAACTTTATAGAGGCTGGGTGAGCCCAAGGAAGGTTTCTCCCAGCTGTTAAAAAATGACATATAATATCATGTGTTTGAACATATTAATATAGTTCTGGAGAGTTGGGTGGAAGTGAGTACGGACATCAAAATATATTCTGTCTATTATATTTTATAAATCACTCAACATATATATTGAGTTGACAGTTGATACTTAAACCCGTCACCTCGGACTCGGCACCTGCTACTGGTTGCCCTGAAGATTGCCTACATCGTAGGCCGAAACGTTGGCGCATTAAACTAAGTTTTGCATATTTTGTTATCTTTGACTCCACCACCTGACCAATCCAATCCATTATCAAAATATATATTATATATCTAGACATAAGCTAAACAGAAAATTATGTATTTAAGATATAAATATAACCCTGGATGGTTGGATGGACGTGATTATGAACTACAAAATAATTTCTGCTTATTATCTTGTATATATTATGACCAAAATATATCTTTTACATAGTAGAAACATTTTACGACATATGTTACATAGAAAATTATGTATTTTAGCATGTTAATATAGTCATGAATGATTGGATGGACATTGATCCTAATAAATAAAAAAAAGACAAATAAAAAAGGGATATGCAACGAGTTAAAAATACCTTCCTGAAGGCGTGTCGATTTTTTCCCCACTTAATTTATTCATATAGCGGCCTAGATTCCACAAATCGGACGAACGTCCCAGGAAATGAGTCAGTCATAAATATTCGTAAAATCCAAAAGCAATGAGAATCATTTTATATTTAAGTTTAATCTGTTTCATGTTTAAATATTACATGAGATAGTTAAGGCAAATTATATTTTTTTAAACTTGAGGTTTTGGTAGTAGCCGGTGACGAATGTTTGTAAACAGAGATTGGTGGTACCGGCATCGAGCCTTCAGGTTCGACAAGCCTTATTATTATTTTTATATACAAAAATTATAGTATCTGTTCCGCAGGTTGTCGCTTCGAGTTGATTACAATAAGTTTTAACTGCTTAATCTTTTTATATAATTTTTTTTAAAAATATTTTTCAACGTTTCAGGCTATTTCAACACTTACTAGACAAACGCTCTAAGTTCCCAATTAACTATAAAAGACTCATATACATGACCATCATACGACCTATTTGGACTTACGGAGTAGAGCTTTGGGGTTCCAATAAGCCATTAAATTCCTCTCGTATCCAATCCCTACAATACAAAATCCTTCGTAAAATCCTCAATGCTCCTTATTTTGTTAAGAATAAATTCATCCATAACGACCTTAATGTCCCTTTTGTTGCTGATTTGGCCCGAACCCGGTATCTATCCTTTCATAACTAACTTCATCACCACTGAAACTCTCTAGTTTCAAACCTAGCTTCCTCTTTAATTCCCGATAATCCTCCGAGGCGTCTGAAAAGAAGATGGTCACGTGACCATCTTAGTTGAACTTGTGATTTGAGTACTACCAGTGGGTAGTCTCTCTACTTGTCATTATCATGCCATTATGTATCAGTTATCCTATTTACTTGTTGTATTATTGTAATACAGTTTTAAATATCAATAAATAAATAAAATAAACAATATTTTCTAAAAATACAAATTATCGTCAGCATTAGTATCGAAACGATAATGTAATTATGGGTTTTGAGTAGATTTCGGTAATTATTTCATCAAGAAATAAAAATTTCAACTAACATTTCGAAGTATAGAAGATAAATGTTTGTTAAAACGTTCATTTATAGATCTAATTATTACCGAAGTATACACATTTCCCATAATTACATTCTCTTTTCCACAGTTAAGCTCATGATAACTTGTATTTTTGGAAAATATTAAAAGATAAAAGTTGGTGTGACACAACTTGAAGCGACAACTAGCGGAATAATTACGAAAATTATATTATAAACAAAACTTCACTGGTTTCTGGTTTAGACCATGTTGTTAAATTTTTCTTCGCCAACGTTTCGCCAGACATACTGCTAGCTTCTTCAAGGCTGGATCGAGAATGAAGTTTCTCTAGCTAGAGAATGAAGCTAGCAGTATGTCTGGCGAAACGTTGGCGAAGAAAAATTTAACAACATGGTCTAATCCAGAAACCAGTGAAGTTTTGTGTATAAATAATGGCCGTGGAAACCTGAAAGAGTATTTAATAATTATATTTTCTAAAAATATTAATTATTTATTTAAAAAACGAGGAAACCACAATTACTAATTAACATGCCATAACAATAATAATATCCATATCATTGAAAATAAAATAACTATAATACTTTTTTATTAACTTTCAGATCTTCATGAGCGATTATTGTTCGAAAATGAAATTTACTAAGCGACTAAAATTATGAATACAATTTTGACCACATTTAATAGCACAACCCGTGGCTTAGAAACAGTGCAGTCTCTATTAAGTACTGAAACCAAGACCCTTTATGGGTTGTAGTGGTACAGGTTTCACAATGAACACTTTTCTTATCCAAGAAAAATGTTTTTTTAAATTTATTTATTAGAGTTTACAACTGTATCATACAGATATAACAAGAAAATAGAATGAATGATACATACTGGACAGGGAGGAAGA
This sequence comes from Arma custos, assembly GCA_037127475.1. NCBI lineage: Eukaryota > Metazoa > Arthropoda > Insecta > Hemiptera > Pentatomidae > Arma > Arma custos. Next base: position 39,850,997 of record CM073761.1, read on the forward strand.
CAAGTAGAGGAGCTACCCACTGGTAGTACTCAAATATTTATTATCACTTTATTAATAATATAAAATTATTGTTGTTACTTTAAAGTCTTGATATAAAAGATATGGACATTTTTTTTTAATTCTACTGTAAATTTGATGTGAACTCAGGAAACAGTATCAATGGGAAAACTTATGTTCGAAAACAACAGACACCAGATGGTCGAAAAGAATGGCAATTCAGATATACCTCAAGCATCGCATTATTCCACGAATGGGTTCTTGGCGGATACGACTGTTGATTAGCAATATGTTATTTCGTAACTGGTAAATATAGTTTAGAGAGAGAGAAAAAAAATATATAATCATACATCGAGATGAAAAGGTCACGACTTCAAGTATCAGTAGTAATTTATTGTCCCTTTTATAATTTCTATTTATAATTATCTGTTCCAGGAAGTATTAAATAGAAGGAAAATTTTAACTACCAGAAGCGAAGATTAGCCAGAAACCTTTCAAAATTAAAATAAATAAAAAACTAAAGATTGGAATATGATGAATAAAATTTTTATTTTTAAACTTTTTACGAACAGGTACATAGGACTATAATCATGTCAATCACTCGATTACTAAGACAAACCAAACTTATTATTAAGACAGGCCTAAGAATTAATATTATGTGTGACTCTTCCACTACCATGCACTTCGGCCTAAAGAGGCCCATTGTGCTCGAGTCCTAAAAATCCCTAATTTAGGTCTGGACTACTGAGAAATTTAGTCTTTAAATCTCAGTTCTTGAAATTCCTTGTGTCCTCCAGGACCAAGGTGATGTCCTCTTTCGCCATAATGCTTTACATTCAAAGAGAACGTGCCAGGGGGTTTCGTGCTCCTCTGTGCACCATCTGCACCGAGGTTCTTATTCAATGCCTAAGCGATGCATATGTTTCCTGAGTTCGCAGTGCCCAGTGATGGCCTCAACCAGACTTTTGAGGTCGGTTCTCGACATGTGAGCGGCCTCTTTCTTGATTTTCTCAGAAAGTCTGTTATTGGGATCCTTTATAAAAAGTTTAGTATGCCTTTATCTTGGCTCTATCCCAACGCGATTTTATCTTCCTATTGGCTAGTTTGCTGATTGTATCCTTAGCAAGGAGAGGGGAATCCCGCACCATAGTTCTGGTCCTACTGGAGCAATTTCTGCTCCTTTCTTTGCCAGTTTGTCGGCCCTTTCATTACTTAGCTAATTCATCAAGTCTTATCCAACATTCCTCCACTAGTCTGGATTTCATTACTGCAATTTGTAATGCATTACATGCTGCCTGACTTTCAGTAAGAAAATTAATTGCCTTATTCTTGTGGTCCTTCATTCCGAAGGCACCTGCAAGTATTGCCCATATTTCCGCTTGGAATACAGTGGGTGTCATGCCCAGAGCTGAGTAATGGCCTGCGCTCTGGCATCCCCTAAACCAGAATCCCGACAGGCCTAAGGAAAAGCAACCAAAAAATCAAGAAAATTTTGGTACAGACGCCTATAATTTCTAACAATTTAGAAATAACGAATAATGAATCTAACTTCCTTTCAAAAATTCATGGGCATTAAATATTATGTCAAGTAAATACTAAACAATAATTCGGTTAAGAGGTCCGTCTGTGATAATATCTGATAATCTTCGGTCATTTGTAAAATAATTTAATAGACATACGTATCTGTGTGTATAACGAATTTTATTGATTTTGGCAGTTAATTTATATTTATTTATTTCATTTGATAATGATAAAAAAGGATACTATTAAAATGTATACAACTTAATATGAAGAAATCATGAAAAAAAATCCTAATCAGTAATAAACTTATTTTATTATACTTAAAAATCTTCTTTTGCTTGCATATGTGCCATATGAATCATTTAATCTGTTAACAGACATATATGGGCCCTATGGGATCTGATGATCTTACTGAGGCTCACCCGGCCTCTATAATTTGGTTACCTTAATTATTGGCAAAATCTGGAAGTTGAGTGTGATCATGGACAAATAACCTCCCTGCACAACCGGTGTCTTTAAAACAGTCTCTACCATGTTCTGAATTCAAGATCCTTCATGGTTTGTAGTGGTACAGGTTTTTTAATAAAAAAACTACTCATCCAATTGAATGTTCTTTAATATAATATTTAGGGATAATCATCATAGCGAATTTTGAATTCTTCCCCTTAATTACCATGAACTATGTTCAGTTAATATTTTTGAGCCGCATCAGAATTTTTATTCTTTATTTTATATCTGATTATTATTTTTTTCAAATTCTTTAATACACTGTTATCTCAATTTGTCGAAAAAAATAGCAATTTATATTGTTCTCATGATAAGGAGTATAATGTTCCATTACCCGGGTTACTTGATATAGACAAATAAGCCCTAAAAAAAAAGGTTTTTAAAAAAAAAAAAATTTAATATCAATAATTGTTTATATTTTTATCGATTACTTTACTCCTATTTTATACATTTACATAGCTATTCACTACTCTGCCCTCCATCTTTAATGCATAAGCCTTAGCGTATTCCATATCCTTTCCGGATTCTTTCGGCAACTCTTATCTATATAAGAATTTACGAGAAAAGACAAATGAACTATGATAATAAAAAAGTATCAATCAATCTCCCCTCTTCTCCTCAATCTTTCTTTCTCATGTTTTAACCATCTCGGCAAGAAAGTTTTACCAAGGAGTATACGAGAAAGGCTTGTTTGTATACAAGGGTTCAGGAAAAGCAGAGTGGTTTGAAATGATAGTTTACAGATTTTGTTAGGAATGCATTTTTTTCTTTTTGTATCGACCACTACTGATAACGTTACAACTTTATTATTCCTTGAAAACCATGGTGGTCATTTAGTTTCATCTTAAGACAGTTGCGTTCCTGAATATCCGAACAAGTGATTTCCATCCCCTGTAAGTCTTTTTCTACTTCTTCGTACCAGGCAGATTTGATATTATTTTCATTAAAACAGGTAAAACGTCCTTTCCATTTTTAGAATCCGAACTGCTCCAACAATTCGTCTATATAGCCTCTCCCAGATACCTATTTTTTTTTACCCTTTCAATCCGACATATCTACGTATTTTATTTTAGCATTAATAATAATAAGCCTAATCGAACCCCGAGGATCGATGTCGATACAAACAATCTCTGCTTACAAACTTAACGCGATCCTCCCACCTACGCCTCGGTCTACTCCTCAGACGCTTCCCAGCCGGTATATAATTTTTAGGAACATCGTTCGTCACTCAGCCCAACAACTTTACAAGCCTATCTTAATCATGACGCTATCACTTGAATAATATTAACCGCGTGCATATTTCGCAATTCCGAGTTCTGTAATCTCCTAAATTCTCCAGTGGACTCATCCTTTCATTTTATAATTGAGTTATACAAACATTTGTATGACTAAATATATAAGTTAATTATAATGGCGAATATTCTATTTCTTCTAGAACGCTTCGATGGTGACCCTGTTGAGTATGACTCGGGGATATTGGATGTCGATATTCGTACTTGATGACCAAAGAAGGTGAAAATGGCACACTCAGCCTCTCAGAGGGTATTTTGTGCCTCTTCAGTCTCCACCCTTCCAATCCGAATGTTTAGGAATTTCGCTCCATGCTTGTCATTTGTGATAAATTGAGTCTTGTTGAGATCCTAAGTCCTGCTTGACTAGCGATTTTTTTTAAGAGATTGACTTGGAATGCATTATTTTTTTTTCAAGTTTTAAATAAAAGAAAGGTGGGGGTGTTCGGGGGAGGTCGAGAGATAAGAAACGATAACGGGGAGAGAACAGAGACAGCTAACTCATCCAATATCAGGACGAGACCTTACAGGAGAAACGTGATCCAACCATTTCCTCCACTTCCTCTGTCAGCCTCCGTTAACTTGCCAAATCTCGCCTTTCTTACCCTTGCCTTTTTCCCGGAGATAAACGAAACAAAACGGACCTTCAAGTGTGCCGGGGACAAACTACAGAGGGCCCGGCTTCTATTTCAACTCCCGAGGCCATCCCGTGAATCCGATAGTCCTCTGTAGAACAACGTACCACTTCTTCACATCTTGTCGAATTATTTTTAACTAGAAACTAGATCATTTTAAATAAGAATAAAAAGATGAGCACAAAAATCAGGTTCTTCTGGATTAGCGATTTTTCCAATCCGAAGTCTCAGTAGTGTCTTGTGCCAGGTACTAAGGCATGCATGGCTTAACCTTGAGACAATCTGACAGGCCTGCAATGAATCCTATGGAATCTAGGAACCCTCCTGGGGCCCACCCAGCCTCTATAAATTTGGTACCCAAAATGCGGGGGAAGAAATCTAGCAGTTGAGCGTGATCTAGGACAAAACACCTCCTGGCACTAGCATTCTTTCTTTTATTACCTTCGTCCGTAATTACGTAAGTATGTGACTGAATCATTGAACTCGATTTTCGACCATGTCTAATATATAATAAAAATATCTAATTAAGTTGCATGCATAACATTGCACACTTCTCAAGGACCGATGACAATACAATAATTTAATAAGATTGTCTCATTATTCTGACCAGGATTTTCAGGATTAGCGATTTATCATATCTGAAGACACTGTAATGTCTTATGCCAAGTACTAAGGCATACATGGCTTTTTAGGCAAGCTTAACTACTTGGAGGATCAACTGTGAAGTTTTGTATATTTTTCAACCAAAATACCAATTATTTGTATTATTAAAATACTAATTGTTTTGTCTGTTTTCTCTCACAGCCCTGAAGATGACCTGCAATGTAGGCCGAAACGTCGCACACAATAAATAAGTATGCACTTATTATGGTGTTTTAATTGACTGCGCCCCCAACTATCTCTATCCTTACATTAGAAGTTCCAGTCAACTAATTGCTTCTCTAATACTAATTATAGTTTGGAAAATTAAAAAAAACTAAATAAAACCAGTAAATGGATGGACATGGATAATATAAATATATAAATGAATTAATAAATACGAAAATATAAATTATGATATGATTCATATAGCTGAGACAAGTAACCTAGCAAATATTTCATTAAAAAACAAAACTGCCTAATTACGTTTTTATTAGCTTCGCCTACATGTACGTATGTATGTAACGGAATCATTGAACTCGATTTTCGGTCACATCAAAACATGTAATAATATAGGAAGGTAAATAATTAACAAAAATACTATTTAAGTTATAATTAATTGAGGACAATGGAGCCTAAATGCATAAACTGAATGAGCATTAATATATATTTTATTAAATCAGATTTTTTACGCCCTGTTTGATTAAAATACTCGAAATTAGTTTTCTAAATTGGACTAAAAAAAAAGATTAACAATTCATGTTGTTCTTAGACACACCAGCAAGGAGCAGAGCGGGTCCAAAATTGTTTTCTTAAATTTTTCAGTTTCATTTCCTGGGTTACTTTATGCGTTGTATTTCAGACGAAGGCGTGAACTTCCCTTTTCAAGCACTTTCACCCTCAAATATACTTCCGTACAACAAAAATAAATAATAATAAATTAGGATTGAGTAAATTAGATATGGGAAAACATCTCCCTCTTATCATACGTTATGGGCCGTATCATATTTTAAGGCCGTTAACTTAAACAAAAAAAAACTACAACCCATGAAAGTTCGTAGGTTCAGTACACCATATAGACCGTACTGTATTTAGGACAACGGATGTGCAGGGTGGTGATTTGTCCTAATTTTTACTTCCTAAAATTAGGGTACCAACTTCATATGTGAATAGGTGAGCCCAAAGAGGGTACGCAGATCCCATAGGGTATGTATATGACCGTTAACTAATTAAGAAATGCCAGATTTGAACCCGGAATCTTCAGCACAGCTACACACAGCGTTACTCGCTCATATTCTAATGCTTGCCTTTATATTTAAATGAAATCACTTTCCTAATGAATATAACTCCAACTTGCAAATGGTAGGGTAACATTGAGATATGAATATTTACTTGTAATTTTTAAAATTATTTTTTTTTTATTTAGTGGCACGGATCAATTAAAAACTATTAATATGAAGCAGAAAATACCATATCCGGGTTTTACCCCAATTATGAGTAGCCAATTTTCAGAGGCTGGGTTAGCCTCATGTAGGTACGCAGATTCTATTGAAAATTTATACATAAATATATGCCTCATCCGGATTTTAATCCGGAACCTTCAGCATAGCTATTATCATACAAACAGGATACACATTAATATTTATATATTCTTCGTAATGTTTTAAAAATATACTCGTATCTCTAGAATATAATGTTGAATAATATTAGTTGAACTTATATAGATGAGGAAAACCAACGTTTCGACCCACATCGTAGGTCTTCTTCAGGGCTATACATATACAAGATACATATAAATTAAAATAATATATGGAAAAGAATATCGGTATATAAAATATACTGATAAGAATAATAATGTATGTAGGAAAGAATAGTAAATGAATTTTGTAATCCTTCACAATATATATTATTATTATTATTGTATATATACTACATTACATTCTATGCCATATATTATTTTAATTTATATGCATCTTGTATATTTAGCCTAGAAGAAGACCTGCAATGGGGGTCGAAATGTTGGCTTTTCGAATGAGAATTTTTTCAGGCCTCCATCCGGATCATTTTCTTCCTCTAGAATATAAAGTTTGCTTTCAGATTTAAAAGAAAGTACTTTCTTAAAGAATATAACTCAAACTCGCAAATGCTGGAGGTTAACGTTGAGATTTGAATATCTGCTTGTAGGATTTAAAATTAATTTTTTTAATTTATTTAAAGGCATAGATCAATTAAAAATTACTATTACAAAATAGAAAATTGCATATGTATTTGAGGATCATCTAATTAATTGCGTGCATTTGTTTAAACAATAACGAGGGGAGCGGTATAGTTCCCGATCCCATTATTACAAGGGAAGCCAAGTTGAACGTTATAGGTCCCCTCTAATTAACACGGTCATGCCTCAAATCGTAATTTATGTTATATCTACATAAATGCCTGAGCCAATCCCTCAGCCCTTAAAGGGAACTTTCGAATAATCAAGTGCTTCTCGATCAATAGCAAATAGCAAATTTTCCCCAGAACAGATCTATATTAGAGGTCCATCCCGAATACGGAGCCTCAAGTCCCAGAAAACCCTCTGAGGGACTGAGTGTGCCATATCTACCATCCCGGGTCCCTAAGTACGGATATCGCCGTTCAGTATCTCCAAGTCATACACGACGGGGACACCATCTAGGCGTCAATAAATATAATTTGCGCCGTTAAGATTCAATTATAATGTTTTATGTAACTTAAAAAATAAATAGTTGGGGGTGCAGTCAAAGAAAACACCAAAATAAGCAAAACTTATTTATTATGTGCCGACGTTTCGGCCTACAATGTAGGCCATCTTCAGGGCTAAGAGAGAGAAACAAACAAAAATATATAAAAACGTAGCAGTAACAAGAATATATAAAAAGTGGTACAGGAGTGAAAAAATAAAAATAGTGACTAGATATGATAAAATAGTGAATAGATAAAAATAGTGACTAGATATGATGAAATGGTGAATATATATATGATAAATAAGAAAGAATATAAGACTGGTTACAGAATATAATGAACTTAAAAAAGTGATAGATAAAAATAAAATTGTAGATGATGAAAAGAAATTATAATGGTGACAGATATAATAAACAAGAATACGAATATAAAATAGAAAAAATACAAGTCAAGAAAGGATAAAATGTAAACAATAATATAAAGGGAAAGAAAAATGAGGAGGTAAACGGAAAGATACAAAAAGAGAAGATTAAAAATATATAGAAAAAGGGGGTTACATAGGTATGAGGGGTTACATGGGTAAAGTGTAATAATATAAGCATATATAGAAATAAAAGCTAGATAAATTTCAAAAATGAAACTTCTCTAACTTAAAAAATAAAATACGGAGCTATATATAATTATGTGTGTGTATATATATATATATATATATATATATATATATATATATATATATATATATATATATATATAAAATAAGATTGAGTTGAAACAGATAATTCAGGTATCTAGGAGAGACTATAAAGGTAAATGGATTAGAGAAAGGAGCTGCAAGGGCCGGATGGAATATCCCCGAGGGGCTGAGTGCGCCATATCTACCTGCCGTGGTCCCTAAATACCATTAGTATTTATAAATATTATTATATAGGGATATCGCCATACAATATCAATAGAGAAATCTACCGGAGAATGGAATGAATGTCGGATACTAAGCGGGAGGGGAGGTTGTAAAAAATGAACAAACATAGATTGACCACTATTTTTGGAAAAACGACACCACGAAAATGTGGGCTGAAGAAGTAAAGAAAGATATTGAAAATTTTATCATTATAGAGCCTCACATGCAAGGATGTGTGAATTTCGAAGCAGAGTGAAAAATCTGGAAGGGTTTCGAGGGGAAGAAAGTCCAAAGAAGTCTAGAAGAAGCAGAGGATCAAACGAAGAGTGTCAGTGAACGCATGAAATAATACTGGAGACAGAGAAAACTTCAGCAGAGGAGACGAAAATAAATTCGTTACGTGTTTAGAAGTGGTCGCCCATACGATTGAGGAACTGGATTTTTTAAGACCGAACCAGCCCTGTTCTAAGAGATATAAAAACTTTAACTTGAAGGCGATGGAGATTATTTGTGAGGATATTACAGAATACAACTGTCTCAGGATGAAACTAAATGGTTACCAGGGTTTTCAGGTAAAAACCAAAGTTGACAACGGGACAGAGAGTATGGTTGAAATGGCGTCGTTCTTAGTAGGCTAATACGGTGTAAGAATTACATAAAATAACTGTCTGCAATAGATGATAGGATACATAAGATGTAATTAAACATTTGGTGTTATCAATAACTTTCATAACAGGAGGTCCTAGGACTGCATAGGATCCATCTCCGGTCGCTAACAGATTTAATAAAAGTAGCAATAAAATAAAATTATTTATATAAATTAATAAAATAAAGGAAAACACTTTCAAATTCAGTATTTATCTACCCAACAATTATAACGAGGAAAAGCTCTAGCTAATATAAGTGCTTAACAAATTGAATTTCCAAACCAATTCTTTAATTAATTTTAGCGTTTAAATTGTCTAGTGTAACATCAAAATCATCAGTTTTATTTTTTTTAAACTTAATTGCATCTTCGGAGTGTGGCTGTTATTAATCAACATTGTTATTATTAAAGGTTTACTTAAATGTACATATACAGGATGTTTCAGGGTTAAATGGCCAAACTGAAAATTTGAACTAAGGACCTCAAAACAATAGAAAAGTTTCCTATGAAGGTATGTCCGCAAACGCTTTATTTAGGAGATACATCTAAAGATTTCAATTGTTACGAGTTATTGAGGCATAGTAAATAAATAAAACTTTTTTTATGTGCTCCAACTACTTCATTTATTAAATGTAAACCATTAACATTCATATTAAATGTTCAAAGTGATTTCCTTGAGCATTCAGACAGACTCGGAATCTTTCTTCAACAGCAGCAGTAGCAGAATGGCACTGGATATGTGTTATTGTTTCACAAGACTCAATTATCCTTCTTCGTAAAGAATTAAGCTCATTCACTGGCCTTGCATCGACTTTTTGTTTAATGTCACCCCAAACAAAAACATCCAGTGGTGTCAGGTCTGGAGAGCGAGCAGGCCAAGCCACTGGTCCTGCACGGCCAATCCATTGATTAGGATAATTAGCATTTAGCCATTGTCGTATAACTCTCCCGTAATGTGCAGGACTACCATCTAATTGTACATAACAATTGTAGTGGAATATCTTTAACTAAATCGTGGTAATCATTATTAAGAAATTCCAAAAATGTATCCGCATTGAGTCGAGGTGGTAAGGAATCATATTAGTATTCTACCTAAATTTATCTCCTTAACAAAGCGTTTGCAAACATACCTTCGTACGAAATATTGCTTTCTTGTTCTAAGGTACTTAGTTCATATTTTCAGTTTGGTCACTGCTAATGTTGAAGAAAGATGCCGAGCCTGTCTGAATGCTAAAGGAAATCACTTTGAACATTTAATATGAATGTTAATGGTTTACATTTAATAAATTAAGTAGTTGGAACAAATAAAATAAGTTTTATTTATTTACTATGTCTAAATAATTCGTAACAATGAAATCTTTAGATGTGAATATCTCCTAAACAAAGCGTTTGCGGACATACCTTCATAGGAATTTTTTTCTTGTTTTGAGTTCCCTAGTTCAAATTTTCAGTTTGGCCATTCAACCCTGAAACACCCTGTATATGAGGAACGGGATAGCTCTCTGAGTTGCCGTGTTGGATGTCATAGGTTCGAATTCTGTGGAACCTGCAGACCTTCCTAGGGCGAAACCACCCTGTACTCATATTAAGGGCGCACTGGGGAAAAAATCTGGCGGTTGGGCATGATCTCGACAAATTCACCAGTACAGCCGTAGTCATAGAAACAGTACTGTATTTCCCATGTAATGAACCCCAGACCCTTTATGAGTTATAGTTTTACAGGTTCAGGTCTTATATTTAAAAAATATTAATCCATTTATCGTGTTTTTCTTCAATTGTTTTTTCCCCAGTTTTTAAATGAATGTATAAATGGGAGAGAGTATTTGAGTGTGTGAGAGAGCGAGAGAGAATGTGTGTGTGTGTGTGTGTGTGTAAGAGAGCCCTTAGGTAAATCAATAGTTTTGACACCTGATGATTTTAACAATAAATAGTAGTAATTTACTTATTCAGATATTTACGGCCGGTAGTACAGGATGATAGAGCTTTAGGGCACTGTAGCGAAGCGTGCTATGAAACCATAAATTATGCCCTAAAGTCATTGAGTATGAATGCAACAGTTTTTCCAAAGTATCCACCTACCTGGTGTCAGTTACACCACAATTTTACCATAAAATCTGATTATATCAAATTGAATGTCTGTTAGCAGTGTCGCCAACTTCATAATAGGTGAGGATGATATTTTCAGTTAAATAAGGTTAATTTTTATTTCATAGTTTTGTATCTTTAAAAATTATATATGAGGTTATATCTAAACATAAAATATACTTGTATTGGTAAAGTGGTACCCACTTTATAGAGACTGGGTGCGCCCAAGGAGGGTTCTATTGCACAGGCCCCGGCTGTAAACAGATTAAATAAATTATCTACCATAGACCGATTTGAACCCAGAACCTTCCTTACGGCAACTAACACTAAAAAAAAATATTATATGTACACAATTTTTATTTTAAAATATTCCTATTTATTGTTTTGAGCTAATTAATGAAGTAAATAGTAACACGTTAGATGTTCGTGTGACACACGAAAGCGGTTAAACTAGTAATCTAAAACAGTCAGCCGTATTCCATTAGCAGTCCCCCCACGTCATGTGATTTTGAGCAAACTCAGAATGTTCACTGATTTATGATGAACTGAGAGGCGTAGTGGATGGTGCTAAGTTTTGTAAGCACATTTCAGTCAATATTCCTTTAAGAATGTATTTGAAGGATTAAATCGAAAAACATGAGCTTGGTATTCGTTGGTTAAAACTTATTTACACACTACTTAACGTAAATGTCAATCAATTAAACATAAGTCTGGAATAATATTATTTGAACATATATATATATATATATATATATGGAAGAAAATGGCCATGGTGGAAGTCAAAGAAATAATTCCTTAAATAGAGATAAACTCTTTATTAGAAAACTACTTTAGTTTAATTTTTATATATTATTTTATCTACCCTACTCTATATATTTTTGTATCTATTTCAATTATTTCATTCAAATAAGTTTTCACCTCTTCTATATCCAGCCCTGAAGAAGACCTGCAATGTGGGTCGAAACGTTTCTAATAAATAGTTAATCACTAATTAAGGAATTATTTATTAGGCTTCCACCCGGACCATTAACTTTCTAAATTAATTATAAGCTTAAAAAAATTATTTTCCAATATAGTGAAATATTAATTTAATATTCCAAATGTTTTAGCGAATTTCGGTGAAGCATTATAAGAAAATAGTTTTATTAAATCCGCAAGAATGAATAGTAATAATCAAAATCTCAAAAAGAGACATAAATGATTATTGGTATATGAGATACTCCAAAAAACAAAGCCTGAAGTATCTTAAATCCTAAAAAAAAAAAAAAAAGCTTGCAACACATCGCTATTTTAGGAATCATACACGAGAAAAAAAATTCATTTAAATAAACATTACTAATAATAACAGCCCAAACATGAACATTTGATTGTACGCCTTGGTGTGAGGTTGATATCTCTGATTAATGGGTCAATTGGACTGTTGATGTGAGATGCGCTTTATCTTGCATGTACTGATTATGACTAAATTGGCGATTCGTTGACTAGTTATTTTACTTCATATTATTCCTTTCTTCTCAGTGCTCTTTCATTCTTCATTTTTCAGTCGGCTTTTGTCGTTGCTCCTAAATGAAAATTTTTTCAAGTTTGTTGTTTCCATTTTCTTTAAAACCCCTAAAGTTCTTGTTCTTTTTTTTATTTTGTTTTCTATGTTTCCCCGTTTTGAATACCTTCTTCAGATATATTCGTGTTCTTTAGGTCTGGTTCTGTATCATTGATTCTTACAGTTTATTGCTGTTGAAATATGCAAATATTTGTTTTTGCCCGTCATCTCCGTTTTATATTATTATTTATCAGAAGTTTATATAATTTATTGGACTTAGAAAGTCGTTTAAGCTATTGTGACGGTGAAAGGGAAATTATTTAACCTCGATCCTAGACAATGAATTGCGAAAGCGAGCGAAATGTTCCTATGAAATAGCGACATATATTTTGGTTTAATTATTTTTATGTTCATTAATTAATATACACGTTAAATAAAGGAACATTATATGTTTAAGCCCCAAGGAACTTCAAATTTATTTACTTAAAATATCAGCGAAACGCTATTAAATTGGAAAGGTTTCAGTGACATTTTGATTTTCTTTCTCCTAATGAAGCAAATCAACAAAATTAAAAATTTTATGAAATAGCATGAAATAGATATGCAAAGTTTTTTGCAATTTAGGTCCTCAACAGTTCAAATTAACAAGTTTATCGTATAATATTGTATGTGTGTACGCGGAGAACCACTTTTTATAATCAAATGTATCTTAATACAGCACCATAGTATTTTAATATAATGGTAAAATAGCAAAGAGTTTAATATAAGTTTTAAAATTAAGAATTATATATTAATCTGAGGGTTAGACCGAGGCGTAGGTGGGAGGATTGAGAGTGATCTGGCGGATTTCAAATTTGGTAGTGGCGTGTGGTTGGTAAACAGAGTTTGGTGGAATGGAGCCATCGAATTCGCTAAGCCTTATTATTGTTAGGAAGAGAATGGTCCGAGTGGAGGTAAAAAAAAATTATCTTATATAGGGATAACTCTTTATTGAAAAGCCGACGTTTCCACCCACATTACAGGTCTTCTTCAGGGCTAAATATAGAAGATACAAATAAATTAAAATAATATATGGTAAAGATAACATTATAATATATAATAACAGTATGTGTAGAATATTGATTGAATAATATTATATGTAGTAAGTAGCAGAACTAAGAACCAGAGGGGATTGAATTATTTAATAGCAAATGATTATTCATTGACATTACTCAACTTATTATTATTAATTACATATTAGTAAAATATATAACAATATATTGTCGTTGAATGGACCAAATAATTGTATAACATTTAAGCATTATTTATTTTAATAATATTATAGAATTCATAAATAATATAAAATTACTACATTAATAATTTTAAAACATTTGAACAGGGGAAATGTAGGGTCCCCTAGCATACATATATATCTTGCACTTTAAAGCCAAAAAGAAGTATTTGTATAAATATATATACCTTATATATACATTAACGTATATACGTATCGTAACCAATATAATAATACTTAACGATGAGAGTGAATTTTGTCCAAATCAGTAAGACAGCTTTAGTACGAGAAAGATTACTTAGTTCAGACACAGTCATTGTCAGCCCATTCTCATTAAAAACACTACTACTAAACAGTAATGAGGGTATTTGCAGTAATATTTTCTGCATTGTGCAATATGCTTCTATTGAATATTGTATTTAAGGCTTAAATAGCCCCCAAACCAAAGAAGCTAGTTTCTTAATTATGTGTACTCCAGCTCCTTGCGAACGCTAGGGTAACATTGAGATTTGAATATTTACCTCTAGAGGTAGCCCTCCCTAACCCACTTAAATATCCAATGGCTTCCTGAAACCAGGTAGGCAAGGCTAAGTCGAATTTAAACAGTGCAAGTGGAATGAGTCGGGGGAATTCCGTTGGAGGATTGTGTGTGCCTTGAGGGTGCCATGTCGTCCGCTCTACAACCACCATGCTAGTCCCTTCTACTGCCTGTATCAGATTCCTTTATATATTCATTCTCTAATGTGGCGATGAAGTGTGGAAATAGGGTAGAAGTTCGGTACGCGTTTATATTGAACTTTCTTGATTGAAATTTACAACTGTATCATAATAACACAGCGAATATTATGGATGCTATATACCGACATGACATAGAAGCAAGTTAAGAAACTAATCACTGGTAGTACTCTTATAACAGATAAGAAGGTGTCGAGTATACTTTTCAGACGCCTCGGAGACTATTGGTGTACTGGTGAGTTAATTTTTAATTAATTCAAGCTTCAAGCTATGCGACGAATTCAAGTACCAGGCAGTATGATAACGTATAAGAACAGAGTAGATAATGATGTTAAGGCACGAATAGCTGCGGGAAATAGATGAATGTTAGGGATACAAAAAATCCTGTATTGTAAAAGGATGCAAAGGGTCTCATATACAAAACAATTGTGACGTACGGATGCCAGGCATGGTCAGTGATAAAAAATTGCAAAAGGATCCTTGAAGTATGGGAAAGAAAAGTCCTGCGTAAAAGTTTTAGACCTATCAGAGTGGAGGACAAGTGGAGAATCAGGTCCAACAAAGAGCTAAGGGACCAACACGAAGAGCCTGATATAATAAAAGTCTTCCAGCTCAAAAGACTAAGATGGTTAGAGCATGCGAAGAGGATGGACCCAACGAGAACTCCAAGAAGGATGATGCATGAGATACCGAATGAGGGCTCAAGATTAAGAGGGAGGCTCCCTCTCAGATGGCTCGGCGATGTGGAGGGTGACCTGAAGGCGATCGGTATAAATCGCTGGAGGCGCCTAGCGGCGGACAGAGGCTAATGACGGGAAAATTAGCAGAGGCCAAGTTTCTTCAAGGACTGTAGAGCACATTAATAAATATTTAAAAAATGTATCTATTGAAATTTACAATTGTATTGTATAATACAAGTAAATATTATAAATTATATATATATAATGGCAAGTAGATAAACTATCCATTGGTAGTACTCAAATAAAAGATAAATTGGAAGGTCACGAAGCAATATTCTTTTAAGATGCCTCGGAAGATAATCGGAAATTTGAGAAGCTAAGTTTGAAAATACTAAGTGTAAATGGAAATAGCGTTTGTCATTAAAGGATTGATATCGGGTTAGGGTCAAATCAGAAACAAATGGAATCATTAAGGTCTTTATGAACGATTTTCGTATCAAAGGTACATTTTAGGAAGGATTTGTATTGTAAGGATTGTGTATGAGTGGAATTCGATGGATATGGTAGTTCGATGGCACCAAAGATCCAAATAGTCAAGTGTATGAGTCATTTGTAATTAATTGGGAGCTTATAGTGTTTACAAAATTAAGTGGGTGTTGTGGATTGTGATCCCCTTTGGCTTGCCACTGGTTGTTAGTTATAGAAAGTATATTGGTAACACCGAATTATTATCAAATTAAACTATCATTATTATTTTTATATTTTTTACTGAATAATACTTTCTGTCAGAGTTTGAACATGAGTTTTATTTAATAGCAAGTAATTTTGTAAAAATGTTCGTAGATAAAACAAAAATTCCTGTTAATGTATTGGAAGTAGTAATTTTAGTGTCCATAACTAAAAGTCAGAGACTGAACTGTCCTGAAGAGGCTGGGTTAGTCTCAGGAGGGTATCTAGTCACAGGGTCCATCCGGGACTGTTAAGGGATTAAATAATTTATCTGCTACAGACGAATTTAGAGTAATCAATAGATTACTACAATAGATAGACTGACTACATGCTGAGCATTACCCCTCCCAAGAACAATTAACTTTGAGATGAGGGACCTAGGTAATAAATTGATAACAGATGAACAACGCCTGGGTTCTTAAAGGTTCATCATAATTCATCGAAGATTATTGATTCGGAATAGTTCTGCATCCTAGTCGTAAAAACTTTTCCTGACGGTGGAGGGAAGAACAAAGAAAAACTCAGCATTTCTAAGGACCGTCGTCAACTTTCGTTGATGAAAACCGGAATTCTCAACTACGCTAGTCACGAAAGAGAAAAGGAAGGAGAGCGCTAACGGCAGTTGAATCACCTGATGCAGAACGAACTAAAGGTGAGCGAGGGTCGCTGTGTCCAACACCGTAAAAATGGCGTCCGAACAGGGCTGCCAACCGTCAAATGAACCAAAACCGAAGTAACAACCGTAAACTTTTGCATTAATACATAATAGCGCTAACTTGTCATCGCTAATTCGATTCGTTATACGTAATTTAAAAATTCTCAGGTTTTTATTGGAAGATTCCGGAACAAAAGCTTGTAAAAATTATAGTCTAATGGTCAGACTTCGCCACCGAATCCTAAGAGCATCTTCGTGTTCCTTACAACTATTAGATAAAAAAAGTCGTCGCACCTGTAAAAATGGCGCCTAAAGTTTATGAATTAACAAATCCTCATTAATTTGAACATACAATCATTCTTTCGTTTCAAATATTACTCTTATTATTTTACATACCTATTATTCTTTTGTTTTAAATTTACTTACATGATTTACCATCATTATTGCTATAACTCATATTCCATCGTTAAAGTATTTTAAATAATAACTTTATTTTATTTTATAACATAAATCATCCCTACTTTTGCATCTCGTTTACGCCATTAGTTTTATTTTTACATATAATTTTATATATTTTATTATTTTAAATTTTTTCTTTTTCATTTTAATTTGCTTGTACCTTGTATATCGACCAATGTGGGTCGAAACTTCGCTTTACAATAAATATTTCATCTCTAATTAATAAATTTTTTTTTTTTACCTCCACCAGGATCATTTTCTTCCCTAAATCCTAATTAACTTAGTTTTTTACTGGACGAACGCCTCACTTGGAATCCTCATACAAAACTGAAAAGACTAGAAACTGCTCGACGTTTTCGCCTACTTCATTATTTACTGGACTAACGTTCAAAGCTCCCAATTAATTACAAAAGACTCATTTACATGACAGTTATCAGACCTATTTGGACATACGGAGTTGAGCTTTGGGAACTAAACCATCCAATTCATCTCGTATCCAATCCTTACAATCCAAAATCCTCAATGCTCCTTATTATGTCACAAACAAACTCATCCATCATGATCTTAATATCCCATATGTTGCTGATTTGGCCTAAACTAGATACCTAACCTTCTATGACAAGCTCCATACACACTTGAATCCGCTAGTCTCTCAACTGGCTTCCCATACTATTCCTGATAACCCTCCGAGGCGTCTCAAAAGCAGATGGCCTCGAGACCATCTACTATAGAACTTTATTGGAGTGCTACCGATGGGTAGTTTCTCCACAAGTGTTTTTCATGTCATATTGTACAAATTAGCAGATTTACTTATTGTAATATTATTATAGTTGTAAATATCAAAAAATTAAATTAAAGAAAATAAAATTTGTATCCGTGTTTTTCAGGCACTCATGTATATTAGAAAGGAGTGACACAGAAAAACTCTAGGATTGATAAATTTAGAAGAAAACTATCTTATCCATAATCTTTCGTGTTTTCTGTTAGAAAAAAGGGTGGAAATTTCGGACCCTTTTCCTTCGAGAGCAACTAATGAAGTTATCTTCGGCAATCTTCCGTTTTAAATGGAGTTCTTTGAGGTGATCTTTATCTTCTACAATGGCGTCACGAACTAGATTTCCGTGATGGAAACAGTTGAGCACTCATTATGTGAAGTTTGCCGGTTCGGTGTTGGAATCTAGGAGTGAGATAGCAGTTAGCCTGATTTCCCATCCCCTTTGAGTATAAACATAACTTGAGGGCTGGGTTTGTTGACTTCTCACTCAAGTTGTCGCTTTGTTCTGTTTGACATCCTCGGTTAATTGTCACACTCGGTCGTATTTTTCTTAACATCGTCTCTGTACAAATAACCCTTGGAAGAGAATATTCATTTGGGTCTCAGTACAAGTAGTAATTTCTCCCTTTGATTTTGAGCAGGTTGTTATAACGTATTTCCATTTTTCCTTTCGAAGGGTTACTGTCATGAGAGTAATTTATTTTTTCGGGTTCTCCTGTCCTATCCTCCTGGACGACTTATCCCATCTCTTCTTTCTTCTCTCCGATAAATCGAAAGATGTTAGCTATCTTCGACCAATACGGATTGATCCAACTTCTTTCGCACGAGTATTCCATCTTAATTACTTTGCCCAATCTACAATCCACTTTAGTTTTTCCGACTTTTTCTTTCAGTAACAATAATTTTCAAAAACCAGTCTTATAATTAAAAAAATATGTATCTAACATGTTCATAGCATTCCAAGAAACTAACAGCATCAACTTAGTCTTCTGTGTAACATAAAAACAGAGCTATAGGTTAATTTGTCATTATTTATTATTTATTGAGATCGGAGTTGAGTAAGAGACTTGGATTTGGTAGACAAATGCAAATTGGAAAACTCCATAAAACTGAGCCAAATGTCTTTGAAATACTGGGGGGGGGGGGAAATAACCAGTCAACGTTTCGCCAATCCAGGCATTTATAAAGACATAAAACAAAATCCACATCAATAATCGTCTCAAACCAACGAACCACGCCCGACGACACAATTTGGATAATCAGTATACTTTCAAAGATGTAAAGACTTGATAATATTGTCGAATTAAACTTTTTAAAATGACAATGTTCAAAACAATGTGATATTTGTCCAAAAGGGTTAACCCTTTCTTTGTGACACAATAGACATACTACATTCTTTTAACAAAGGCAGTCCCTTTTGAAATGCCTAGTTATAAAATCTAAAGGAAGATTCTTGAATCTATTTTTTTGTGTTCTTATTTCATTTTTTTTGTTTGCCCTTAGAGACGCTAAGAACCTTTTCGGGTACCTGAAAGGGACAGGTAGGACAAAAAATATGGACTGTGACATATTACCGAGTTGTCCTAGTGTTTCAAATGTTCGAGTCATGCGTGATCGAATATCTCTCTCGTCCTGAGCGATCAGTCATCCAAGGCGTTGGTTGAGATGGTATGATATAGTCATTCCATATTTGTGAATCAAATATTATAAAAATCATTATAATAAAAAGGCTTAGCGAACCCGAAGGCTCGATGCCGATACCACCAATCTCTACCTACAAACGCAATCCTCCCACCTACTTCTCGGTATACCCCTCAGATGCTTCCAAGTTGGCACAGCGATTATTAATTTTTTTGGAATTCATTCGTTACTAAGCCCATCTTAATCTTCGTGACGCTATCACTTGAATAATATCAACCGGGTGCATGCTTCGCAATTCCGCGTTGCGAAATTCTCCAGTGATCTCACCCTTCTTTGAACCGAAAATTCTGTGCAACACCTTATTTTGGAATACCTGAAGACGTTGTTCAACCCTCAGCGTTAGCGGCCACGTACAATAACATATAAAATATACTTAAGAATATCTTTTATTTTCCCTGCTTTTCAGTAACAACCAATTAAATATAATATTTAATGGAGAATAAAATGGTCCGGGAGTCCAATAAATAATACTTAAATAAGGTTAAAATATTTATTAGGACCCAACATTTTGAATAGTGTAGGTCTTCTTCAGGGCTGAATAGATAAGATAAAAAAATAAATAAATAAATAAATATATATATATAAATGAAACTATTGAAATCAACAAGATAATGGTTAAAAACCCTACTGAAGATTTTTTTTTTTGTAATCATAATAATATTATTTCTTATGTATTTTGTAGTAATCTATAATGTGTAATAATCGATAATTTATTAATATGAACTTGTTTTTTTATTACTAAACATAAAAATATTAAAGGAAGAAAATGGTACGGGGTGAGATAACAGAAATTCTCTTATACAGGGAAAACTGTTTATTGGAATGCCGACGTTTCGACCCACATTGCAGGTCATTTTCAGCGCTAAATATACAAGATACATATAAATTAAAATAATATATGGTAAAGAATAAAAGTATATGTAGTATATTGATAGAATAATAATTTTTTTTTATTACCTTTTTTGTAATAATTGTTTTACCTTCACCCGGAACATTTTATTCTTTATAATCGGTCAACAAATGTTATTGAACATAGGATTATAAATGTTTCCAATTAATTTAATCACGAAAAATAAACAAATCCTATAGTAGATTTTACGTGTCGATGTATAATTAATACTTTATTTCACTTCAGCTGGTGAATTTCAACGCTCCAATATTCATTTAAATCTGATAATTGAAATTACGCTTAAACAAACTTAATAGTTAATCAGTAGAAACAAACAGTAGAAAATTCTAGATCAATAAGCATTCGTCTAATTCTTAACATCCAATGAGACAGGGCAAAGTATCTTAATCGCTCATGAAGTTACTATTGTTTAACTTTAAATGGAACCAATTAAGAATTCCAATTAAAATAATAGGATGTTAAAGTCCTTAAGTAAAGCACACCGATGAATTGACAATAAATCCCCAAATCGTTAAAAATAGAACTAACAAAAAATATAGGAACATTATTTTTTCCATTAATATGTAAAGATATTTCTATCAAGTAAGATAATATTATCAATATAGAAAAGCAAAATCGGAAAATATACATAAAATATTCGTTAAGATATCATTGGAAAACTAAGTCTTAAGTCTGCTTTCCATAAGTCATTAAAACTAATATAATAAAAAGTGAATAACCAAAAATAAATAAAGCCAACAGTAAGGTTGGGATGTGCTTTATTATTTTTTTTTCTTTCTTTCGGGAGAAGCTTCAACGATTTATCTGTGAATTCGGAAAGTTCACATCCTGAAGGATTAATAGAAAAATTCCATTTATTCCATTTTATTATTTTTAAATTGATTGTATTGATGATCCTTAATAAAGCTTTGATTTCCACATGCCATTTTGTCGTAAAATAAACCTAAAAAATAGTTAGAAGGATAACGAAGAGGTTTTTGATTACTTGATTGAATGATATTTACACGCATAAACTTATAAAAAAAAAAACACTAATGTAAAATGTAATATAAAATTATCTAGAGTAATTTTCGTTAATTTCTACTGTCGTATTAATTATTATTTTTTTAAAATAATTTAAATATCTTATTAAGCTCAGTATTATAAAATATTTAAATTTATTAATACTTTGCAGTGTAAGCAGGTGTACCTCAAGATGTATGTACATCAACCACCATTACTATCTTATGTATATTATTCTTAAAATATCAAAAATTACTATTGCTAAGAAAGACTACTTTAGGAGAATTTATTTAATTAAAAAAATAATAGAGTCAGAAGGATTGAGTAATAGTAATTTAAGACATTTGGACAGTATGAAGTTTCAACTACTCACCGCAACACAACAGAAACTGATGCGAGATTTTTTTAAGTAATTTTTATATATTATTTTAATTGTTTTTCTATTACAATTGCTTCTTTTAAATATGTTCTGCACTTGTCTATTCAGACATGAATACCTGACTGTGGATAGAAACGTTGCTTTCTAATAAATAGTTATTCCCTACTTAAGTCTCATTATTTCGCATTTTTTAGTAATAGACAGATTTTTTTATATTGTGAGGATAATATACATAGGATAGTAATAGTGGTTACAGTACTACCCCTTGTAGTATACCTGGCATTGGTGGTATAACTGGATATGTTGAGCCTTCCCAGGTTGAGCTTAAAAATATTAAGGTTGAATCTATATAAAAAAAAACAGCACTTAAAAGATAAAAATATATAGATATAGGGCCATTCAAACAAAAGGCATTTACCCTACGGTAGCTCGTAAATTTATCTAAGATGTGAGATTTAATTTAAATCAATTGCAAGCATGGCCTATATTAGAAATTTGATTTCCTATATGCCATTTTGACGGAATAATAAACCTAAAAAATATTGGCTTTTATAAAGTGTAATAAAACTGGGACTAAAGGAGCTCTTTCATTTCCTGATGATCGCTCGACACGGTAGCACCTGTTGCCTACAGATGTTCCTCCACTGTCTCTTCTTCACTCTTTCATTTCCTTTCTTCTTCTGAAATAGAGAGGCTACACATCACTGCCCAGGAGTCTTCTTTATAGGCTCTCTCCAATGAATCGGACGGTTCATAGTCTTAGTGATGGAAAAAGAATCATGTATTTGCAGAGTTTTGAGCGCTTTCACAAAGGAACGCGGTTAAATTGAATCCCTATGAAGGACGAGAAAAGTATTTTCGTAACATTTTCGTTGAGAATAATAATATTCACCTCCCTGCACAACCGTTAAACTAGAAACATTACAGCCTCTACCGCATATTGAACCCAATACCATCTATGGTGATGATCGATAAAGTCAGGAATGTTATTTTAATATTTTTTTTATTTTTCCGTTTGAAAAATATATACAATATACTGAAATATATACAGAAATGCATGTGGTCGAAAATCCTATATCTATCCATCTCAGAGAAGTTAATTTATCTAACAATATAAACAAACAGGAATATTAAATATAATAACAGAGTCAATAATAAATATTTAACAGAAATTATAAACCCAAAAGGAGTTGTTAAAGAAACAATTAAATACTTTAAAAAAATCGAAAAAGCCTTTTTAAAAAAAATGAACATTTAGAGTAAAAACGCTTGTTGCTTAATATTCTATTCCCTTAAAAGAAAACTTAAATGGTTGACATAAGTTCATAAAGGCTTAGAAAGCTAGGTATCACAAACGATGCAATAATAGATAGAAACAAATTAAAAAAGTTAATTTACAATAGTAGATTTCCAGAAAAAGAAAAATAATACAATCCGGACAGAATGAAAGCGGAAGAAGCAACAAGTCAGACTTTATGAGAAAAGAAAAAAATAAATTACATAGTTATATAATATTTCATACCATAAGCAGAGATATATATTTTAAGATAATTTACAAAATTATTGGCAAATGAAATTTTGCCTATTGATTAATGATTTTATCTCATGAACAAATTCAAAATACGTACGATCTTTCGAAAAATTCAGTGCAAAAAGCGGCTTCTCCACGTGATAAATCAATAAAAATGACCAAAAATTAAAAAAGATTCATAATATAATCCTTACAACTGAGAAACTTTTTTTTATTTGGAAATACTGGAGAATAACTAACCAGTCAACGCTTCGACAATTTAGGCATCGTCAGGAAATACTATAAAAATAAAAGTCGATGAAGATCAAATGCAGCACATCACATTCAAAGCCGACTTACCAATTAGAGACGGAAATCTTCTATAACGTAATCGCTAAGAACTGTTTTTGGACTCACCAGATACGGGATAATTGAGAAAAATGTGGCTTATTGCGAAATGAAACTCACCTGTAAAAAAAAAAAAAAAAAATTATTAGCTTCTGAATAATAATAAAATATGCAATGATATGATATTATTAAGTGGGTAGGCTTAAATGGATAAAAAACCTGGTAGTTGAACGTAAAAAGTTTCGATGATGTACCATAAACCCAAGACGTAGGTTCTGAAGGTGAAGGTGTTTTTCCCTTTTTATTAGAATAAATAACTACTATCATTAGTGTTTACTAGAGGCTATAATTATTTTTACATCTATTAATGTCGTGCTATTATAATATTTATAAAAGTTATTTTAATAACGTTTAAATTTAATAACACTGTCCTCACTACGTACGCTGATGACACATGTGTGTTATCAGTAAATAAGGATCCATTTGTTGCATCCCAATCTCTTCAATCCCATATCTCAAACCTTCAAGAATGGTGTCTAAATTGGAGAATTAAAATAAATCCTAACAAATCCCATCAAATTACCTTCACCCTTCGTCGTAAACCTACAAATTCCTGCCCTACTGTATCCTTTAATAATATTCCACTGAACCCTGTCGAACAGATACGTTACCTAGGACTCCATCTGGACAAACGTCTCACTTGGAATCCTCATACAAGACTGAAAAGACAAGAAACTGCTCGTCGTTTTCGCTTACTTTAACATTTACTGGACAGACGCTCTAAGCTCCCAATTAATTACAAAAGACTCATTTACATGACAGTTATCAGGCCTATTTGGACATACGGAGTTGATCTTTGGGGCTCTACTAAACCACCCAATTCATCTCGTATCCAACCCTTGCAATCCTCAATGCTCCTTATTATGTCACAAACAAACTCATCCATCATGATCTTAATATCCCATATGTTGCTGATAGGCCCAAACTAGATACCTATCCTTCCATGACAACCTCCATACACACTTGAATCCGCTAGTATCTCAACTTGCTTCCCATACTATTCCTGATAACCTTCCGTCGACCATCTCGTCTCGAGACCATCTACTGTAGAACTTTATTGGAGTGCTACCGATGGGTAGTTTCTCCACAAGTGTTTTTCATGCCATATTGTACATATTAGCAGATTTACTTATTGTAATATTATTATAGTTGTAAATATCAATAAATTAAAAAAAAATTAATAAAACAATAATGCTGATAAATGATTTGGAAATGGACATAAGAATAAGAAGATTAAGGTTCTACGGGCATGTGGTGAGGATGCAAAGAGATTAAATAGAGAAATCTTCTATGAAATGAGAGGATACAAGAGTGCTAGGGGAACATCAAACAGATGAAGGAAAAACTGAGAGACTGAAAATAACAGACCAAGATTGTTTCGATAGGGATGACTAAAAGAAAGAGCGTGGACCCAGGAAAGAAAGAAAGAACAATCGGAAAGAAAGAAGGAAGGAGAAAAGGTGTAGGAAAAGAAGTGAAAATAATGATATTCGCGTGGTTGCTAAGGCCGTTCCGTAAAAAACAACAAAAAACAAAACAAAAATACAACAAAAAAAACAAACAATGATGCATTTTCCTTAACTCTTGGCGCTAACATTTTATGAATTGAACACGTTTATAATATATAGAAGTTCAAACAGTTCATTACAAAGGCTCTTGTTTTAATATCCCACAAGCAAGCCCCTGTATATTTCAGTACATATAATTAGCATTCAAATTTAAATTAAGAATGATAATGACAAGCAAAAATAAGCAGAAGATAGCTATTTCATAAAACCAATTCATTAATTAAATTTCATTAACCAAGTAAGTCAAAAGCAGGAACACAAAACAATGGAACAATTACATTAGAGATAGAATTTAGTGTAAACACGTTGTATACGTTCCCGACTTTTCCCGTATCACATTCTAATTGATAATTCAGAAACAGGGTAATTCATTATTAGATTTAAATTATTTGCGGTGCCGGTAAAAGACACTGCCGGTACAGGCGAAACCCCCGGGGTTGCGATTATTTCAAAATCAGGCTTATTTTCCCTAAAAACCTTTCGCAGATTCCGTGGATATAATTATATGCGATAATTCGTAAAAATCGACACGTCCGATCTCGATTATACGATCTCGGATACCGCAAAATCTTTGATCCTCCGACGAATAAACCTCTCCCTCTTCTCTGTGAATATTGTGAGAGCAGATCCCCAGATGCTCCGATACACCCTGCAATATCAGGGAGCTTGTCTATGTTTGGATAGTGCGATATTAATAACATTTGCATCTCTTATGTTGAATACACAAGCGTAGAACAACAAGAAATCGTTGAAAATATAATTTGATATATACTCCAGGGAATAAATTACTGGTATCAAGTCTGATCATTTCTAGCAACGCAAAATTTACGTGTAATGGTATAAGTATTTGGTATATGGTAGAAATATTTTTTTAAAAATTCATTACGAAAAATATTAAAAATTACCTCGCTAAATAAAACTAATTCTAATAATAGGGTGTATAAAAAAAAAGAGTTTTATTTATCAAATTCCACAGTTCAAAAGTCTGTAAATATTTTAATGCTATTTATTATTTACAAAAAAAAAAAAAACTTCAAAAAAAGCCTCAGTTTAGTTATTTATTTCAAAGAAGAAACATGACAGTGTCCTACGAAATTCTCGTAATTTAAGACATTACTAGAAAAAAATTTCACAGCCTCCGAAGCAACTCGTGAAATTATTAAATATGAAGGGGAAGGTATCCTTGACCAGCGCACCTGAAAAATTTAGCAGTGGAGATACGACGTTGGAAAGGAAGAAGGGCTCCGGGCGACCATTAATGGATATTGATAAGGTTCTGAAGGAAGCTGTTGAGCCAAATCCGTCCACAAGTAGTCGCGAACTTGCCAGGGAGTGTGGTGTGTCGAAAGATACTGTTAGTCGCCATAATAGAAATAATAATAAAAATATTAAAAAACGGTCATTTTTTTTAAACATCCCATTAATTGCCATGATTTTTTTTTTTATGTCTGGATAAACGATACAGCTATATAAATTATCATATCATATGAAATCTAAAAAAAATGTTTAGTTTATATAAAAAGATCTTAATATTATTTCACTAACTGTCCTAAAATCTCAATATTGAAATAAGATGTGTTTTCGTCGCACTGTATTTTTGCCATTTAAATTTTAAAAAACAGTGCTACATTTTGTGTGACGGCTTGAAGAAGCCTGGGAGCAGTAGCATTGTGATTTAATTTTTAAATATATTTAATATATTTTAACAATAAACTCATTTTACGGTTTACAACCCCCTCTATGTTTCCACTTTAAACAACTATAAAATCTTATATTTTAATTTTTAAGAAAAAAGATATACCCAGGGCCGGGATTCGAACCCGGGTCTCCCACATTTCCGTTGTGGTGCTCTACCATCAGAGCTATCCTGGTTCGCACCTCGGTCAGACATATCCATTCTCTTCATTGATCTCATATCCCCGTGTTCTCACAATTTGCGATGTATACAAGGGGAAGAATGTTCATTGAACATTACTTTTAATACGGATCTTGTTGACTTACGTAATTATATATTATTATAATTTATTTTATTAATTGTTATAATTTTAAATATTTTTATTTTGAGATATAAAATCTTATATATTTTCATAAATATATCATACATTGAAATTAGACATTTTCATTGATATGTATAATTATCTTATACTTTCTTAGTTCACATTTATCCATTTTTTTTTTTTTTTTTAAGACAACATGAGAGAACTACAGGTTCTTCATTAAAATAAGCCTGAAGGAACTTTAGAAAGGGAAGAACCTTTACAAATTTGGGATTTAAATTCAAGATAATTCGATGATGGGATCGAGTTGCTGAGCGCTGAAGCTACGAGGTACGAATCCGGCTGTGATAAATTATTTTAACTCTTAAACAACTCGTGAACTCCCTGGGTCTTTAGGTTACTCTCAATTCGAGAAAACCTAGCGGTTGAGCATGATCTGGGATAAATCGCCTTCCTGTACTACGGCAGTCTTAGAAACGGTTTAGCCCTCCACCTGAAACTAATGGTTGTATGTTGTTTTTGTTTTTTTTTATATTATTTAATTCCTAGATGCATTAAGTCATACAGTATCCCCTATACAATACCAAAACGTAAAAACTCTTGTATGAGTAAAATTGTTGTAGGAGGCACCATATGAATTTTCTCAACAAGACTGTTGAGTTAAAAGCGATGATTTATCGCAGTTATTCTGTCGTAAATATCACTTACATAAAAAACTACTGACTGTATTAAACTCTAACACAGAGACAAACTATAAATCTATAACTACACACTAGGCCGAGTTATGCGGCAAGGAAAGTATGCGCTGTAAACCGAAACGATAATATATCAGCCTTCAGATGTAAGGGTCAGCTAAAATTTAAGCGATAAAGAAAGACGTCCCATGCACGGCCAGTGCTGTCAACACTGATTAACAACTACTGCCAGCAATCTCTTAGTTATTACGATTAATAATTTCCAATGCTGAGCCATATACAGCCGCCCAGTCGACGTGCCCGGTATATCAGTTTACGGATTGTAATTTTAATGTTTGGTAGTAACATGATTCGAAAGATAAGCGTGTCCTTTCGGAGTAATAAATAATTCGAGTATTTTTGTTTACAATTCAATAAAATTTAGCACTTAAGTTCCTTTTTAGGAAACAGAATAAGATGCGTTGGCTGTTGGTCTTAAGAGTTTTTAAAGAGAGCAAAAAATCCTTGATTATGCCATTTTTGGAATACCTGTGTCAGGTACGATCCCTATTCTAATTATGCTTGCATATGCAATATTTAGGACTCGCACTGTAACGTCGTGTAATTAGGCATATAATGAGGGGTAATAAAACTGTTAAAAAAGCTTAATAAGGGGGTAAAACTGTAATCAATTATTTTTCTTAATTTTTTTTCAGTTTTATTCATTTATTTAACTTTTAATTATAACTTTACTTTACACTTTACTGTAGATTTTTACATAATATATTTTTTTAAAAATCGTGAAAACCCTTTTAAAAAAAAATTAAATCCAATAACATATTTTCTGATTACGTCACATCGGTAAGACCTTAAATACAAGTAATTATCCGTTGAAAGCGAGACACAACTAGTAACAACCGATGAAGGGTCTTAGGGTTCAGTACATGTTAGAGACTGTGCTGTTCCTATAAAAATAAAATTTACCAGAGATCATGCACAGCCAACAGGTTTTTACCTCAATTAAAGGTACCCACTTTGTAGAGGATGTTATATAGATATCTCGTTCGATATAACAATGTTATATAGATAACGTTATTTTTTTTAAAAACAATAAGTTTTTTGTCTTAAAATTAAGTAACCTTTTTTTGTTTATTTTTTGATGCTAACATTTTTTTCTTTAAATATAAATATATATATACGTATATATGTTGCTATAAATATAAGAACGTTATAGATTGTATATAAAAAATAAAAAAAAATTATCTACATAACCTATCATTAAAATATACGGGTTGAACCACCAGAAAAAGAAAATTAGGTCAACTAATCTGCAACTCAGCTTATGTATCACTAAGGAGAAAAAGTCTTCGTGTTCAGATTCGTCCTCGATTCCATTATTACAGACAAGCATAATACATAACCCAATTAATTATGTAACTTATAAAATGGAGGTTTAAATAATATTTTTTGTCAGAGTTGTATTTTCCAGAGTTTGATCCGATGCAAATCGCGAAGCTGATAGTGAGGATCCTGGTATTCTATTTACTTATTTATTTTAATTCACCCCCTAAGGGGCTAATATAAAAAGGGGATAAAACGGAATAATAAGAAAAAGTCGGGGGACCGCAAAAAAAAAAAAAGAAAAAAAGAAAAGAAATTCCCGTTCCAAGCTACTAGTTAATACGAGTGCGGTGTCGACCAAGTTATTACACCAGCTAACAAATGGAAGAAGGCGAGACAAAGAGAAACCAAGAATGGAATGCGCCTGCGCAAGATTTATGCGACGGTGCTATGGGTCTGAGTCAACCCTAACCAAGTCATCAGTCTGAACTACGATATATTTTCTTTTTGACATTCTCAGCCCCTCATTCTTCATTTCAAACGTGGCATACCCTTTCATTACCCAATAAGCACTATATGAAGTTTTTTTTTTCCATTTTTCCTAAACCCTATAAGAAGCCATTATTCGTAGGAGATTTGAACTGCACGTATTCTTAACTGGATGGTGGAAGATTAAACTGTCCGTCATGAACACAAAACGAATACTTATCACTTCATCTATAATACATTGCACCCATAAATACAATAGGGGGCTGGGTAGCTCAGTATGACAAGCGCAGAGTGGAAATTCCGTGTTAAAATCCGGTTATGGCAGATAAGATATTTATTTAGCTTATAGCAGCCATAAGTGGACTCTATGAGATCTACAAACCCCATCCTGAAAAAGTGGGTACCCTTAATTGAGGAAAAAACCTGATGATTGGGCGTGATTTCAGACAAATGGCCCACCAGCACGTTCCCGTAGTACTCTCAGTCATGTACCGAACCAACCCTTATGGGTTGCTGTGGTACAGGTTACAATTACAAATTACAATAGAATATTAACATAAAGCAGTCGTGTTGTAAACAATAATACACAAAAATATAATCTTAAAAAACATTTATTTCATATATTTTTTTATCATTACTTTTATTTTTTAAAGTATTTTTAAAGTACATAGAACCGTATATTAAGAAAAAAATAGGACATGTTCAACCACCCAGTTCAACTCCAATTAGAACTACCCACATTATAGAGGCTGGAGGAGCCCCAAAGGGTATGTAGATTCCATAGAATCCACATATTGCTGTTAAAAGACTAAATACTTAATCTGCCACCGCCAGATATAAAGGCTGAGTGAATCCGGAACTGAGAATCGATCCTGAACAAAATTAAACCATCTACAAGTTTCCAGCCTTTTTCTATTCTAGGATTGGAATGATGAGTACAATTACTTGGTCCCACCACATCATCTGTAACTGGAAACCACCAAGTCAAGACTACCTGATCGTAGAGACCAGAACTTACCACACCACCTCTCTGGAGGGCCTTCCTAAAACCACCACGTGCTAAATCCTACCCTCACGAATATTTCATACAACAGTAGAGCTGTTTTATTTATACATCCAGAACCTCCATAAACTGAAAATTGTAATTATTTTTCTCTGTGAGGTTTGAATTATTACTATGCAAAATAAATTCAGCATTT
Source organism: Arma custos (assembly GCA_037127475.1). Classification (NCBI taxonomy): domain Eukaryota; kingdom Metazoa; phylum Arthropoda; class Insecta; order Hemiptera; family Pentatomidae; genus Arma; species Arma custos. The sequence continues at coordinate 39,881,938 of CM073761.1, forward strand.
AAAAAAATTATACATTCATAATCGTTTAGAAAAAAAAAAGAATGAAAAACAATAGCCCATAATTCTCTATATAATGTAAACAAAATACCATTATATCTCTCTGCAATAGGATATATAATAAAAATAAACAATACTTTACATTTAGTAAGCAATAGTTTACTATTAACATATCTATATTATATAAAAATCATAATTCCAATAAAACTTCAAGTTCAAACATAATAAGATTAAAAATTTGATTTTATTAAAAAAAAAATTGGGACCGGAATATCAGATGTCATTCCTGAAACCAATGCGATTGCTACTAAAGGTTTAACGAGCAAAAATTTTGAGTTATGTATGTAATTTTTTTTGAAGGAGCGATATGCTGAAATAAGCCAAAAAAATCTCAAAAAATATTAACAGGAATTGAATGCGTAAAATACTAGGTTAAATACCTTTATACATAAATACGTGCATATGTTGCGAATATAAGGAACGTTTGTTTGCGATGTTATTAAAATTTAGAAGATAAACTAGATCATTCTCTTTAAATGGGAAAATGATGTCTTGCCAAAATCAGGAAGGACAAATATTATTAACAATGAACAACAAGGAAACTATGGAACCTCTACGTATTGATAAACAATTAAACATTTCTTGTTTCGTTTGTGAATTTGATAAAGACGAGAACAAGAGAGCTAATTAGAACGTTTACCTTCATTACGGAGTTTAAGTAAATTAATTAATGTTCAAAGCACGTGAATAAGATTGTGGTCAAAACATACAAGAGTATCAAAGGATTACACGAAACAACTTCAGGAAACCTGGAAAGATATGTTAGTATTTTATACTGTAAACAAACAGTAACTGGGTCAGTATGGACAAGGTTTGTCCCTATAAAAAAAATTATAAATTGTTCGGACGGCTTATTACATATTTAATTACTTTTTAAATAGATAATTCAAACTTTTTTTTATAATACACTTTATTGAATTATTATTACAATCTGCCACTTGTAGGCAATATGTAATAGCGCTGAGTGGCTATACAACCATACAAGAGAAAATACAACAATCATACAAAAAATAAATAAAATAAAAATGCGTTTAAAAATAAAAAACAAAACATTACTTATTAGGTCTGACTAGGTTTGTCTATACAAAAATAAGATATAAAATGTTCAGACTTAATACATATTTAATTATTTTTTTAAAGAAATAATTATAAATTTAACCATTAAAAAATATTATTTATTTTTTTAATGAATCGAAAATACTATTAATAATAAATTTGATTAAATATTTTAAATAATATTTGTTTCAATAAATTCTATTTTGTTGGTTTTAAATAAATGATTGAATACAAATAAATTTATTTAAATACTAAAAAATATGCAAGAATTGTTTAATACGTTAAGATTTATTAAAAAAAAAAATTGTTATGAGATTTGTAAGATATATTTATTAATTTTTTTTTTTTAAACAGTTACCTAAAAATTATTAGTATTTATAAATCATTACAAAACAATAATAATAATTGCCTAGTAACAATTTTGTATTTAATCATTACCCGGGGCATGGGACATATTACTTATTCTAGCTTTTTAACGGCTATCTCTATGTTTTCATTGGGACAGCTGTTAGTCAAGGTTTATTTTGCCGGTCAGAATTATTTTGATAGTTCTCCGCATATAGGAATCACATCATATATCAATATTTATGTTAGAGATGGCTTGATAATTAGATATCTCGCATGATGCCTGAACTGGCGAAACGTTCAATGGATTTAGGCATGTATTATAGAACAAGGTAAAACGTGTATATTTTCCTTCATGCGGGTAAACATAGGACCGTATTTTCAGAATGTCTGGGTATGGTACTGTACTGTTTTATGGACAACGGTTGTGCAGGGAGGTGAATTGTCCTAGATCACGCTCAACCGACAGCCCCCCCCCCCGTTATTTTGGGGACCCACTTTATAGATGCAGGGTGTGTCCCAGGAGGGTCCTAGATCCCGTAAGATTCATATTCAACCGCTAACAGACTAAACAAAAGCATATACCAGCCATAAATAAATGTTGAAGCTGTTAAAGTTGTTATTCTAGGTCCCTCAAGCCAGGTCCCTTTACTTACAGCAATTTTTTTCCATATACATACGAAAACGTTAAAATGTCATGTTCTTGTCAAAATCCATTCAAGATGGTATCATTCATTTAAAAAAAACGGTCAACTGGACTCAATCATATAATTTATTCATTAAAATTGGAGAAAAAAAAACCTATATGCAGTAAACAATTTTTTATTCATTATTTATCGAGATACGTTTCGGCCTAGGGCATTCTCAATCTTCTGTTTAAATTGTTTCATTTTTTTCCTTATTATATGGTTAACAATTCAACCATAAGTCATTCACCTGTAAAATCCCTCTGAATTTAAAATTTTTTAAATAGAATAAAACCACTTACATTGAGGTATCTATGCTATATTATTTTAGTTATTTGTTGGACAATAAAAGAATTTATGTACAGATTTATTTATTGAATTATTTATATTGTTACAATTGTAGAATTTGTGCATGATTTTTACAGATGAATGACTTATGGTTGAATTGTTAACCATATAATAAGGAAAAAAAATGAAACAATTTAAACAGAAGATTGAGAATGGCCTAGGCCGAAACGTATCTCGATAAATAAGGAATACAATTTTTTTACTGGATATAGGTTTTTTTCTCCAATTTTAAAGAATAAAAAAAAATATGGTATTATTTTTCTCCGATAAAGTCTAAGGAAAAAGAAAAAAAATCAAGTCTTCATCCCATCATATAAAATACATAAAATTTTTATTTATATAATATTTTATATAAGTACTTCAGTTTAACTAACAATTTTGCACTTATTATTCCTTATAATATTTTTTTTATAATATTCACACTTTATATATGTACATAACAAATGTATTTGATAAAATTATGAAATTCATAATTTTGCAAATTTGATTGTAAACAATAATATTTCATAACTTCATCATAAACTTCATATAAAAATAATAGTGCTTTTTGTTAATGTCCTATTTTAAATTTTCTCATCCTGGAAATTATTCCGAACCTACGAAAGTATTTTACAGCATCTTCTATTATTTAACTCAGTCCATTATAAATTACGAATAATAAATAACAAACAATACACGTTATAAAGAGAATGGATTTGTCTGGCCGTGTTACGAGCCAGGTTAGCTCAGTTGGTTAGAGCACCGCGCTAGTGACGCGGGTGACCCGGGTTCTAATCCCGGCCTGGGCAAATATTTTTCCTTCAAAATAAAAATATTTAAAAATTATAAAAATCAATAAAAAAAATAAATAAATAATAAGGAAAACAATTTAATATCGCACACAAATAGATGAGGTTACAGGAAATAAGATATGATGACATAAGGAGGAAGAATTCATGGAGACGAGCTAACACAACTACCGATGGCTCTTTTCGTGCTTTCAATTTCTTCATAGCCGCAGTCACATCGGATGATTTACTTCTAAAGTTATGCACTCGAATTCCAGCCATTGTCCGAGAGTAAAGAAAGTCCTCATCCTCCGACTTGAAAATGGGAGTCACCGTATCTTCAAACTGAGCTTAAAATTAAAGAAGTACTTAAGTCCTCTCCCCCCCCCTTTTTATTCAACAGATTCATCGTCTTAAGTTCATCTCTTTTTGTTTTTACTTCTAGGCATAGAATGCTCTCTTAGTAAAAATCTCTATTCTAGATAGACTCAGCCAATATCTAGTCGGAGCACTGAGTACTTCAAACTCTCCAGATCCCTACTAGTATGTTTTTGTCTTCTTAGTTGATGTAAACAAAGGCTGCATGCGCCGCCTCTCTTGAATTTTTACAAGGAAAAATTATTTATTAATAATTGTGTATGTGTGCATATATATATATATATATATATATATATATATATATATATATACACACACACACACACACACACACCTAGGGTAGGATGGATCCTTAGAGATCTAGGACCCTTCTGGGGCTCACATAGCCTCTATAAAGCGGGTAAGCAAAATGGGGGGAAATTCTGAGCGTTATCTAGGACAAATAACTTACCCGCACAAACGCTGTCCAAGAAGGATATATATATATACATGTATATATACATAGAGAGAGAGAGAGAGAGAGAGAGAGAGAGAGAGAGAGAGAGAGTGAGAGAGAGACCTTACTTATAGGCCTAATGGAACAAGATATCACTAGAAGGCTCTTTGATCAATTGAGAGAATCTGGCCAAACAAGTACCAAGACACGTCCACTAAGCACTTGAAAGTAATCTGAGAAGTTTAATGGCCAAAAAGTATTCGACGATTCCTTACTTTCTCAACAGTTGAAGGACGAACGCTGAACTGGGTAGAGCGGAAATTAAATTAGATAAGTGAATTATAGTAGGGAATAGAAAAAACTTTTTAAAAAAATAGTTTTAGATTTACGGTGATGTTTTAAACATTTAGTATAGCGGTATTAGTGGCTTTATATAGCTAGTAATATTGTATTACCACATTATTATATTAAAACCCCTGCAGGGTCTTGGGTTCAGTACATATTAGAGACTGTACTGCTTCTTGGCCAACAGTTGTGCCGGGGGGGGGGGGGGGTGGTGATTTGTCCTAGATCTCGCTCACCTCCAGAATCATCCCCCTATTTTGTGTACCCACTTTATACAGGCTGGATGAGCCCCACGAGGGCTCTAGATCCCAAAAGATCCATCCTTGGCATATAATAGATTAAATAAAATTTCGGTAACTATTCCACAGGTTATCGCTTCGAGTTGAGTCACAGAAAGTTTTAGCTCTCCATTCGTAATATAATATAATAATTCTCTTTTCCGTAATAAAGCTCATGATTAATAGGCTAACTATAAAACAAAAATACTATCGCTATAGAAACTCAAAGATGAAATTGTTAAATTTATGAATTATTATAGTTTCAATACTAAAAATCAATATTTTAATAATTAAAGCATGGATGATTTCAAAATACAAACATATTAATTTTTTCTAAGAATCAAAACTAGCAAAACCTTCCGAAAGAATTTAAAATATTCAAGAACATTTCTTTGTTGGGGAGTCCTCTCACAAAACGTTCAACACCCTGGAAATCTCAGGGCTGAATGTCGAATCATAGAATAGAAGAAAACTGCGTGACGTCCAGAAAAAAAAAATCTATTTTTCTTTTTTCTTCATACAACGTAGTGTGAGGTCCAGCGAAACCAATTGTGTATGAAGACCCGAGAATCCCTGAATACACAAGAGTCCTAGCGCGGAGATAGTGGAATAAACGCTACCTATAGCAAAAACTTTTCCAAGGTATTCTACAATTTTTATATATTATGAAACAGACTGAACGAAAATTACAGGTATTCCAAGGGAACTGTTTCTATTGAGTGAATAAATATTATTAATTAAAATTAGTCAGGAGAGTAGTTTCTTCCTAAACGGATAGATTTACTTAAGAAACTAACTTTTTACCATTTATTAACAAAAATACTAATTAGGGATACACTCTCTATTGTGTAAATACTAATTGCTATAGTGACCCAATTTTAAATAATAATAATAAAACTCAACAAAACTGAAGATTCTGGAAGCTATAAAAATCTACAGGACTCGGCATTACGGAATCCTTCAACGACGTACGCCGGAGCAACCACCATTTTACGAATCACACAACTGTTTTATTATTATACAGTAGGTACTTGACGTTAAGATGTCCCGATATTATTCTGAAATTTATATTTATATAAAATACTAGCTTATGCCCGCTAGCTTATGCTTCGCTCGCGTAGAATTTGGTCTACCACATAAAGTTTCGTGAAAAATCATTTTAAATAAATAATTTAATTTTTTTTTTAAATATAAGTTACTCGTACATCCATAATTTCAGATGTCTAACTTCAAAACTGACGGATTCTATACAACCTTTGAAACCCTATCATATTAAAGGAGAAACCCTTGGGATGGAATTATCCAAATTTCTTTCCTAAACTATACAACGAACCTATCTACAAATTTCAAGATGCTAAGTTCCTGATTTTTCTTTAATTATGTACTATAAAGGGGGGGGCACGTGCCCCCGTGCGCCCACATAAATCTGCCCTTCCTGTAGCCTATGATGTATAACCTATTTTACTCAATAAGGTTCATCCAAATCCAAATCCGTTCAGTAGTTTTTGCGTGAATCAGTAACAAACATTCGCATTTATAATATCAGTAGGATATCTAAACAATAGTTTCACTCATGTTCTTTCTGTTATTTTAACCACTATTATCATGTGATTTGCCTTTAATGATGTACTATAATGGATTCTCCACAGTACCTAAACAACTGTGTCCCCGTGCCCCCCAAAAATCCGCTGTTGCTTTAGCCTATGTGTTATTCTGATGTATAACCTATATTACTGCGAAGTTTCATCCAAATCCGTTCAGTAATTTTTGCGCGAAAGAGAGACAAACATACAAACTACCACCGGGCTTTACTCCCTATGAAGGATACACACTCTATAAAGGATGGGTGAGCCTCTGGAAGTTCTCCAGATCCCACATGGTCTAACAAATTAAATAGTCCGAAAATTTCCACAGCCTGATTGGATATACTGATTAAATGCGAAAAGGAACATACACAATATAATAGAAAATATTGGAAGCGGAATACCTCAGTGGGTAGGGCGCTGAGTTGCTATGCCGAAAGTTATCGGTTCAAATTCTTGTTCATATTCCTGGCTGGACTCAGTGGGACTTTAGGACCCCTAGGAACCTTTTAGCTGAGATTGATTCAAAACCGTTGTCCTTGAAACTGAACAGTCCCTACTGTGTACTGAATTCCTTTATGTGTAGTAGAGATAACGTTTATCTTATGTAAAAATTTATGCATAAGAAAGAAAGATATTAAACAGAGATAAATAAGGAGGGAATTGATTCGAATACTCACTTAATGTTCAAACCATGTACGTAACTTAGTATTTTTGTCAGGTATCTTTCGATGTATCGATCTTATTGAACGTTTTAACGTGCATATTCTCTCCCTTCTACCCCCCCCCCCCACAAACAATTGAAAAGCGTCACCTCATTTGCTCTTCATCATGTGCCTTGTCAACACCCAATGCTTGTTCTTCATCCCCATTCATCCGCTTATTCTTTTATGTCAATATTCGTTCGTTTATGCTCGCTTCTTTTTTTTTGTTTTGATATTCACGTGCCTTCGCGTGTCTCGTTATTTGGAATTTCTTCGTTAATAAAACTCTATGTATCCTGTTCATATCTTTGCTTACCGTAATTATATCTTCATTCACCTCCAGCATGTTAGCGAAGATGTCATCACCAATGCATGATGAACTGTAAAATCCTTTTCATACTATTTCCTTTCAATATTTCTCTGTACGCCATTTCATCCCAAGAGATTCCTTACTTCAATGACATCTTAGTATTGTGTCCATAATATAACAGACGCAAAAATAAATAAAATAGTATCTAAGTAACCAGGAAAAATGTTAGGGGTTATTAAAATTAAATGCCTGATTATTTCTTAATAAGCTAATCGAACTGTATACATATCAAATCAACTAAAATTTATTTAGGGGGAAGAAATTAGTCCGGGTGGGGGTCGCAGAAATAATTTCTTAAATAGGAATGAACAATTCAAAATAGTTATTTTATTACACAGTTCCTTTATTTTCTTCTGTACTATACAAACCTCTTATATTTATTGTTATAATTATTATTATTAATTTTTCTCACAGATTTCTCTGACAACAAATTTCAAAATTCAAGGGAAATAAATACTATCTATATAGTATATTATATACATATATTTCTCTCTGCTAAGTTTTTTTGTGTATATTTTTTCTTTTATTGTATATTATGATTCTGTATAGATTCTGTATAGATACATTTAAATTTGTCCAATGGTAATTGTTTATAAGTTTGAGACTGGTATATTTGGTACAGCATATAATTTTTGTGAATTGTAGCAAATTAAATACGAATATATATATTGTATATATTCAGTGGAGTATTCGTCAGAAGAGGATAAGGTTATGTAAAAAAGAAATAAGATTCACAAAATCAGTATAATTAAAACTATCGTAATTTGATTGTACTTACTGTCGTTCATATTATATGACTGAAATTTACATGTTCGGATTATATAGTTTTCTGATCGTATTACTATTCTTCAATATAGTGAAATAATATAAAGGCTAAGTGAGCCCGAAGGCTCGATGCCGATACCACCATTCTCTGCTTAAAAACCTCTATCCACGGACCACTAACCAAACCCAAATCCTTCAGATTCCCGCTGTAGGCAGGACATTTATTTAGTCTGTTAGAAGTCAGAGATGGATCATATAGAACCTTAACGCAATCTTCCCACCTACGCCTCAGACGCTTCCCAGTTGGCACAGCGCTTTTTAACTTATTAGGAATTCGTACGTTACTCGGCCCAAGTTTCCAAGAACATCTTAATCTTCGCGACGCTACCACTTGAAGAATATTAATCGGGTGCATGCTTCAATGTATTCAATATATTGTCAGAAGAACCGCCGCCGCGGTCCGCAACGCTTGTTGTGACGTGTAAAGGGACGAAATAAGCAAGCACGAATCTGTGGTGTATGTGCTTGCAATCATGAATGAACTTGTTTGATTCTTCACCATTATAAATACGAATGCCAAGGATATACGTTACTCATTTGTTTTCGGAATTTCGAAAAAAAAAGTAAAGCGAATCGATGTTAGTGTTTGCCAGTGTCGGAAAAAGTAGGTATTCAGCAGCCTATTTTTTATACATACTTTTATTTTATGTTGTAATAAGTATATTTGTGATGTAAGTTGGATGGAATCACTTTTTTGATTGACCAACTTTACTTTAATGACATCCATCTACAGCACAATTAATTAATTAGCCAATCAATTCTCACTTTTTTTTTCGAAAAGTATTAATTCGTTGTTGGAACTCAGCCGCAACGCATATTTCCATACTTCGAACTAATTTTCACATTTTTTGTCGAGTTGTAGGAATATGATGGAAATGTAGCTGCAGGAGGTCCACCGGAATCAGTTAAATTTTAAACTTTAAAGAAGCACACCCAGCCTCTTTAAATTTTGTACCCAAAATAAGTGGGAAAATCTGGCGATTGAGTGAGTTCTAGGACAAATCACCTCCCTGCACAACTGTTGTCCATGGAACAGTTCTGTCTCTAACATGTGTACATAAACTGCATACATAGATTGGAGGCTAGAAACACTACCAGTTGCCATTCAGATTCTGCGACACATAATTCAGAGAACAAGGAGATGTCGATCGCCGGTACAGATCTTGCCTCGACTTCCCCCGAATCCAGATAATCATGGCATCTTCAATTTCCATTACACGTGGATCACAGAGGAACCTTATCTACCTGATTAACAGTGCATAAGCACAGGAAACCAATCAAATTACACCGAAATCCATAAAAAAAAATAAAATACTCTAATCCAAATAACGATCACATTCACCAAAATGTTCAATTCACAAAAAGCAAAGGGGAAATCCCATATCCCTATTTAGCGTTAATGTAGACGAGATAGGCGTCGCATCGTAAGCTCTCAAAAAGATAAATCCGATGCACAGGAGAATGAGCATCCACCAATCAGATCGCTGAACAAATAGAGCTCAAATCTGTACTGGAAATCGCGTAGGCGTACTCATTTCCCATTAGGGTAAGAATTTTAAGGAAAACGGTTCGTTCTAAAACTGGATGCGAAAGCTAGAAAAGAGATACGACAGCAATTTTTTTTTCCTTTGCGAAAGCAGCTATATCCGAATAAACCGATACTTCGCGGAATCAAGTTGGAATGCGATAAGCAAGCGCGGGAAATAATAGGACGTACGAGTACTTTACCGTCAAATATTGCCAACTGAATCGTTCGATCCATCGTTCCATCATAATATCGACAGTGAGTACGAAATTATAAAAAATATTATATAAAAGATACAAATTTATTTAATAAAATAAAACAAACTATTAGAAAACCATGTAGGATATTGGCTTCAGCACATGCTATAGACTGTAAGTGTATCTAAGACAAGATTTGTGCAGGGAAGTGATTTGTTTGAGATAATGCCCAACCGCCAGGTTTTCTCCCAATTACCCACTTCATAAAGGCTTGGTGTATCCCAGAACCCTACGGGATACATTAGTACAGATTAGATAAATTATCTGCCACAGCAGGATTTTAACCGGTGACGTTCGACATGTCAACTCAGTGCTCTACCACTGACCCACGCCCGTCCCTTACATAATATAAATTTATTTTTTAAAAAAAACTAAGCCACTCCAACCCAATGGGTTCAATACATGGTAGAGTCTGACTGTAATGTTTTTTTAAGGCTTTCCCTTATTAAGGGTACTCATTTTACAAAGGCTGAGTTATTCCCAAGAAAGCCTCCAGATCCCACAGGCGGACCTGTGTCTCTTAACAGATTAAATAATTTATCTATCACAGACGGATTCGAATCCGGACTTGCAAGACCATCTCAGAGCTATCTTCACACTCAGCTTTTCCGATTACATGTTTACCTTATTTTTGAATGATTTTTTTAGTAAACATTATTTAACAATATTGAAAAGTAAAAAGAGACCTACATAAATGTTAAGACCGTGGAAAAATTCCAACGAAAAGCCTTTAAGTCTCCAAACTAAAACAGAAATTGAAATTACCTGTCCAGTATTTCGCCCATTCAGGTATCTTCAGGGTAGAAAGAGAATAACAGGAGAACCTTCCTTATGATTCATTAGTTGCATTTGAGCCTTGGAAGTGGTGGGATGTTTCTTACGTGCATTATTCATGTTTTGTTTTGCTGTTATTCTCTTTCTACCCTGAGGATGCCTGAATGGGCGAAATATTGGACAGATAATTTCAATTTCTGTTTTAGTTTGGAGACTTAAAGGCTTTTCGTTGGAATTTTTTCACGGTCTTAATAATTATTATTTAACAATTATTTTCAGAGAATCTAATGAGGAAAAAAAATGAATTTGGTAGCTACTTATACTTTTCATCAAAAAGGTAATATGTTAAAGTCTCATTCAAATTTGTTACAATATAAATTATTCATATTACACGACGGAATATTTAAATTGAGCAAGTTTTTTTCTTCTTATTTTCTTTTCAGACGCTCATATTGTCCATTGTCTCAACACTTACTCGAAACTTGTATCACTTTTTAAGCCTATTTATAATTCATGGCGGAAGAAATGAATCAGAATATATTCTTGGCAGGTATAAACTATTAATACAACTTAGAAAGAACTTCGCTAACTATCCTATACTCAATCTATCAGGATGAAAAAAGATCTGCATTACAAAAAAAAAAAAAGGTGCAGATAGATAGATAGGTAGAGATAGAGATAGAAAGATAGATAGATAGAGAGAGAGAGAGAGAGAGAGAGAGAGAGAGAGAGAGAGAGAGAGAGAGAGAGAGAGAATGTAAGTTTTAATGGTCTTATCAGGAAATAAAGCCACCACGTAGGCGCCGTCTACTTCAAATTGCACTGTAATATAGTATTTATAAGCAAAAATGTAATATAATACAAAATAAAATAATACATGGCTATCACACACAACTTTTTCATATAATACAGACATTTTTTTAGCTTTTTTATTTAATGGTTCACTCAGGCTTAAAACAAGGTGATTCGCTTTCGCCTGTACCATTCAATTTTCACTCGAGTACGTTATTAACAGGGTGATATACAACGAAAAAGGTTTGAATTTGAATATGAATAGTAAAATATCCGTGCTTGGGTTTGCGGACGATTTGGTACTGTTGGGTGAAGACACGGAAACTATAAAGCTAAATACTGTTATGTTGATAAATTTAGGTAAGGAAATAGGGCTGGAAGTAAATTATGATAAGACTAAGTATATGGTTAGCAGGAGGACTGGGAGAAATTTTGGTGATACTGTTGTAGGAGGGAATAATTTCGAACATATGGAGGAGTTTAAGTACGTGTACTTAGGGTCTATCGTAACTAGAAAAAACGATTAACGGATGTTAAACTTGGCCGCTAACGCTGAAGGATGAAAACGTCTTCAGGTATTCGAAAATAAGTTGTTACGTAGAATATTCGGTTCAAAAAAAGGATGCGACCACTGGGGGATATAAGAGATTACACAACACGGAATTGCGAAGCATGCATCCGGTAAAGATTATTCAAGTGATGACGCGTCACGGAAATTAAGATGGACCTGTAAAGCTGTATAACGAACGAATTCCTAAGATGTTAAAGCGATGTGCCGACTGGGAAGCGTCTGAGGCGTATTTGGGAAGATTGCTTCAAGAGTGATCTGAAGGATTTGGGTTTGGGTGGTTGTCCGTGGAAGATGTGTAAGCAGAGATTGGTGGTATCGGCATCGAACCTTCGGGTTCGCTAAGCCTTATTATTATTATATATTTAATGAAGAATATAATCTAGTCTAGGTCTCAAGTGTTTCTTTGTATTCCAGGAACATAAACATTATTTTTATTTTATCTTTATTACTAGATAATAAAACTGAAATAGATATAAGCCTGGCCTATGAAATGATAAAACTAAGTATTGCGGCAAGATCGAGGAGAAGGTCAAAGAGTTAGCTCGGCTGTCCTCGGATGGCCAGATAAGACTCGAAGCTGACTCAGACCTACGCCTGCTTAGCACTACAGAATCTCTACTTGGGCTCTGCAGTGTCCACCATTCAAACTGTACATAATTTATTACGCATTAACTTAAATAATAACAATAATAATTAAATGATTAAAAATTTACATGCTTATAAAAAAAAAAAAAGAGACTATGTACAAATTACAAAACACTATATACAAAAAGAGACAGTATTATTATATTGATAAATATTATTTTTTAGTTTATCACTATTTAATGTATTATTTTTTTACCTTCTCCCGGACTATTGTCTTCCACTTTAATATAATGCCAACAAATAATTGAGGCGTTGAGTATCAAAACCAGTTCGATCCATTTCATAAATTTTTTCAGGAGAGCCAAATAACGTTTTAAAAATTCATAACCATCTTTTGTAACATTTTATACAAATTTTTGCTTCAGACATGTAAAAATTAGGTTGTTATTAGATCAGTAGAACTATTTTAGTCGATTCGCGGGGTTCATAATGTATTAAAAATTTTAATCAATTAATAACCAAATTGAATGCTTAGTCAACTAACTACATAAATTTGCAGTATTTTTGATGAAATTATTTTGTAACATGAAAAATAAATATTGGGGATTCTCTAATAAGCAATATTTAAAACCGTTTTTTTTTTTATTGATATTTACAACTGTAATTATGTTACATCAAGTAAATCTGCTGTATGAATAAAGGACATGAAAAAAACACTTGTGGAGAAACTATCCATTGATAGCACTCCAATAAAGTTCTATAGTAGAAGGTCTCGAGGCCATCTTTTCAGACGCCTCGGAGGGTTATCAGGAAGAGTATGGAAAGCAAGTTGAGAGACTAGCGGATTCAAGTGTGTATGGATCTTTTCATGGAAGGATAGGTATCTAGTTTGGGCCGAATCAGCAACATATGGGATATTAAGATCATGATGGTTGAGTTTGTTTGTGACATAATAAGGAGCATTGAGGAGTTTACGAAGGATTTTGGATTGTAAGGATTGGATTCGAGATGAATTGGATGGTTTAGTAGAGCCCCAAAGCTCAACTCCGTAGGTCCAAATAGGTCTGATAACTGTCATGTAAATAAGACGTTTGTAATTAATTGGAAGCTTAGAGCGTTCGTCCAGTAAATGTTGAAGTAGGCGAAAACGTCGAGCAGTTTCTTGTCTTTTCAGTCTTGTATGAGGATAAAACTGTTTTTAAAAATAATAATTAATGTTAATTAATTTAATTATTATAGATTGAAGTAACAGCCTTTTTTTTAAACTGCGAATTTAAATCAGTTTCTCAAAGTAAGGTGGCTGTGAAAATAATAAATAGCACATGCTTTAGTGAAAAAATCATCTTTTTAAAAATTATTATTAAAGTAATTATGTATTAATTATTATAAAAAAATATTATAGGACAAGGATAAAAAAGTAGTATATTAAAATATTAAAATAAAATAACGGGTTGTAATCCGTTTTTGATTAACGCTCGCAGCGGCAAACTGATCGAACTGATTTTGTTGCACACCTACTTTGTGGCCAATTTTGTATGGGACCGCTTTAGATCCATACGGTTAAACACACTTTTAGAATACCTTTTAAACTTTCAAAGCACATTAACAAAATTATTTTGAAAAAAATGGGATCGAACTGGTTTTGATACTAAACGCCTTAATTATTCAAAACTAAAAATATCTTATCGTAAATGTAGTAGAAAAAACAATTATTTTTGTGTCCCCAGTCCTGAAATTTTTTTTTTTAATTTTAAGTGTAGTTTTTCAGCTGTTAAACCCACATATAAGGAACTCAACTCTACAGAATTCTTAATTCCTTTATGAATATTTTTTTTTTTTATATATGTCACCATACATTTGAAAATCAACTGCATCTGCAAACATTCAGCGGATAACTTAATATAAAAAAAAAATCCTAAGTCAGGTAAGAACAATAAAAAATAAAATACTGAGATTGTTGCAGTCTTTATTTTTCTTCCGAGAAAACTTACATGCCACAAGGACCCGGCAAGATTATCTGAAGGAATGATCAAGAAAGTATGTTAAGAATCCTCCATGCGATTCTTGTAAGGTAAATATATAAGGGTGATCTCCATGTGAGGTAAATATCCTATCTCATATAAAAAAATAATATATACATGAACTTAACCTCAGCACAGGAAATAAGCATTCTACTTCTACTGTGCATTTTAATATTAAGCTTTGTATGTTACACAGGCCATCGGAAAACAGGCTTTGATTGCCTTTGTGAGGTACTCATAATGGCACCTGTGCATGGAATGAATAATATATAAAACGCAACATAAAATTATTGAAGTATTAAAGAAGAAATACTACATTCAAAATATTTGAACACTGATTATGGAAATGTTATTGGTATATATAATAAATTATAGGGGGAGACATTTTTTAGATTTTTATCCCGTAAAAGAAACAATTAAATGTTTTCCCTTAATCAACTACCAATATAAAAATTATGTTGTGAATTTCCGTGGAGTTGACGACTTATTTCTTCTTTTTTTTTAGTTTAGATTATTGATTTATGAATATTATACAGTTAAATAAATATAAGCTGATTTGTATGTCTTTTTTTTTTTATTAACTAATTATATATCAAATTATATTGACGAAAAATATATCATGATTATGGGAGCGAGATAGCTCGGTCCTTGGAGCGCTCAATTGCTATGTTTTAAGTCCCGGGTACGAATCAAAATGGTGCTGATAAGCGCCCGGGGCTCAACCAGCCTATATTAATTGAGTACTCTTTGTTAATTGAGGGAAACCCTATTGGTCGGATCTCGGTCAAAAGACCTCCATACACGCGGCTATACCAGGCTATATAAAACGCTTGCTCGTAAAAAGTTTGTAATATTTCGTGAGGAAGAAACGATTGCAATTCGCAAGGTTTACTTATCATTATAGATAGTTAAACCCCAATTTTTTGTCGAGCCGGTTCCTAGACTTTAAAAAAAAATCTGTACCACTACAATCCATGAAAGTCTTAGGTCCAATACATGGTACAGACTGTAATGTTTCTAGAATAACGGTTGTGCAGAGAGGTGATACCTCTAGGCTTTTCCTTCAATTAAGGATACCCACTGTAAGGGTTCTGGGAGGCACTGAAGATCCCAAAGGCTACTAACAGATTAAATAATTAGTCATCCACCTTCAGCACACAATTCCGCGCTCTTCAAACTGAGCTGCTATAATTAACAATACTATTGTCATTCAATGTAAATCAATAATTAACATAGATTTGGCATGTTTTAGCGATAAATATCGGGGTAAGTCGAAATCCGAAAGATGGTTTTCGACATTATTTTGACACGTATGGGCCCGCCGAATAAATTATTGACGGGAAGATACGCCACTGTAATATTGGATCCTTAATGGAGTGTTTGAATTTATTTGTTAGCGAAGCAGTTAGGCCTCGTCATGTACTAAAAAGGTATTAAGAGCTTGGCATATAATCGTTATTTTCTATTATGTGAATGTAACGCGTGTAAATAACTTGAAAAGTTGGACGTGCATTCATTAGACAAATAAATTCGACAGGTATTCATGTGATAAAAAATTGGATATCACAAAACTCCTGTACCCCCCCCCACCACTCTCCACAACAGAATCTCAAAACATGTCATTCAAATCGATAAACCAATTATTTAGTAATCACGAAGCCTTATCTCTTATCACATTTTTGTTAACGGCATTTATATGTGAAACTACCAATGATTATCATAATTAAAATAAAAACTTACAAATTTATTTTTTTTGAATTTACAACTCTATCATAATAATAAACAAGAAAATATAGTGAATGATACAAAATGACATGGGTCAAGGCAAGTAGAGAAACTACCCTGGGTATTACTCAAATAACAATTTCAACTTTCCACCTTCTTTTCAGACGCTTCGGAGGATTATCGGAAACTGAAGAGATAGCTATGTTTGAAACCAGTGGGTTTGAGTGGGAATTAAGTTTGTCATTCAAGGATTGATTTCATGATCGGGCGCCAAAGCAACCTATATGGATCTAGTAGAATCCACAGGCTCTCCTAGGGCCCACCTACCCTTTAGAAAGTGGGTACCACGAATAGCGTAATCTCGCTAACAATCTCCGAAAGGATATTTGAATATATGTTCAAGAAATCACGAAACGCAGAATAATTTCAAGATCGGATACTTCAATCACGAATATATGTTAAATATACGAAAGGAAACGACAAATGATAACGAAAAAAGAAAACGACTATGATACAAATAAACATATTAGTTGTGTGAAAGTTGTTGGGACAAAACATTTCAAATGATGCAACACCACTTATGAGTTAGGTTAAATACTACCTTTTTATTGATCTACAATTCTTTACAAAATTTAGAAGTGACATTAAAGCCCATAGAAAAACAATTATTAAATATGTGGTAATTTTAAATATAAATGTAACACTCAAATATCACATGACGAAAATGACATACACATCTATTTTATTTTTTTTTCCTTATCTATACAATGAATAAATAAAATTTTAAATACCTGAGTTTCGAATAATGATGAAAATAAACCAAAAACCTTAAATGAATTCATTGCTTACCTGAAATAACAAAAGGAAAAAAAAAATTAATAGAAAACAATAACTATCAATAATAAATAATCATATAAGAAATAAATTACAATGAATAATAAATAAAAATGAATTGAATTTAACACTATAAAATATACAATATTTAGGAAATATTCCACTTAAATTGGTAACGCTATTGTATATGCGAGTGTATATTTTATATTGGTCAGTGGGCTGAGGACTGAGATAGGTAGAGATTTGGACCCTATGGGATCTGAAAACTCTTCTAGGGCTCACCCAGTCTCTAGAAAGTGGGTAACCCTTAATTAGGGAAAAACTTAGTGGTAGAAATCTGGGGATTGAGCGTAATATCGGACAAATCACCTCCCTGGACAGCTAGTTTCATAGAAACAGTCTATACCACGTACTGAACTCAAGACCCTTCATGGGTTGAAATGATACGGTTTTTTTTATTTTATTCAGAAAGCTTATTCTATCTAATTTGGGTAGACTATTATATTATTATTTATTAAATATGATTCTAAGCTAAATTATATTTCAGCAGGATTCCCTTGAAAAAAAAATAACTGTAAAGAAGTTTAAGTAAAGACTAGATCTTGATGATTCTTATAAAGGCAAGAATCGAACATTGCACTTCTAAGGCAGGCAAACATATTGATTATTTAAAAATAGATATACAATAATCCTGAAGCGTCTTAGAAAACAAAAACAAAAATATAAACTGATCGGAACTAAAATATCAAAATTAATTAACTTAAATATGGTATTTTTTTTTCTAGTTGAATTCGCTATGAGTGGTTTTTTGTTTGTTAATAAATGCGTATGATAGTTTTAAACTTGAGTATCTCTCCCGTGAATAGATTTGATCAATATATATAGGAAATAAAAGATATCTTTTCTTTAGAAAAAATTTTATGTAAAAGTTAAGTAATTAATTAAAACCTAAATGGCAAATATTAGATCCAAGAAAAATATTAAAAATAAAATCGATGGATTACGAAGTCCTCTCATTCCCACCTTATTAGTCAGAACTATCTCCAACAGATTTCCGCCTGTTCAAAGTTGAATATTCTCAAGTCAAAAACGCATTTTCAGAATTTATTTCATCCTAAAACCCTGAATCTTTCAGTTCTGGGATCGAGAATTTTATAACGCGTTGGGAAAAACGTATAGAAAATTATGGTAAATATTTTGAATAAAAATGTCGTTGATTTCATTAAGTTCATTTACTAAATAAAGTCTACTTTTAAAACGGACATTTCACATGAAACGACCTAACACTATTGTCATGTTACTACTTGACACAGCTTAGTCATTTTCTGTTCTTTCTTTCATTCTGACTAACCAGCAAGCATGACATCTAAGCAGTAATTTAACATCGACTTTAATGGTCGTCATGCTTATTAATCGTACTAGTATTCAAATATAAAAATACCATTCATGAAATGTCTCGACTATCTATGGTAAGAACGTCTTTTCCCAAGAATCTCCTTTGTACATATAAAGGTATTATATAGGTAAACGAAACTGAAATGATGTCAGATAGAAATCTTTCTGCTCGACAAACGGATAGGAACAGATGGAATATGCTCAAGGAGGAGAACCTTGGGAAGATATTGAAGCTTAGTAACTACTGGCCTTAAACCCTAACCTCAAAAAGATCCCATATGGGTGAGGTTATTCCCAGCGGCTGTTGCGGTCAAGCGCAGCTACCATTAACATTTCTCAGTGTACGCTTTCCAATCCGGATATGTGCGCTTAAGCCCCCTTTAAAAATGCATCTTGAGGCTTATATAATCATGTAGTTGTTAGAGACACTGTGAATTTATTTCCAATTAAACTTACTCCGGATATAAAAAAAAATTAGATACTGAATAGGCGAAACGTCGACCGGTAAGTGGGTGTATTACTGGATTTGAAACATAAGGCTTTGCATTGTGATTTTTCCCAATTGCATTATAATTAATTTATTTAATTTCGTTAATAGGTAATGAAACGTATTGAGAAAAAAAGATGAATGAAACAAACATTAAACTATTCCTTAATGAAATCAATTCCATCCTTTTTCTATCGCTTTGTTTCTACTAGCGTTTCCTAAAAGCTCCCTTTCGAGGAAGCAGATCAGATAAATCATTCACCGCCACTGAAAGCTGAATTTTGACCTCTTTTCTTTTCTGTTTGTGATCTATTTAGACAATTAATGCAATATATACATTAAAAAATTGTTTAAAAACAGCATTTTTGGGACAAGACAGTAGAAAAGATGGTGAAAGATTGACTGATATCGAAAAATGTTCGCAAAGAAATAGAAAAAAGATGATTTGTCCTAGATCACGCATTGCTCCTATTCTGGGTATCCACTTTTTACAGATTTGGTGAGCCAAAGAAGAGTCCCAGATCCAAAAGGATCTATCCCCGTCTATTAACAGATTGAATAAAATCTACCATAGATCTAACTCGATACCTTCGGCACGGCAATTCAGCGCTCTACCACTGAGGCACTCCATACCGAAAAAGCCAAGCTCAAATATTCCAAGTAAGGGTCATAACATCAAAAGTTCTTTCAACTAAGAGAGCAATACCTCTGTAATACCTTTAAGCCCGACTTTGGCGGAGGGGTTCGATAAATGTCTCATTACTGTATACACACAAAGCTGCCCACAGCCTATAGTATTTATCTCAAACGCATAAAGAGGGAATGAGCCTTACGACTTAACACTCTCACAGGGAGATTTAAGTAGTAAAGTAATTCAGAACCACAAGCTAAAACATGAGGACCACGGACCCCAATGGCCAGCATTACACAAGACTTCTCGGATCAAAGGGGAACAGTATGCACATTGAACGCTTTGGTACAAATAATTCTCTAATTTAGCTACATGTTTGAAAATATTTTAACCGGCCATGTTTACATCGCATCGTACATTGCTACCAACAAAAACATGCACTTACAACCTAGTTAAAAAGTATTTGGATCATCACTTTCCAAGGAACTTTGTACCAAACATTCTTTTCTATGGGAAGAAACTTTTACAGACCTGAATAAGTTATTAAGGTTTCAATAATACCAAAGGAGGATTTATCTATAGCCCCGGTGAATAAGTGATTGAGTCGAATTTTCTCTAATATGAGTTTCTTGTACTTGGGGAGCGGTATAGTGTCATTTTCCTGATGAATCAGGCAGGGGCTAAGACTGGCATTTGCTTGAAAGCAAAAGGTGTTATTTCTTATATAAAAACTTCATTTCAAGCCGAAAAATGCCACGATTTCGCTTATTCGCCGGGGCTGAAGATATAGCATAATATATAATGTTATATCTATGATAATGGCGGTTTTTTTGTACGCCATTTTTTCCGACTACCTCCAACTTATGCAGGGTACAAGTGTAGAGCGCTCTTTTTAGACTAAATGTTCCTCTACTATTCTAGCCTCTACATCAATATTTATGAAATAATATACCAATGCAATCATGCGATACTTTATGTCCTATCATAACATAACATGGATACAATAATTTGAGGGGAAAAAAACGATTTTTCTAATCCAAAACTCAGTATGAATAGAGTGGGGTGGGATAGATTAGCGTGTAGTGGTGAGTTGCTATGCTGAAGGTTCTGGGAGCAAATCAGGCCGTGGCAGATAAATTATTTAATGTGTAAACAGCCACGGATGGATCCTGGGAGATTTGGGGAAGGACTCCTGGGTCTCACCCAGCACTTATTTATTGGGTACCGTTAATTGGAGGAAACCTTGCGTTGAGCGTTATTCAGTAAGAATCACCTCCCTCCACAACCGTTGTCATATAAAAAGTACAGTCTCTACCATTTAGAAAACCTTTAGTGGTACAGGTTTCTTTTTTTTTCGTAAAAGAAAAATACGAAGAAGTAAAATGGAAGGACGAGATAAGAAAGCAGGCCTATTGTTTTCGTTATGTTCGGGCCTAATCGATGAAAGGTAATTGATGGCTGTTTTGAATTCGGATAAGTAAAGTATAATCAAATTTAGGGGGGGGGGCGGTTAATAAAAGGGTAAAATTGTCGGTTGACATCAGATCACGCAAGCCGGCCCTCTACTTTCCTTTGAAGAAGACCACCCGCAATGGGTTACACTAATTTATTAGATTGGACCATCATAAATTTTGGGGTGAATTTAATGCTTATTTGAGTTCTTGTGTATTCACCCTTTACAACCCCCCACTCCATTCCAGGTCCATTCTTCAATCAGATGATTAAGCTAATAGTTTTTTTTTTATTTTCCTTTTTTTTTTACTATCCTAATTTCGTTATAGATGAGTGTTATTACTTGCCTGTTTCTTTTCATCCGCCGATAAAGTGATTGGCTATCGGATACAACTCCGCCTCCTTGGTCAAAGAACGGGTAAATGCCCTAATATTATTATCAGTCCCCAGGGAACGTAAGATTTCCCTCTTTACTTTAAAAAAAATATTATTAAGGGACATTAAAAATTAAATATTTTTTATAGGAGAATTATAACATAGATATGTCTGGCTTGGATGCGAGCCTTGGTAGCTCATTGGTTAGAGCACCGCGCTAGAGACGCGGGTAACCCGGATTCGAATCCCGGCCAAGACATAATCTTCACCGAGGTACGAACAAGGATAGCTCAGTTGGTAGAGCGATGTCACGGTGAGACAAAGGTTCCGGGTTCAAATCCCAGTTGAGGGTCTATCTTTTCTCTTTAAAAAATAAAAATATTTATAACTAAAAAAAATGACCAATAATTATAAAAAATTATAAAACTAAAACAGTTTGAGAAAAACATGTGAAATAAGCATTCTTCCTGCATTCTTTTGTTATTCTGTTACAGGTACTACAATAATCCTTTTGTATAAAGTATCTAACTTTTATCTACAATCCAGTTGAAATTTAAGTTCTTTATTTATTTATTTTTCCAATATTATTACTTATTTTATTTCTCTCTACCATTTTAAATCAAATTTTAAACGATATTTAAAACAAAAATTCAACAACCTGTACGACTATGACCCATTAAAAATACTTTTTTTTTAACGGAATCAACAATAAAAAAAAATGCGTTGGAATCGACACAGATTACTCTTTAATAAACTGTAGATAGTTGTCAAGACCTTATTTTTAAGATTTATAAACTTTTATATTTTATATTTCCACTATATTTATATTTTATTTTACCACTATAATACATAAAAAGGGTGAAGAGTCTTGGATTCATTCCATGGAACGACTGTTTTGTTTTTAAGGCAACGGATGTGCAGGGAAGTAATTTGGCCGAGAACATTCTCAATAATCAGGTTTTACCCCATTTCGTGCATCCACTTTGTCGGGGCTGGTGAACATTAAAGAATAAATAAATTATCTGCCACATAAAAAAAAAAATTCAGATTTTAAAAATGCTGAAAATTGAAATACAACTCTCCAGCCGCAATATAAATGCACAATACTTATCCTTTCAAAAATAAAAAAGAAATTCATGGATCTATGACCTATAAAAATCTATAAAATGATGGTACTTGAAACATTAGATTAAATATCAAATAAAATATTAGTGTAATAAACCAACTTGAAAGAATTGTTGACATTTGATTATATTAGCCTTTATAAAATTTAATATATTTGATTATGATCCCATAAAAATTGAACTTGATATTAACATTTTAAAATATTGTTTTAAAACTTTAGAGGCAAATAAAGTCATTTACGATGCCATAACATGTGCTTTAGTGGGAAATTATTTCATTTAAAAGAATTATTTCATTTCATTTACTATCCAAGTTAGTTTATAGTTTGAGTGAATCTGTTTAATTTTTTTTAGTTTTATTTATTTATTGATATTTACAACTGTATTACAATAATACAACAAGTAAATAGGCTATGTGATATATAATGACATTAGGTAATGACAAGTAGAGAAACTACCCTCTGGCAGTACTCAAATCACAAGTTCAACTAAGGTCACGTGGCCATCTTCTTTTCAGACGCCTCGGAGGGTTATCGGGAATTGAAGAGGAAGCTAGGTTTGAAACTAGAGGGTTTGAGTGGGAATGAAGTTTGTTATGAAAGGATAGATACTGGGTTCGGACCAAATCAGCAACAAATTGGACATTAAGGCGTTATGGATGACTGAATTCTTAACAAAATAAGGAGCATTGAGGATTTGATGAAGAATTTTGGATTGTAGGGATTGGATACGAGAGGAATTCGATGGCTTAGTGGAGCCCCAAAGCTCTACTCCGTAAGTCCAAATAGGTCGTATGATAGTAATGTAGATGAGTCTTTTGTAATTAATTAGGAGCTTAGAGTGTTTGTCTAGTTGTTGGTCCTGATACGTCGAGCGGTTTCTTGTTTTTTTCAGTCTTGTATGGAGATTCCAGGTTAATCGTTTGTCGAGATGCGACCCTAAGTATCGGATCTGTTCTACAGGCACCAGAGGGATATTATTAAAGGATACTGAAGGGCGGGAAGTCATTGGTTTACGACGTAAGGTAAACATGATTTAATGCGATTTTTGAGAATTTATTATACTTCTCCAGTTTCAACACCATTCTTTAAGATCAGTGATATGGGATTGGAGGCTTTGGGATGCAATAACTAGATTGGTGTTGACTGATAATACATATGTATCATCAGCATATGTGGTAAGGATAGTATTAGGGTGAGTCGGGATGTCAGCTGTATAAACTGTATAAAGAAAGGATTGGGCCAAGGGTACTAACCTGAGGAACAACAGCAGATTGGGAAAAGAGGGATGAATAGACATTATTATGGTTTACCTGGAAAGTTCTATTTGTGAGATAGGATTGAAGGATGAGAAATACTTGCTGTACCTACATACTGTAGGGGGTAGGAATTTACGGAGTTGGTATAGCAATCCCGGATGCCACCTCGGTCAAAAGCCTGCTCCACGTCAAGAAAGACGCTCGAACAATATGATCCATGTTCTAATGCAGTGGAGACTACATCCACCACACGATGACATTGCTGTTTAATTTAAATTAAACGTTTCTCCCTCCCAAAAAAATTAATTGTCTATTATAACATCAGTTCTTTTATGAATTTATTATTCAAATAACGAAATCATTGAAAATATTCATTAAAAGAAATGCGCTCTGAAAACAATTACAAATGAATTCAACGGAATGTGTCTACTAAAATTTAAAGAGAAACGCTACTAGCTAGGTATGTAGAGGATGTTTGTGTTATTTTTCTCTTGACATTGTTAATGGATTCACTTAACTATTTTTAGATGACAACTCCCATCTCAAATCTCTACTTTTTGATGGATTCTAGGTATTTTCTAACTTAAAATTGTTTAATAATGATATAGTATTTAATGCATAAAATAAAACTCGATATTAAAACAAAATAATAATAATAAAAATAAAATTTAAGATATAAATATATATAAAAAAAATATTGCAAGGAAGATATTCTTTCTAATGTTTTCTGTTAAATATTATAAATTTCATAGATTGTATTAACTATTTTTTAATGATAATATATCATCTTTAATAAAAATTACTTTGTCTTAAATATATTTTAAGCTCAGTTTAGTATTTATTTTTGAAGAGGGTAAATTAATTAGTATTAATATTAACCGGTTTCAAACCCGGTTGTTGTAGATAAATTATTTAATCTACTTATGTTTTATTACTAGTTATAACGATGTATTTAGTTTGGGGTGTCTATTGCAGGGACTATACCCCCCAAAATCAATTGCTATCAACAATAAATAATCAATATTATAACAACGTATGTAAAGGCCCACCAGGCCGATCTGGTAAAAAATAAAATAAAATAAAAACACTGTTTTATTATTTAAAATAATATATCTACGTATATACGAATCAAAAAACCTCCTGGGTCTCATCCAGCCTTTATGAAATGAGTACCCTTAATTGGGGGAAAACCTGATGGAGTTTGATCTCTGACAAATCACCACCCTGCATAACCGTTGGTTTAGAAACAGTACAGCCCTTAACATGTGCTGAACCCTATACTATCTACCATTACCTATACATTTATATTTGAAGGGTCTTCAAAGTTGGTAATAGTATAGGATTTTTTTTTTGTATTGAATACAATAGAAATTAATATTAAAAATAATAATAAAAATATCGTTTCGAGTGATTTGTTTAAAATATTTAAACAATTTAATTTAATTTCGTATTAACAACATTAATTTCGTATTAATTTTTGTTTTTCTTATATTTTCTTAACTATTTCTTATTTGTCTTTAATGATTGTTTATATCTACATTTTAAAATTTTCTTAACCCTAATATATATTCAGCAGTAAATAAAGAAAAAAAATAGTAAAACAAGCAAATATTACTCTTGAGGCAAAAAAAAAAGACTAATTTTAATTTTATTAAAAATTTATTTATAAGATCTAACATAAAATAATCTATTATATTTAACATAAAAAATGTATCGGTCTAAATTTAAATTTTAGAAGTCAAGCTTAAAAAAATGTTATTGTATATGCACTGTATCTTTGGTTGTGTAAACTATCTGTGGTTTGTTTTGTTTTAACGTTATTTTAAGTTTGTAAACAATTGGTGGAATGTGAGTCCAATTTTTAGATAGATACCTAAAGTAGATATTGTTACTAAAAGTGAATATTTAAATTTTTACTCATCAATTAATATGTGCTATTACTATTTGTGCAATATATAAATTTAATAATTAGTTATTTTATTTAAACAATCATAGGTTTATTTTAATTCATAATTTTTAATCCAATAAATTAACATTATTATTTAGCCTTAATAAAAACAAATTTTAAAAAAGTCTTTTAAAATATTTTATTTGAAAAGAAAAGATATGGCAAGGACCGAGAATCGAACCAGGGCCGTGAAGCGAGCCAGGGTTGCCGAGATGATTTAGACGTCTTTTAAATAAAATATTTAAAAAATTATATCATAGAACAATAAAATAAATTATAAAAAAAAGTCTGTTCACGAAGTTTAGTCCACAACTTTGTACCGCCAATATAATAAATTAAAACAAACAAACTGAATGGCTATCTACGCGTTCTCGGTTTTAATATTTTCAGTCAGATTCCATACCTAAATGTTATAAGGTATATTCGGTCAATCATAGTATTTACAACATATCAGTAAAAAATAATTTATTTTTAATCATTTTAATCTAAATGAAAAAAAGGAAAAGTACTCCAAAAAAGAAAATATGACAAACTGTAAGAAAAAATAAATAAAACTATAATTTGATACATCACAGGATGAACTTCAACGAATATAAACATTTACAGCATATTCATAAGAAAAGGGACTGAATAAAAACAAAATGAACAAAAAATCTAAAATCTGAAATAAACATTGGTACGCAGAGAGGATGTGAAACACTTCAAAAAAGACCATTAAAAACCATTTGTATGAAACGCTAATAATGAATTAATTTTTTTTATTCTTGATTCCATTAAAAAATAACTACTATAAACGGAATTATTTTAGTGTGTCTAGAACCAGAAGAAATTACAGAACTAGGAACTTATATGATTTTGGGATCTGTTTCAATAAATGATATTAACCCTTTCAGATCAAATATAACACAAAAAACAGGAGACAATGCCTTAGGTACACAAAGACAAAAAAAAAATCCTGCCTTTATTGTTTGTTCTGGTTTCCAATCAACTGATAATTATATATCTCCACTATCTTTAGCAATTAATAACGGGGCTCTTATGACAAATATAAGAAATTATTAAAAATTGTTAACAATTAAAAAAAAATAATATTTTAATTAAATATTAAATTTTCATAAGTTAAGATATAATTTTATATTGATTTATTAAGGTTCTATATAGACCTTAAAAATCTTAAATTCGCTTAAAAAATCGAAGCGATGTTTATGTAAAACTATTCAGAAGAAAATAAACATTATTATATTTCTCATACAATATGCATGTAGAGCGTTGATTACCCGAACGTTCAATTATCCGAAATGGCTTAGTGTAAAATTTGGTTTCCTAGGATTATTATTTCATAGTTTATACTGAAATTCAAATAAATGAAGTAACTATTATTGCATTTTTCTTTGTGTAGGTATTAAATTTTATTTTCTAAACTACACAATAAAATATCTACATCTGATCACAAGCCAATGTAATTTCAGTATAAATTAAAATTTGAAGTATTTTCTGTTTTTATTAAGATTAATAAAAGGTTTTTATTTCTGAACCACCAAGCTGTTCGGATAAAATTTTGTCGCCCCGGCTAATAATGCACACTTTGATAATGCTTTATACTTCCAATAATGGGGGCTTCGTTTTAAAGTAAAAATTAAGGTGCGGTCAGTCACTGTTAGGGTCATAAAAATCTCCGGGAATTTCCGAAATGGAAATCCCATTTTACTTTCCACTCTTTAACCAATTAGATTTTACTGTCTTTTCTTTTACTGTGTTTTCGCGACTCAAAGCACTCAAAATGACTCAGTCAGCGGTATCGTCTTGCCAGCGTAACAACCTCACGCTCTCGCTCACGTCAACAACGATAGTGCCGTGTATAACTTGTTTGATTATTTTTTCTTCGTGACACCCTACAAAATGTCAAATCATGAAGAATATTTCACATGGGACAGTGAAATAAAATGTAGTGACTCACTATCATCAGACATTGAATCAGAAGAATCATTTATAGAAAGATAAACAAATAGAAGTTAAGCACATCATCGGAAGTGGAAAATTCAGAAGGGGGCGAAAATGTCGAGACCTCTCACCAAGATGGAATATTATTCTGGTCAAAAATAAATCATAAGATGTTTTAAAATTTTAATGTTTATTATACTTGAATAGTCATTTCAGTGTTGTGAAAAAGTATTCCGGTCCCAGCGATGGTCAGCGCCAGCCGAGCTCCGTCCCTACGGACAGTTTCGGCCAGGAGTATTTAAAGCTCTAAGGGTTAAAAGAACGTCGTTTCTCTAAAGTAATTAACACCTCAGACTCCCAACAAAAATTCTAATATACGTTATATTACCGATGTTTACTTTTACAATAATAAAAAAGTCAGAAAATATATGTTGTTAAAAATAATATTTATTACTTGCACGATTACATTTTATCTATTAAATCAAGTTTTTTTTTTGCAACGTTTATAATCGTTTTAATGTTTAATGCCACTGGACGGGGCAAATCTTTTCTCTTCAAAATAAAAATATTTAAAAATTAAAACTATTTACAAAAAATTATAAAAAGTTTTAACTTTTCATTCGTTTCCTTTTAAATTTCTAGAAAATAATGAGTGAGTTTTAGTATGAATAACAGCTGCCTTTAGCCACGCATTTATTTCATCTTAAATTTCCGTTTTTTTCTAGTTCAAATTCCATTTAATTACTAATCATATCATCTATGTTAACTAAAACAAACTAATATTAAACTATTAATTAAGTGAGATATTAAAAAAACAAATAGCAAACTGCAAAATAACATAGATTAATTTTCGCTCGAGCCATATTGTGCAAGGCAGTACACCAAGACCGGTTTTGAGGCCATGTGAAAGTTACAGAAGCACGCTCATGGTGACACATACCTACAAAAATGGCGAGCATTCTCAAGGTCTAAGATCCAAAAGGAATAAACAAAATATGCAATAAATAAAAATGAACAAAAATATGGAATAGGAATATCCCGAAGAGCAGTGCCTGAAGTCTCTAAAATATTAGGAAAAAAACCAACCAATCAACGTTCCGCCAAGTCAGGCATCAGCAGGACAGCAAAAGAAAAATCACATCATGGAAGATAAAGTGCAACGCATCTCAAATCAACAGTCCGAACTTACTCATCAAATAGATACAGCAATATCACTCCAAGACGCTCAACAAAAAACTTAAATTGGACTGTTGAAGTGAGATGTGCTGCACTTAATCTTATTTATTTGTTATACTCGTATTCTTTTTATATTCTACTCTAAGGCACATAAAGTCTGTTTGCGGCGGGAGATGGATCATATGGGATCTAGGACCCTCCTGAGGCTCACCCGGCTTTTATAAAATATTATAAAAATAGGGTACACAAAATAAGGGGGGAAAACCTGGCGGTTGAGCGTGACCTAGGACAAGTCACCTCCTTGCAGAACCGTTGTCCATGTAACAGTAGTCTCTCTCTACTATGTACTAAACCTCAGACTCGTTTACAGGTCATAGTGATTATAGGTTTTCTAATGCACACAAGCTTAAGTCATATTATATGTAACAGGGAAATGTTTTTATTGTAAAGGAACATGTTCTGGAATGATAATTGAATTTTTAATCATGTTTATGATTATTATTGATACCCTCTAATAATGTCTTCGGTATTAAGTATGTTGCAAATAGAAAATAATATATTCAATAAATCATTCATAATCAAGAAATTGTTCGTCCCAAAACATTAGAAATACATCCCACGTTTGAGAAACGCATTTAATTCATTAGTTATTTCCATTTTATTTATCTTAAGGTATTTTCAAGATTGAATTATTGTAATAAATACTAAAAACTTGTTGAGCAACAAATTTCTTGCTTCCGTTACAACAAGATAAAATATTTAAAAATAATCATAATAAATATTTAAAAATCAATAGAAATAATCATTATTTAAATATAATAAATAACCAAAAATAATAATTAATAAAAATAATAATAATAATGAATTTTTTTTTGTGAATTTTCTCTAAATAATTTTTTTTTAATTAGAAGATTCTATTATATAGGAATCTCCTAGATAATTTTTGTAATTATCATTACATAATAATAAAAGGATCGAGAAACTACTTTCTGTTTAGTGTTTTGTCGAGCTCGATCAGTTAAATTATAAATATTTTAAAAAATTAGCGAATCACAAAGCCACAATTCCAGATTTTTTTATGCATGTCTCTAGATGAGTATATCGGGAAAGATGGGTTACGAAAACGTGAAGTTATCTAATTTGGATTTAGCACGCCGTTTCAAGCTACTTCAACATTTACTAGACGAACGCTCTAAGCTCTCAATTAATTACAAAAGACTTATCTACATGGCAATCATGAAACCCATCTGGACCTACGGAATAGACCTTTGGGGCTCCACTAAAACATCGAATTCCTCTCGTATTCAATGCTTACAATCCAAAAGCCTCAATGCTCCTTACTTTGTAACGGACAAAGTAATCCATAATGACATTAATGTCCCATTTGTTGCTGATCTGGCCCGAACCCGATATCGATATTTTCATGACAAAGTTCATTCCCACTCAAACCCACTTGTTTCAAACCTAGCAACCTTTAACTTTTTATTCGAGTACTACCACTGGGCAGTTTTTCTAGTTGTCTTTTCATGCCTATGTATACATTTATTATATTTATTTGATGTATTCTGTTATACAGTTGTAAATTTCTGTAAATAACTTTGAAAAAAAAAGGATTTAGTTCCGTGGAGGGAAGTTTGGTGTCGGCATCGATCCTTCGGGTTCACTAAGCCTTATTATTATTATTATTAACTTTATCCAAACCTCCAGCTTTATCCTGAGGAGTTGAAAGTAATCACAAAACCAAAGGCAGGTTCGCAAGAGATTAATAATTGGAACATAGCCAGGGACAATTAGCATGCGAACTGCGTTGAAGCGTTGTTGCCACCTGCTGGTGAAATGAAATAGACGGTGTACCTCAGGGAGCAATATCAACGGCTCAACACATTTACTAGACTGTTGTACAGCATAGAATTTAATTTAATATTGGTCAAGAAAAAAAATAAATTATTAAGAAAAATTCCTTGCCCGTCTATTACGCTATCATTAGGCTCAATAAGAGATAACGAATAGAACTAAACTTAAAAACTGCGCTTATATAAAAAAAAATCAATTATTAAGTACTAATTACTAATCAAAGAATAAAGAGAAATATGAAAATCGCTATCCCAATAAGTTATAGAGCGCTGAGTTGCCGTGTCGAAGTAACTGGGTTCAAATCCATCTGTGGCAGATAAATTATTTGATCTGACGACAGCCGTCGATGGATCCTTTGGTTGAGCGTGATTCAGGACAAATCACCTCGCTGCACAACCGTTGTTCAAGAAACAGTACAGTCACTGCCATCTACTGAACTGGATACTGAAGACTCATGTAGTGGTACAGTTTTTTAAAACCAATGTTATTTAGAACCAATCAGTAGAAAACAGTAAAAGGTATATCATCAACATATCTCTGTTAAATAAAAATGTTTTTGGAAATGTGATATTTTATTGGCGTTTCCTGACGACGCACAGTGTTTCGATTAGTAGGAGCTAGCTGGACAAAATTCATGTCAAAATTCTAAAAAAAAATTATTTGAATATTGTAAACGATTGTTCAAAACCTAGAAATCCAATATTTGTTCATGCCTGGCACACTTCATCTCTTCAGTAATTGAGTCTAGAGTCATGAATCCATAGAAATAGACTAAATCAGTTGTATTCAAACCTTCATTTTAACAGCACAAAATTATAATGTTACTAATTTTATATGAATCAATTGTTGAATATCGATAATACGTGTACTCGTAGGTGTTATTTTTTTCCAATTAAAAAAATCTTCTGATAATCTAAGTGTATCAATTTTTTTTTTTAAAATGCTTGACGGATTTTTTCTCATTTTGACACTTTCAAGATATGGGAACGACTTGTATCTGGTTGTATCCGGCCTAATTTTTTTATATTTCATAGCTGCATCTCTCCCATTAATAATAAGATGCATTATAGCCAGTATACTCGACTACAAATTTGTTTTTTTAATTTTAGAATACTCATTTTCGAGAAAGGTTTTTTTTTTTTTAAAATTAAATATTAGAAACATTGTAGAGGACTCTGAAAGAAATATTAAAATAAGATCGGTTAACTATTCCTCCAAAATTTCTGATAAATGTTGGGAAAATCAAAGGAGTGTTTCGATTAGTACAAGCTAGTACAAAAGTCATGTTTAGAAATCTGAAATATGGTATTGGAATATCGTAAACAACACTTCAAAACAGGGTAATCTAATATTTGTTTAAGTCTGACACACTTTACAGCTTGAGGGATAGGGCCCAAAGTAATCAGAGCAATAGAATAAATCATTGGAATTCGAAGCATCATTTCAACCTCAAAAAATTATTGCTCAACTACTTTTATCGAACCAATCGTTGAATATGGATATTAATTGTAATGGTAAGTGCTATTTTTCGAATTAAAACAATCTGTTGATAATCAAACTATATTAATTTTTTTTTTAAATTACCGAACAATTTTTCCTTATTTTGAAACTTTGAAGTGATGATAATACCTTTTGCCCATTTGTATCCGGGCTAATTTTTCTATATTTAATAGCTACACCTTTCCTATGAATAATAAGACACATTTTAGCCAGCACACTCGAGTACATTTTTTTTCGAGTACTTTATTTCGTGAAAATATTTCGTTGAAGAATGGTTGATGCACCCAAAGGAAGAATGAAACTCTTGTCTCTTTGAGTTTCTTTCGACCAAAATTAATTTTGAAAACATTACAGAGGACTCTGGAAGGAAAATAAAAAAATATATATATGTAAGGGAGTAAGTTTTTTGTTTCTTTATTTCTTAAATTATTTTGTTGTTGTTTTGTTTTCCATAAAACTTTTATATATGTGAATATTAGCAGTTTTCTTTATTTATAATTATTGTTATCGTATTTATATTTTTTCTTTCATTTAATTCCTTATTGCGAGCTAACTCCTAATGTATATTCATTAATTTTTTATTTTCATTTATTAATTAAATTGTAATTGTATTCTACTCTAAGATATTGTAGTTTATATTTTATTTTCCGTATCACTATTCTAAAGGAATTTGTCCCAGAATAAATAAAGATTTTTATCAATTTAATTATTATATATTGTCTTTATTTTATTTTTTCTAATGATTATCCTACCAATACCTCTTAAATTCAGTTGGTAATTAATTAAAAACCAATTTTTAATAATTACAATACTTAATTAGTCGAAAGAAACTCCTACTGATCGAAACTCGGCGACGCATCGAAGATTTTTTTTTCACTTTTTTCGGTCTTTTGTCGTGCTCGATCAGTTAGATATTAAATAATAAATACATATTTTTAAAAATTAGCAAATCACAAAATCACATTCTCGACTTCTTTAAGCCGTAGCACAAAATATAATGATTTGATTATTTTATTTAATGTTAAATATTCAATATCTCAAAACAGTGCTCCATAAAATAGGTTACAAAATAAGTACAATGGAGGAGCGTCGATTATCCGAACGTTCAATTAACGGAACAGTTTTTTGTTTGTTTTTTTTCAAATGAAATTTTAATTATTTTGAGCAGACCATCCAGTTACTTATTTGTATTGTTAAAATTATTGTTATTTTAAATAAAATTTGACGAAAAATGAAATGATTATCGGAAACAGCAAAAAATGAACTTAAGACTTCACTACGTATTTGTTTACAAAGAACTGTAAACCTAAATAGGTAATTTCATTTGTTTATCTGAACCCTTCCTATTCATTAGGTAGGTATTTATTTTTTAGTGAATTTCGATTATCCGAACCACCCTTGACAAATTAGTTCGGATAATCGACGTTCCACTGTACTAAACTGTACTTCAATTCCTAGAATGATATCAGTAGCTCTACTAAAACGTTAAGTACCTAATGTAGAACAAGTGAATAATTTGTAAAATGGGTGCGCCATAAGTCTAATATTACATACTTTATTAATATTAATATAAAATCGTTAAATATTAAATTTAAATAATCAAAACCAATACATAAATTTTTGCTCCAGTTCAGAAAGATCCAGTCTTTTTTTATTAAAGTAACTCAATTAAGAAAATATATTAAACATTTTTTACTCCGTAAAATTTATTATAAATACCGGAAAATTGACGTTATCGATGTCAGCTTATGGTCGTGAAGTGATAACTATATTATCATCATTGAAAATTGAATTAAACAAATACCTTTAATACTTACTTACTTAATAAAATATTTTCAATCAACGTCTACTATTTTCATCACTTACCTGTAAAAAAAAAATTATTACAATAAATAATCATAAATTATTATTACATATCATAATATTATATTTTTTTCACAGATTCCTCTGGCATCAAATTCACATCCCGGAATTTAAGGGAAGTGTAAATGATAGGTACTGATTTAAGAATTTTCTTACAATTCTGCAGGTGTCCAACAGAACAACCTTCTCATATTATTATTGATGTAATTATTATACTATTTTTGAGTATTTTATTATTTTAATTTATTTTTTCCTATTTTCTATTTAGATTTAATATATGTGGAAGAAATTGGTCCGGGTAGAGGTCACTGAATGAATTTCTCGTGTAATTTGAGAAAAACTTTATTGATAGCCCCCCCCCCCCCCACAGCCCTGAAGAAGACCTACCACGTAGGTCGAAACGTTGGCTATCAATTAAGTTTTTCTCAAATTACACAAGAAATTCATTCAGTGGCCTCTACCCGGACCAATTTCTTCCACATATATTATCAAGGTCAACGATTATCATTCAATATAGATTTAATATATTTTGTAAATATCTTTCTGTTCTGTTGATCGCTTATGTCTTGAACAATTACAAGACTACCTAAAAACATGAACGTAGTTACTGTCTGAAATATATTCCACTACGAGAAGATGAGTTGAAATTGTGTCAGGCCATTGCGTTGGCGTAGAGCAATTGTTCAACGTATTAACCTCTACAGTCAGTTTTTTTTCATCTAAATATTTCACCACGTCTGCAACGGAAATAAAATTAAAACTTTTCTGCCATATACTGATACTTCAAAGAAAGAGGATAAATTGGAAGAAAGGGTAGAAAACATCGAAGGTATCTATCTACGAATTAAATTTCAGTGTCTTATCGCCAAAAATAAATAATTAATATAAATAAATAGCAAAGAGTTGCATTAGAATTATTATTTTGTTAGTTATTATCTCAGCAGCCAAATATTTCAGATTTCTATAAATTTAAAACATATTTTTAGATTGAACTTATTAAGTTTTGACAAAGAATTATTTTTTTTAAAACTCAGTACTTGTTCATCATTTAGTTTATTCATTTACGTGGAATTTGAATCATACAGGTTTTAAAATTATCATGTTTACCAGACCAACCAGAATTGAATTTTTTTTTTTAGAATAATTTATTGATATTTATAACTGTAATTACATTACATCAAGTAAATCTGCTGTATGAACAAAGGAGATGAAAAAAAAAACACTTGTGGAGAAACTACCCATTGATAGCACTCCAATAAAGCGCTAGTAGTAGGCCTCGAGGACATCTTCTTTTCAGACGCCTCGGAGGGTTATCAGGAATATTATGGGAAGCAAGTTGAGAGACTAGCGGATTCAAGTGTGTATGGAGCTTTTCATGGAATGATAGGTATCTAGTTTGGGCCAAATCAGCAACATATGGGATATTAAGATCATGATGGATGAGTTTGTTTGTGACATAATAAGGAGCATTGAGGATTTTGGATTGTAAGGATTGGATACGAGAGGAATTGGATAGTTTAGTAGAGTCCCAAAGCTCAACTCCGTATGTCCAAATAGGTCTGATAACTGTCATGTAAATGAGTCTTTTGTAATTAATTGGGAGCTTAGAGCGTTTGTCCAGTAAATGTTGAAGTAGGCGAAAGCGCCGAGCAGTTTCTTGTCTTTTCAGTCTTTTCAGTCAACAGAAAATAAATAGAAATACATAAAAATAATACTAAGTAAAGTAAGTAAATATAATAATAATAATAATTAAATAGAAAATAAATGCACAATTAAAAATAAATACAGATAACTAGATTATGTTACCTACGAATAGTGATTTGTTAAGTGAGAAGTATATGTTTTGTTCTTTTGTGCGTGTACCGTCGTAGTGAATGTTTATCATAGTTACCGACTTCTCGGATTAATGGGTTTTCGGAAGCTGGAGTTTTTTCGAAGTATGTTTTTGTTTGGGCTGAAACATATTGTTTTACCGTGGGAAGTTCAAGATCTCTGAGCATAGTCGATATTTTCGTGTAGCGGGGATAATTATTAATAATTCTCATGCGTAGGTTTTGTACCCTTTCCAACTTTCTATAGTTTGTAGCGCAGGTTGAACTCCAGACAGGTGAGGCGTAGGTCAGCACTGAGCGGATTACTGTTTTATAAAGGATTAGCTTGTTTTTGGGGCATAGTCTGGATTTTTTATTAAAATAGGGAAACATTTTGTAGATGATTTTTTTCGCTTTTTCTGTTTTCCTGTTGATGTGCTCAGTGTGATATTCATATATATCATGATAATAATACTGGTAAGCACAGACCCATTCAGTGAAAAAAAAGAACTTGAACTCCCCAAAATGTTGTTTAATTCATTGCTATCATGGTCTCTTTACTGTTATACTTGATTATCATATTGAGCAAATTCGAAACGATACAAACATGGAATGCATAATTGTTATAAGATAAATCCCCAAAACATAGCCATAAGTCTCTAAAATAATATGGGAAAAATAACTAGTCAACACTTTGCCATTTCAAGCATCATTAGGACTCAAGACTAAGTGCAGTACATCTCACATCAACATACCAAATAGACTCATAAAACAGAAACAGCATCCCCCAGCCAAGATTTTCAATTAATTACTGTTAAATGTGGCGCCTGAACCAGCGAAAGGTTGACTGTTTAGTTATTTTCCTTTTACATTCTTATATTTTAGGCCCATATTGGTGTTTTTGCTCATTTTTATTGAATTATTCATGATTGATGAACATTAATTTATATTTAGTCAAATAAGTTTATAACCTGATATTCATATATATATTTTATGTTAGGTTTTCTATAATACTTAATTTATTCTCAGGCATCATATTAATTTTTTCTTCATTTTATATTCATGAAAAAAAAAGGTGGAGCACATCTCACACTAACAGTTCAAACAGACTCACACAGAGACAGTAGCCTGAAACATTGACTGTTTTTCTTATCACTTTTTTTATTATTTTATTTAAGGCTTTGTTGTTTGGGATTTTTTCAAATTCCTATTTATCATTTATGCTTTTTTTAATTTACGCTCACTTTTATGATTGTATAATGTTTTGACACCATTTGTTGGACGAACCGTGACACGAATGCTAAAAAATGGGTAGATGGGGGACCCTGGTGCGGGGAATATGTGATCTGTGGTCTAGGTGGAGCCAGGGTGGGGTAGTGGACGAAATCCACTTGTCGGGGAGTGGGGGTTCCGAATTTGCATCCCTTTACCGCTAATGCCTTTCAATTAGGCAAATAATTCCGATGTGATCACCGAGAGAACACGTTGCTGAATATCTTTATCTGTCAAGTGCTAGGGGGCTAGCCCACCTTAATCGCCCAATGGTGGGGAGGCACAATGGGATGAATCACACATCCGAGTGGAAAAGAAACAGGTCATAAGATTTTAAGTTTATATTTTTCACCGGAATAAAATGAAATGAAACTGTAGTGATACGATCATTGATAATGATAATGGCAGTGAAACAAAACCTATTAGACCATAAGACACCATATTAAAAATACTAGGATTATTAGGAAAAAATATACATTTCTACCTGTTATGGTAACTAACGTGACCCCCTTTGTTAGCAATTTATTTTTTAATTTAAATAAATAATTCGTTATACCCTATTTGTTTTAGGCTTGGAGCAAGGGGGCCTACACAAATATATACAACAAATAATCATGCAAACAACAATTTGATTAGAGAATAAAGAAAAAATATTTGATAGTCCAAGGAAACAATTGCAGCTGATCACTTCAAATTAACAGGCACATTTCTTGCCATTTGATTGAATCAGTGTGTGCAACAGTTTGACAAATCTATAATATTTTCTTAAAAATTATATCCTCAACCTTTAAGTAGGATTGCCACTTTCAAATACTACTCACCACTACATATATCAAAAGAGAAATTGTGACTGAAAATTTTTAAATGAAAAATATTCAGCACCACTGTCGGAAAATTTTGAAGAACCAGTGAGATAGTAACTAACGGGACAAACTTATGATATAAGCTTGTGCAGCTTTTCTTACTGATCAGCTGAGACATTGCTCAGTAGTAACATATAATCGATTTTTTATTCAAGTGCATATGCTCGTTTGCTGTATTTTGTATTTATCCACACTTCTTCAACAACCAACATCAGCCAAACCAAAAACTCATTCGTGTTAAGGTAACGAAAGGCTTACCGAAGAAGGTTCAGAGGTACAATCTCTAAGGTCATATCAATAGACCATCTGCCAGTGAATGCAGGTAAATGTAAATTCCCTCGATGCTAGTAGGCAAGTGGATTATAAATACAAAAGAGCCAATGGTCTCCCTCCCTCCTTCTTTTCAAGATATAACAGGAATCGAATTTAAGCTTAAACGGTGTACTTTTTCGAAGTTGATTCCAGTTAAAATGTATTTTAAGTCTATGTAATTCTCATAAAAAAAAGAAAGAAAAATGAAAATTAATTCAAACCAACAAGGGGGAGATTTTCGAAACATTAAATTTCAATATAGCTGAAGTTCAGTATTTTATGTTAAATTAGAATACAGTAAATGATAATAAGAGCAATTATCGTGGGATACTTTTATCATATATTTTTAGTTGATTTTTTTGGGAATTCGTCCGTTACTAAGCCCAACAATTATTAGTTTCAATATAAAAATTACTAACAAAGTATATCATTGCACAGGGGTTCCGTGTAATAGATAATTTATTTAACTTTATATCCTCGATAAAATGTAAAGTATAGTATGTGAAGATTTTGGACTTCTCTTAAATTAAAATTTACAGGTATACCTTCCATTTAGGGGTTGCTCATTGTGTAGAGTCCGGCTGTGACATATAAATTATTTAATCATCTAAAAGCCACTGTGGATCCACAGACCCTTCTGGGATTCACCCAGCTACTATAAAGTGGGTACTATGAATTGGGGGAAAGCCTGGCGGTTGATTGGTCGGACAAATCACCTACCTGAATAACCGTTGTGTCCTTTTTTTTTTGTACATCCTATTAAGTTTCAGCTGTTAATTTTTTTAAAAATGACCAAGGTCACAAATGCATTCCTAGAATTTTTTTTAACTCGAATTCGTTAACATTGTAGTGTAAATAACTAATTGTACTGGACTTTTTCAAAATATTATGACTAGCATATGTTTTTGCTTTTTTCAACATGTACTGGACAAACGTTCAAAGCTCCCAATTAATTACAAGACTCATTTACATGACAGTTATCAGACCTATTTGGACATACGGAGTTGAGCTTTGGGGCTCTACTAAACCACCTAATTCATCTCGTATCCAATCCTTACAATCCAAAATCCTTCGTAAAATCCTCCATGCTCCTTATTATGTCACAAACAAACTCCATCCATCATTATCTTAATATCCCAAATGTTGCTGATTTGGCCCAAACTAGATACCTATCCTTCCATGAAAAGCTCCATCCATACACACTTGAATCCGCTAGTCTCTCAACTTGCTTCCCATAATATTACTGATAAACCTCCGAGACGTCCGAAAAGAAGATGGCCTAGAGACCTTCTACTATAGATCTTTATTGGGGTGCTATCAATGGATAGTTTTTCCGCAAGTGTTTTTTTTTCATGTCCTTCGTTCATACAGCAGATTTACTTGATGCAATATAATTGCAGTTGTAAATATCAATAAATTATTCTATTCTAAAAAAAAAATTCTTGGTAAAAGTCAACAAAGTGAGATTATCAAGTCCGGAAAGTACGTAATAAAAAAAAGTATAAAAGACAATAAAGCTAAGAAGTGGCAATATAAATACGTATTTGCTTCTATATACGGTGTTTAAAACAAGTAAACAATACATCAAACACAGATGTTTAACTATTGACACGGTCAACGGAAAGAATGATCCTATGCAAATACAGTAAAAATTCTATTAACGGACACCTTTCAATGGCGTATCACCCTCCATAACGGACAGTTTTATGAAAATGCTGGCAAAATAGGTACAAATTCAATCCAATCGAGACCAGATCTATAACGGAATCCCTTCACTCCGAAGGCACACCGACACCTTTGTTATTTGACTTCCATTCTATAAACTAAAAGTTCTCAAATTGCTGTTTGAAAAACAATAAAAAAAAATCTGATTGTTTGAATTATTTTTCGAGTAAAGAATTACATCGATTTGGAAAAGAAAATCCTTCGGAAGATAAATGAACCAATATGATTATAGAAGATATACAATATAATAATAAAAATAACGAATTATTATTATTTCCCTTAATAATACAAGGCAAGAAATATGGAAAATAGGGTCAAATAAAATACAATCAGAATTTAGTTAATAAAACATACGAAAATAAATTGTGAATTAACTCCTAATAACAAATATAAATGTTAAGAATAATTATGAAGAGGAAAAAAATTACAAATATAGAAATCTTGTGAATAAAATAAAAGAAACACCCATTAAAAAACATCTTAACCGTTCGTTAAAATTATTCAATATATTATGAAGCTTAGAATGCAGAAGCACTAAGGAGGTCTATGAACATTTAGAGAAAAATAAAAAAAAACATTAAAACAAAAAATTATTTGTTGTTTGATAATATTTATAGAATGAGTGGTAGTAGATCAGCAAATTCACAAATTTTGATATAATAAATGTGTGTTCACATATCTATGAAAATCTAGATAGTTTAAATATCACAAAAGATATAATAAAGGGCAAAGAAAAAAAGTTAAAAATAATACTTTACAACAGAAAGTTTTTTTTTTATTGTTTTTTTAGAATAATTTATTGATATTTAAAACTGTAATTAGATTACATCAAGTAAATCTGCTGTATGAACAAAGGACATGAAAAAAAAAAACACTTGTGGAGAAACTACCCATTGATAGCACTCCAATGAAGTTCTATACTAGAAGGCCTGGAGGCCATCTTCTTTTCAGACGCCTGGGAGGGTTATCAGGAATATTATGGGAAGCAAGTTGAGAGACTAGCGGATTCAAGTGTGTATGGAGCTTTTCATGGAAGGTTAGGTATCTAGTTTGGGCCAAATCAGCAACATATGGGATATTAAGATCATGATGGATGAGTTTGTTTATGACATAATAAGGAGCATTGAGATTTTACGAAGGATTTTGGATTGTCAGGATTGGATACGAGAGGAATTCGATGGCTTAGTAGAGCCCCAAAGTTCAACTCCGTATGTCCAAATAGGTCTGATAACTGTCATGTAAATGAGTCTTTTGTAATTAATTGGGAGCTTTGAATGTTTGTCCAGTAAATGTTGAAGTAGGCGAAAGCATCGAGCAGTTTCTTGTCTTTTCAGTCTTTTCAGTCAACAGAAAATAAATAGAAGCAAAGAAGAAACAACAAAGATTAAGATTGTATATAGTTTTAATTGCGATTTCTCGAAAGTGTCGAAATTATGATATTACCAAATTTCATTGTAAAAGTAAGTAAATACCACAGCCTAATACAACTATTCCAATACAAGTATTCCATTTAGGAAGCATGTATTTGAGTCCGAATTGGGAATTTCTATTCGGAGAAATTTGAACAAGACCAGGCCTCTCTAGTGGTGATTACCTTTACCAGTTTATTGAATTGTGCAATGGAATACCTAATTACAAAGGTAACTCATACAGAAAGGGCTTAAACCAGGAGCAATAAACACACCGTTGTTGGATATGCCGAAGATCAGATCTTCCAGAGTGGAAGATGCGAAAACCACAAAATGAAATGCTTGCGAAGATATAGCCCTCAAAGTAAATAAAGGTATAAAACAAAATATAAAGTCTGTGGCAAATGAGATATGTTTCCATTCATAGATAGTTGGAGAGGAACGAATTTACACCTAAACAACTTCAAGGACTTTATGGAAATTAAAAGATTAAGTCGGAAAATTCATTGCTTAATTTGGAATTTAAAACTGAACCATTACAACCATTGAAAGGTCTTGGGTTCAGTACACTGTAGAGACGCGGTGTTTCTGAACCCTCGGTTGAGTAGTGGTTTGGCCAAAATCACAATTAACAGGTATTTCTCTTAGGTAAGGTTAGTCAGAGGCTTGAGGCTCAAGGAGGGACTGGAAGAGCCCAACGAGGGTCAAAGCAAACTATGCGCTCTACAAATAGAGGTTATAAACTCCAAAACAAATGTAATAAATTAAACTTATAATGTTCCTTACGAGTTTTATTCGCGACAGCTTATGTCGAATTCCTCGTTAACATAAGCAGAAACGAGAAACTAAAATATTAGTCACAGATAAAGGGTGAATACCAATCAGAGTTGGTCCGAAACGAAGATGGCCTTCAAGAATTGAGGAGGAACTATAATGTTAAATATGTATATTTTGTCCTCACTATTAAATATTAAATGGAAGAGTGAGGCAGCTCAGTACGAGGCAGGTAGGGATGAGTATATTCTACGAGACATGGAGACCCTTTTAGGGCTCACCCAGTCTCTATAAAAGTAGGTACTCTTTATTGGAGGAATATTGGCAATTGAGCGTGATCTCGTACAAATCACATCCCTTTATAACCCATAGTTTGGAAACAGTACAGTCCATTTAAGATTATAGAATATTATAAGGGTTTTTTTAAAATTAATTATTAACAACAATCACAAATCTTAAAACACTGTCAACACTTTATATTTTCCTTCTACGACTGAATACAGTTTCCAAACTGTATATTTCACTAGTAGATTTATTTTAACTTAAGAATATACTTACTCAAGCAGGAAAATATTTTAGTTATCTATCCCAAATATTTCGATCTTAGTTATGTATCAAATTTATTTATATCTTCTATAGTTATTACTTGAATAATTTACTTATTACTGAAATTGAGATGGGTACATTTTTAAACCATGTCCGATTATTTCAACGACGAAAACACCTCCCTGGTATTAATTATTCAAATCCGAATCCGAGGCTCTCTGTTGACTATTTTTGGCAAAGCTGACTTTACATCGTTGAAGAACTAACCGTAAACAAAACCACCAACCTGGAGGACCAGCGTCTCATTCAGGGTTTACCTTCCTTTAAACAGACTGCCTTTGCCTGGTTAACTATAATTATTCTAAAACATCATAAAAGGCTTTTAATTGATTTTTGAAGAATGGTCGTGCTCGGGGATCGAAGTACATCCCATGTCCAGCGAACCCGTTTAAGATCT
Source organism: Arma custos (assembly GCA_037127475.1). NCBI lineage: Eukaryota > Metazoa > Arthropoda > Insecta > Hemiptera > Pentatomidae > Arma > Arma custos. Next base: position 39,925,373 of record CM073761.1, read on the forward strand.
AGAAAGATCTATAAGTTATTATGCCATACAGTTTCTTAAGCCTTCTTTAGAACGGCTTTCACATCTGTACAAGAAGTTGAGGGCGTCCGATTAGACACACCACGTCAGGAGACATCTCATGCATGGGTCAATGCAAAATCGAGACCCTAGCATATACATAGAGACTTTCCTTTTGGCGAAGAGAAACTTCCCCCACCCTTCTCTCCGTTTTGTAACAACAACTTTATAGACTTGTAGTAGCTAAATGCAGTGCGTACATAAACTAGGGCTGAACAGAACTCGTTACGCAACGCCTTAAAGATAAGTCGCAAAGATTAAATAATTGATTACATAAATATCTTTAAAAAATATCTCACTTGATTTCATATAAAACCAAGGCTTGATATAATAATGATAACACAACGTTACGTAACGAAGCAGAGATTGGATACTCTTAACATTCGTTGAAATGAAGAAATGAAAGCCTTACTATGTAAGAAGTGTTAAAAAGTATAATATGACTTTGTTAATACATTAAAGAAAAATAATTTTGAATAAAAGGTCAATAAGAATTAAAATGAAATTGTACAACGGCGATTGGTGGTTCCGCGACTATTATTAATAAACAGTGATTAAAATGGAATTAGGTTCAATCTGAAAATATATATATATTATATATATACCCATTATAAAATATATATACCCATTGATAATTGTTTTTTCAATAAACCCACAAATCCAAAATTAAATAGTAACAAATAAAAATAGGTTGAAAAGTTGTAATTGGATTTTTCATTATTTCGTGATAACATTAGAATACATGTAAATATTTGTTATGTATTATTTCATTATAATAATCAATTGCTACTTTATTATTTATTATCCGGGTATAACTCATAATTAATTTTAAGTCAATTGATAAATTAAATTATAAATATCATAAATATAATTGATTTAATATACATTATCAAATTACACATGAAAATGATATATGATGGGTGTGCAATCAGAGATAACACAAAATAAGTGATACTTATTTTTTAATTTTGCAAACGTTTCGGTCTACGATGCAGCCCATATCTGCAGGTCCCGTAACGTCCATCCGTAGCTGTCCCGAAAACTTCAACAACTCAGCGCTTTAAGTATTGAGCTACCTCGCTTCGAATTGGTTTATAAATTCAAGTTGATTATGATGAATACTTAACATGATAGATTGCGTTTTTAACAGGATACATTATCATTATTTATGTTAGGATAAACAGTGTTCCTTTATTTTATCGAGATTGGAACACAATATATGTGCAGGAATCGAGAATTCTATCTGATGCGTATATTCTTCATTTTCTTATGAAAATGAAAGGATATTTGTTCTGTGGTTTCTTGCGAATTACGCGAAGGGCGTAACCAAAGAAAGCTCTTGTGTACTTGTCTATATACGCTAGACTAGTGTTTACCAGGTTTTTTGAAGAAAGCGAGAATGCGGTCCCGCAGAGGATATCCCTAAATGCCTTTGCGGTGGACCGCCTACGGGAATATTAATGGACTATGGTATAGGAGACATGTAGGGAAAAAAACGATCAGGAGAAAATACAGGAATACGAAAAATAGTTCCGCAACAGAAGTAAATCTGATGATATTCGAAGTTGTGAGTTGAGTCAGCCAAGGCGACAATAACAATAACGTCATGGGCAGAATGATTCCTAGAAAAAAAAAATCAGTCTGGAGCCCACCCAGAGTCTAGCCCTCAAGGTGCTTTCTGAATCAGCACTTTTCTAGACATCAATTCCAAAACATTCCGATGTCTGAAGGACTCATCAATGCCTCATGTTATGGCGTCTGTGGTGCAATATATGACTTCCCTTAGCACATATTTCGTAAGGCCAGGATTACTCAAAATACACCATCCTAAAACAGACCTATAAAAAATCGAAGCATAATAAATCAACTTGATTAAATAAATATGCCTTTTAATTTCCACTTCGGAACGGTTAGCATAGTGTGTAAATAGCCGAGGAGACTGCATTCAATGAAAATTCCGGCATCTGTCAGAATTCAAATTTATGTATTGTATTCTAAAGGAACATTGATTATCTTAACATAAATAATGATAATGAATCCTGCTGAAACCGTATCCCATCATGTTTAGAATTGATCATTAGTAACTTGAATTAATAAAATTATAAGGAGGATCCGAGTTCAAATCCCGCAGGTGCAGATAAATTATTTAATCTGTTAACACCTACAGATGGATTCTGTGGGATTTACAGACCCTGGTGGAAAAACCTGGTGGTTGAGTATGATCTCGGCCAAATCAACCTGCACAACCATTAGGAACAGTACAGTCCCTACCTTGTATAGAATCTATTACCCTACTTCGGTTGGAGTTGTACAATTTTTTTTAAATATTATATTTATCGCATGCACATACAAAATACAGCTACTGGTTAAGGAACCATCGTTATGGAAATGTATTACCAGAAGAGTTTAAAATTATACCATGTCGACGACAACCCACACATTCAAACACAAACAAGTATTCAGGTCTTTAACGAATACATTTTTGACCGGTTCGAATAGGGCATCAACAATAAGCGACGATATCGAACACGTAAATCCATTTAGCATCATTAAAACAGAACTATGCCCGATCATGATAAAACGTTAGCGTATTAAATGTCACATTAAAAATTAAGAAAGATCGATCGAGAGCAGGGAAACAACATGCTTCTCTCGGACATTCAAAGGAAACGCGTGGCATGACGCCATGAAACCTGTGATTAATGTTTGATAAATTTAAATAATACAGGTTCGAAACAACTTAATTTTACTATGATTGATAAGGCAATCATCTTATCAATTAATGATAATACACTGTCTTATACACTGATATTTACAAAACGCGAGAAATATAAGCTGGAACGTAATAATATGGAAGAGGGTGGCGTGAAGAGTAGATTGACCAGTTTAATACTTTTCTTTTCTTTGGGTTTATTTTTCTTGTTGAGAGCTAGGTAGCTCAGTGTGTAAAGCGCTGAGTTGCTATGCTGAAGATTCCCAGTTCGATTCCGTCTGTGACTGATAAAATATTTAATAGAGCCATAGACAGACCCTTTGGAATCTACAGATCTTCCTAAACCTCACCCAGCCTTTCTTAAAAAAAAAAATAAACTGTACCACTACAACCCGTGAACGGGTCTGGGGTCCAGTACATGGTAGAGACTGTACTGTTTCATGGACAACAGTTCTACAAGGAGGTGACTTGTCCTAGGTCACGCTCAACCGCCAGATTATCCGCCTTATTTTGTGTCCCCTATTTTTATAATATTTTATAGAGGTTGGGTAAGCCCCTGGAGGGTCCTAGATCCTATATAATCCATCTCCCGCTGCAAACAGACTAAACAAAAGTCTTGCCCGCAGCGGGATTTGAATCAGGATTTCCGACATGGCAACTCAGTGGTCTACCACTGAGCCACTACGGCCCCTTTCTAAAGTGGGTACCCTTAATTGGCGAAAACCTGGCGGTATAGCAGGATCTCAGATAAATCATCTCCCTGCAGAACCTTTAAAACAGTAAACAGTAGATTCGCTACAATGGGCTGGATCTAAGATACTTCGTGTTTTTTAATGGAACAGTTTTTTCTAACATTGGCTACTTAATAAACTTTTCTCCAATTCTAAGAGAAATTCATTGAACTCTACAACCACTTTCTTCCACGAACAGTTTTTTTATTATTTATCTTTTAAAGGATGAACATTGCTTTTTTACCACCTGTACTTCTTTAAAGTACAAGACTATTTCAAGTTCAATAAAATATCCAAACTTATCATCTCTGGTATTGCAATGATAAAAGTAGAACTCCACTGTCGTTTATTACAGGTGTTTGTTGCATATGTCAATATAGCTTTGTTTGATGTTGTACTTATTCATTTAACGTCACTTCATGCTGCAATGCCTAATAGAACAATGCAAAGTGGGAGTCATAAAGTTTGCGTATCTAGGTATAATTAGGGTCGGTATCTTTGAGTACCTGGATCGAAGATGGATCGACAAACTCTGGAATCCTATTTTAATGCCCTTCTGAAGGACGGCCAAAGGATTTTTACTCCCATTTAAAAAATCCTAGGACCACCTGCCGGGTTACTTTTTGATGTAGTAGGTTCGGCTTATGACGGTTTCGCTAAAAGAAAGCTTATACACACCATTCTGATGTTTATTGTATCCAACCTCCTGGTTCGTCATGTCTTATTATTACTACGATTACTCTTCCAGGATTAATAGAACGTTTCGTAACATGTTATAGTCAACCAATAATGTTTACCGTATTACTACGGATAGAGCGCCTCGACCGCTGTACAAGGTTATTATAATGTGCATTAACCTTATACAACCATGTGGACCTGTTATTAAGATATAGAGGCAAATGGATGGTGAGCCCTAAGTGGGTAAATGCCGTACGATGTCAACTTGAGTGCGAGTCTGCAGGGTTAGTAAAAGACATATTAAGGTCTTTGTAGATTATTTGATCTCTGGTATAAACATCTTCACTTAAAGGTTTCCCTTATGTAGGGAATATGTTATAGGATAGGCATCCCTTAAAGAAAACAAAATTATATATATATATATATATATATATATATATATATATATATATATATATATATATATATATATATATATACACAAATTGAACACACAATACAGTAAAGTACACGCTAAAAAAGGATCTACTAGGATCTACTTAAAAAATTGGCAAAACATCACTTCCTGTGTGATCTTTTTTTTTTAATTTATTTAAATTTACTTATAGATATTTACAACTGTATAATAATAATAATAGAAAGGTCGCTTTTGTTTCGGCACCCCTAAGAGAGTCCTGTAAAAAAAAAAAAAAACCTGTATCACTACAACCCATGAAGGGTCTGGGGTTCAGTACATGGTAGAGACTGTACTGTTTCATGGACAACAGTTCTACAAGGAGATGACTTGTCCTAGGTCACGCTCAACCGCAAGATTTCCCCCCTTATTTTGGGTACCCTATTTTTATAATATTTTATAGAGGCTGGGTGGGCCCCAGGAGGGTCCTAGATCCCATATGATCCATCTCCCGCAGCAAATGGACTAAATAAAAATCATGGCCTACAGCGGGATTTGAACCAGGATTTCCGGCATGGAAACTCAGTGCTCTACCACTGAGCCACTCCGCTCCCCCGATACCCTGTAAACAGAATAATGAAAGGCTATGAACAGGGAAACTAAAACTCTGGGGCTAACCCTCAGTTGTATCCCGTCGGGGCAACCCGACACAAACAATCGAAAGATGATATCATGACGAAGGCTTCACACGAATGTCACTACACTGGAGAAGATTCCAGGGAGCCCGCCAGTGAGAAGCGGAGAGGTGGCGAGTCGGAGCACCACGAAGACCAACCACACAAAAGTCCAAAAAGGGGCCGTGCGTGGCCAGAAGAAAGGAAGCGCAGACACGCTGAGCTTATGAGGGAAGTATAAAGAAAGAGGTAGTTGAGGAGGAAAATCTTTAGGTTTGACATGTCATTTGATTGTTTACATGATATTCGCGTGGTCTTTAAGGCTTTTTCGCGCTAAAAAAAACAAATATGATGTGTATAGAATGAAAGGTATATAATGGCATAGGATAAAGGCAAGTATAGAAACTACCCACTGGTAGTAATCGAATAACGAATTCAACTTAAAATTTCACGACATTTCAGACGCCTCGAAGAATTATCAGGAATTGAAGAGGGTGCGAGCCATGAAACTAATGGGTTGAGTGGGAATAAAGTTAGTCATGAAAGGATGGATATCGGGTTAGGGCCGAATCAGAAACAAATGCGACATTTAGCTCTTTATATGGATGACTTCGTAACAAAGTAAGGAGCATTGAAGATTTTACGACGGATTTAGGATGGTATAGGAGTGGAATTAGATGGCTCAGTAGAGCCCCAAAGCTCGACTCCGTAAGTCCAAATAGGTCTTAAAATAGTCAGGTATATGATTATTTTGTAATTAATTGGGAGCTTAGAGTGTTTGTCTAGTAAATGTTGAAGTAGCCAGTAACGTCGGATAACTACATCTAAAATATTATATAATATTTACATTAATATGAAAATGATAAATACTAAACTTGTTTAAGGTTTCAAGTAAAGTGCACTATAGAGGCTGGGTGGGCCCCAGGAGAGCCCCATAATTTTTTGTTAAATAAAAAAATTATCTGCTGCCTTTGGGTTCAAAACCTGAGTTACCCTGCACCAACTTAAAAAAAAAGTAACGAATATTTCACTTTGGAAGTACTGAACCGTAATAGTGGGTTTATGTATAATAAAAAAAATCAATAATCTATTGATAAGCCAACCAATCTGTTTCCATGGTTTCCTTATTGTTTTCTTTTTACGAGGGGCCTGTTTACGGATTTAATCCAAACCCTCCAAGCTGAAATAACATCGATCTAGATATACGTGGAACTGGATGGAAAGGAGGCTAGGGAAATGAGAGAATAGAGAGAGGAAGAGAGGAAAAAAGCGGAGATCGGTGGAGATTTCACCTATTTCGAGGACAGTCCGTTCCTACTGAATAATCCTGACAAAACGGGACGCGAAAAAAAAACGATCCCATGATCGCACACATTGACAATAACCTTCGTTAAAACGTTCTAGGGTTTGAGTCTTGTGAGCTAGAAGGGCGCTAGGGCATAGGGCTCGACAGAGACTGATTAAAAATGTTACAAACGACCCCTCCTTCCTACCCACACATAAATTATTCCTGAAGGTTAAAAGTGAAGTGTGAACTTATGCGGTGTAAATCACTGGCACAACCCGGGGAGGAAAAATAGGTTCATTCCGCTATCGCTAACATTTTAGTTTGCCTTGATTAAGGTGGAATGGAAAATACTTCGATTAATCAGGATAAGAAACTTCAGAGCAGTACGAATAAGCAATAGTTAATAAGTTAAAAACTTAAAATGCAGGGCATTATGCATCAGCGTTTTAAGAACGTAGCGCAATGTATATAAGCTAGTATAAGATCCTACCATCAAGCGTCATCCAGATCATGAATATAACGCACACCAACATTTAAAAATAACTAATAATAGCCAAATATTTATTATAATTGTTCTATAACCAAGCGATGAAATAAATGTTTCAATATACCTGAAACAGTACCAACACAACCCAAGGAAGGTCTTGTGTTCAGTATACTAAGACTGTACTTAGGACAACGATTTTGAAGGCAGGTAGTTTGTCGGTGGTGACGCTCAACCGCCAAGATTTCCCCCTATTGAGGGTACCCAGTTTATATAAGTTGGGTGAGCCCCAGAGGGATTCCTTTCATTACTTAGAACAACAGGTATTTAACCAAATATATTATGGAAATGCTGATTAATTCAATTTTCCTATCATAAACTATTTCCTTATGGCTATAAATATTCCGAAATCGTGCTTAGTAAAAAACTGCACACTGAAGACAAAGAAAATGACAGGAAAATTAAAAACAAAACTCTATATTAATAAATATATTAAAATAATTAGTAAACAAATTAATTACAAATCCTGTACCACTCCAACTCATGAAGGATTTTGGGTAGCAACTGTACTTTGTCTATGTCTGCTAACATATTAAATAATTTATTTACCACCCCTGACCAAGAGTTTTATGGGGTTGCTGATTAATGATAAATTTTAGAATCATCAACTAATTCATTATGGCTATAACTACTTCGAAATCGTGGTAAGTTAGTCAAAAATTAACTGAATACAAAGAAAATGAAGACAGAAAAATAGAAAAAAAGTCTATATTAAGAAAGAAATTTAAAAAACCTGTACCACTACAACCTATGTAGGATTTTGGGTTCAGCTATGTCTGTTAACATTTTTAATAATTTATCTGCCACATCCGGAATTTAACCAGGGACCTTATTCACAACTTAACGCTCTACACACTAGTCTACCTTTAAATAAATATAAAAATACGGGGTAAAATATACATATTTATAATGGAGTAACTAATTAACACAACTTAACAATCAATTCTCCAATGGTATATGATACATATTACTTATAATCATGTTTAACCAATGTTTTTTCTCTCAAGATAATCAGAAAACGTAACGGGATCAAGGTTCTTGGTTAACGGGTCCGCGTGGGCACTAGGTTATTATCGAAGGTGAAACTGCTATTTTTGTAACCTATTAAGAGGAATTTAAGATTTTCAAATTTCATGGACTGAATAAGCATTTAAGAATTTAACGGTTCAATTTTAAATCTAAATGGACCTAATTAAGGCTTAAATATTTTCTTCATCCCAAAGTCTTTTATGGTATGTTATTGTAGGGTCAAATAAGATTGGAGGTATTGAACAATTTTTTAATGTCTTTTGTTGTGAATCGTTAAAACATACATACAAAATAATCGACGAAGAAATAATAGAATGAACTTTAAGATAAAATAGAAGAAACAATTAAAAAAGAGAAGATTAAGTTTTTTTGGTCATATTTATAGCATGAATGGTATTAAATTGACTAATAGAAGGAAAAATATTTATCTATTAAGGTATAAGATAAACAAAACCTAAATATTTTACAGAAGTTTAAATCTTCAAAGGTTGGAAATCACTGAAGGTTTAATGAAGTACAGAGTCCCAAAAATATTTTATTTTTCAATAACTTTAATATAATATTCTGTCAAATAACTTAATTGTAATTTATATGTACACACGATTAGACAAGCGTCTTACTTGGAACCCTTACACAAGACTGAAAAAACAAGAAACAGCTAGACGCTTCCGACTACTTCAACACATACTAGAAAAACGCTCAAAGCTTCAGATCAATTACAAAAGACTTATTTATGTGACTGTTATAAGGCCTATATGGACTTATGGAATTGAACTATGGGGCTCCACCAAACCATCGAATTCCTCTCGTATCCAATCCTTGCAATCCAAAATCCTTCGCAAAATCCTAAACGCTCCTTATTTTGTCACGAATAAAACCATCCATAATGACCTTAACATTCCATATGTTACCGATTTTACCCATTCCAGATACGTATCATTCCACAATAAACTTCAAACCCATCCAAACCCACTAGTTTCCTTCCTTGCATCCAATTCCATCCCGAACAATCCTCCTAGGCGTCTGGAGAGAAGATGGCCTCGGGACCTTCTATTATAGAACTTTATTAGAGTGCTGCCAGTGGGTAGTATCCCTACATGTCCTATCATGTATTATTTACTCTTACAGCAATTGTACTAGATGTATGTTTTACAGTTGTACAAATCAATAAAATAATCAAATAAAAAAAATATGTACACACGCAATTATATATATACACACATTTTATTTGATAAGTTAACAAATCTTATAATTATCTATACTATTTTGACTAAATAAACTGACAAAGCATGTACCGATTTTATTAATAAGATATATTTAGCTGTATTTTTTTTTATAATAGGGTCTCATTAAAGCATAGTCTAAACCAACTTTGATTAGTCTAAACCTAACAATCACTCATTATTATAATTTTGTTCAATAATAATACCCAGGACGAATAAAAAGAGGCGAAGAACGAAAATACTAAGGAAAAAAGAAAAAAAATATTGAAAAAAAAATCACTAAAGTAAAAATTGTGAATATCCTAGCGTATAAAAACCCAGGCATCATTTTATAAGCGAAGAATGATAGGGCTGCATAGTCCCCCCTGCAAGATACCCGGCCGCACTGGAATTGCAGGAAACGCTTATGATGACGAACTGACCAGGAATGCTACTCGTGCTGTATCCGAAGGACGGACACATAAGCTCCAGCAATATCTCCCTTCCACCTTCACCAATGACTGGGAAAAACCACGTAGCAAGGAAGGCATTGCGACCGATTGGATAGTGGAATAGTCACAGGGTGAATAAGACCAGACGAGAACATGAGGAAGTCGCCAACGCTTTTAGATGGTTCAGCAGAATCCTGAAAAACGTGGGCGAAGAACTACGCGTACAGCAGAGTGGAATGCAGTCGCTCAAAAGTACGTAACGTTGCGAGAAACATTTCATTAATAATATGTTTAACCTCTTCCTGATTAGGTAAGAATATATATTGAAAGAAACAAACATATTTACCTTATTTATAAAAAAAAAACATCAAGGAGGTGTATCAGGCTGTTTTATATAGAGGCGGGATTAACGGTACATTCCGTTTTTTTTCCCTGACTGTGTTGATCTGAAAGTAACTCTGAGCGCCGTGAAGGTGAGAGGCTACCTCAAGACTTAAGTGAAAAGAGAAGTATCAAGGAAAATTAATTTGACGTTCATAAAAGCACCTAATTTATAGCAGTATATTAATTATAAATATATAATAAAAAAAAAAAACTGTACCACTACAATAAATACACTACTTCATGTAAAAAAAAAAACCTACACACTTCATAGAACTTCATCAGTACTTGATGAGAAAGTAATCCCTCTTCTTCCGACAATTATGCATGGATATTGTGGTCATCATTGAAATCCAACCGTAAGAATTTCTCCTAGCCCACTGAAGAGACAGCTACCAGTTTGGATGTAATCTTGGACGATAGAAAATACAGTATTACTAAATGTAGGAGTTAAATAACTGTGAAATTCACTTTTTTAAATTCAATATTTTATGAGGAAAAAAAAATTAATCACTACAATCCATGTAGGGTTCTGTCTTCTTAAACTATAATTATTCTCCACTTATTAATTAACTTGACTGTTAAAATGCATCTTTGTCTTGAGAAAAATTAATATTTATTCAAATGTTAAATAATATTTTCAAAACATTATTAACATTACTACAATTAAAATATCTCTCCACCTTTCAGAGTTTGTGTCCGGATGTCTTTATGGTATGTCTTTATAATTGGAAATAAAAAAATTGTGTGCAATTCGCAGTAGCAATGACCAAACAAAATGCTGAGGAGTTAAAACAGTTGTATCGTTGTAATCTTAAATTTTTATACAAAAAACTTGTACCACTACAGCCTATAGTTCAATATTTGGTGAATACTGTAATATTTCCAGGGCAACGGTTGTGCAGAAAGGTAAACCAGAGGTTACGCTCAACCGACAGGTTTTTCTCCTAATTAAAGGTACTCACTTCATGGAGACTGGGTGAGTTCTATCCGTGGTTGTTAGCAAATTAATTAATTTATCTACAACAGTTGGATTAGAAGCATAGCAACTCGGCGCCCTAAACACTTAGTTACCCCTTTCCGTTCTGATATATTTAGGACTAGCTTATGCCGGCGGCATCGCTCGCGTGGAATTTGGTCTGCCACATAAAGTTTCGTGAAAGATCATTTTAAATAAATAATTTAATTATTTTTTAAAATATAAGTTACTCGTACTTCCAAAATTTCAGATGTTTAACTTCAAAACTGATTTCCTGATTTGCCTTTAATTATGTACTATAATGGAGAGGACACATGCCCCCACGTCCCCACATAAATCTGCCCTTGCTGTAGCCTATGATGTGTAACCTATTTTACTCAATAAGTTTCATCCCAATAGGTTCAGTAGTTTTTGCGTGAATGAGTAACAAACATAAATACAAACATTCGCATTTATAATATTAGTAGGATATCAAAACAAATAGCCTTACTCATGTTCTTTCTGTTATTTTAACATTTGTAATCATGTGATTTGCCTTTAATTATGTACTATAATGGATTCTCCACAGTACCTAAAAAACTGTCGGGGGGGGGAGCACGTGCCCCCATGCCCCCCTAAAACCGCGCTTGCTGTAGACTATGTGTTATTCTGATGTATAACCTATATTACTGTAAAGTTTCATCCAAATCCGTTCAATAGTTTTTGCGTGATAGAGAGACAAACTTACAAACTTTCGCATTTATAATATTAGTAGGATTAGTAGGATATCAAAACAAATAGCCTCACTCATGTTCTTTCTGTTATTTAAGCAATTATGATCATGTGATTTGCCTTTAATTATGCACTATAATGGATTCTCGAAAGTACCTAAAATACTGTCGGGGGGCACGTGCCCCCGTGCCCCCCTAAAACCGCGCTTGCTATAGACTATGTGTTATTCTGATGTATAACCTATATTACTGTAAAGTTTCATCCAAATCCGTTCAGTAGTTTTTGCGTGAAAGAGAGACAAACTTACAAACTTTCGCATTTATAATATTAGTAGGATTATTAAAACTAAAATATGTAAGTTCAATTATTCATCAGGAAATAATTATTAGATAAGCCATTAACGAACTACACCATATCTCTCAGATCAAGTCCCGAGACTATTACTTTCAAAGTGATGATTTGAAAGCATTAAAATTTATCTATCTAGGGTGGGTGATGGAAAGGGGGGAAGCACCAGAGATCAAAGAAGTCGTTATTGGCTCTTTGAAAGACCTTTTAAAAGTGTTGGAAATGAAACGCCTACTACTGGAACCGTTCCAAAAAAGAAATGTTAAAATCTTAATTAACGGTTCCGTTGTCAATAACCAATTCGGCATCTGGTACAAAACTACCTCAACCGAGGCTTCGGTAATAATAGGGCGTCCAATTTTCCTATCCTAGCGGCCGATGATGGTAGGATGCAAATTTTGCTTTGTCAGACAACACGGACCTGCCAGGCCAACTAAACTGCACTCAAACTAGACAACTTGCCCAACTTACTACCTTTCGCTAAATCTCTACACTAGGGTTAACTATCACAGAAACCCAGAGCAATAATTACGGATCCCAAATTACAAATAAGATAATTATAACTATTATTTTTTTCCTAGAAATAAAATAATTTCTTGAATCAAAAATTTTGTATAAAAAATTAGAAAATAGTCGAAAGAATCCAGTGTTTAGCATAAAAACCTACCACTGGTCCGCATCCCAGCAAGTGGCCTTCGGAAGAGGCGTAGAATGTACTCGAGAGGCGAACTCGTCGAAGATTCTATCCTAATTTAGGAGTCCCACTGTAGTATCGCTCAATATATAGCAGCATAAAGTGAAGTTAAAAAATAAACAAAATTGTGTAATAAAATTGTAGTGATCACCTTATAAAATTTCATTTTACATATTAAAAGAAACAACCTTTTTATTTTAATTCTCTTGTGGATGTTACTAGAGTACATATTTTTGAATCATTCATTGAAGTGAGTAAAAAACCTTTTTCCAGTCAAAAATTTTTTCTTTATTTAAAAATACGTTTCGACTTATTTAGTCATTTTCTCTTTTCTTATAAGTCTATTTTTATTTAATTTAAATATTTTTACTCATAAATTTGTACATAATTAACCTTTTAATAGTTGTCAATTAATTAAAAAAAAATTTTATACTTGGAGTTTGTAATGTTCTCCATGGTCATTCTTAACATTTATAACATATAATATAACATACATAAATGTTAAGAATGACCATGGAGAAAATTACAAACTCCAAGTATAAACATTTTTTTAATTCATTGACAACTATTAAAAGGTTAATAATGTACAAATTTATGAGTAAAAATATTTAAATTAAATAAAAATAGACTTATAAGAAAAGAAAATTGAAAATGACTAAATAAGTCGAAACGTATTTTTAAATAAAAAAACAATTTTTGACTGGAAAAAGGTTTTTTAATCACTTGAAAGAAACAACCTTTAACACTAGAAACCATGAACAGTCTTATAAATACTCTACATTTATTTCTCAATTAAGTTAGAGAAGAAAAAGTTGACTGGAACTTCTAATGTAAGGATGTTTACCTCCTCATTTTTCTTTCCCTTTATATTATGTTTACTTTTTTATCCTTTCTGTACATTTATTTTCTGTATTTTATATTCGTTATCTTCAATTATTATATCTGTCACTATTTTAATTTCTGTTCATTATCTTTAATTTTATTATATCTGCCACTATTTTAATTTTACTATATTCTGTCACTATTTTAATATTCGTTATCTTTAATTATCATATCTGTCACTATTTTAATTTTCTACATTACATGTCACTATATTCTTGTTACTGTAACGTTTTTACGTATTTTTTGTTCTGTTTGTTTCTCTCTCATAGGCCTGAAGAAGGCCTACATTGTAGGTCGAAACGTCGGCACACAATAAATAAGTGCACTTATTATGGTGTTTTAATTGACTGCACCCCCAACTATTTCTTCCTTACATTTCTCAATTAACTTGACTGTTATACATTATCCTGAATGAAATATTCATTAAAATTAATTCAAATATTAAATAATGTTTTCACAACATTATTACGATTCCTATAATATCTCTCCACCTTTCTGTGTTTATCTGAATGTCATAGATTTATCCTTAATTTTCTCAATCACATTTCACTATTTGAATATTTGGATTGTATATTGTTGGCAGTCACAATAACTGAAAAATGAGGATGTGTTATTACAGTTGTATTAATATAATTCTTTATCTTAAAATTCGCTAGAACCCACGAAGGTCTTGGGATCAGTACGTGATAGAGACCCTGCTGTTTCTAGGACAACGGTTGTACAGGTATGTGATTTGGCCGATAATAGAATAGCATAGCAACTTTATTCTGGGACCAAACCCTTTTAAATAACAAATATGAACAGAAAAAGAAACATAATATTTATCTGACCAGAAGGCTAAATGTTACAAATCAGAAAGCGTGTAAAAAGTGGCAGAAAACGATTTAAAAAGAAATATTTAAACACAAAATAATAATAAGTAAATAAGCAGTACGAATCTTGACAAGATATTAAGCAATTAAAGAGAATAGATAAATCCATAACTTCTGTTAAATGCATGAGCTATCATGCAATAATTTCTTTACATGATGTAGAGCTTCTTAAAAAACAAAATTAAAACAACTAAACAGCACAATGAATTATTCTATACACAACATTCTAAGCAAATGACTAACCTACTCAGAAAGCATCTTTTTGGAAAGCTAGGAGGAGCTGGAAAAGCAAGGATTTAAATGACGATAGTGAGGGACTATGACGGATGTTAGGAGGGATTGAGTTCCACACAACTATTTTTAACAACTTTATTCGAAGTATATGTCGAGAAAAACACTGAGGAAAGAACTGCTCCTTGTGGCACACTTGGAGCGGGCGAGAAAGGAACGTTCGAATGCTTTAGTTCTGTGGGAGCGAATATAGAGATCGGAATGGCGGATCTCGTTTTATGGTGTTGAACTGAGGATTTGAATTGGAGGAGACTGTAGATGTATGAAACGGTGTTGAGAATAAATGGATTGGTATAAGAATGAACAGAGGAAATATTGTCTTAAAATAAAGTGTTCAACACACTGAACCACGCCCTCCTCTTTAAGACAAAAAAACTTTTAAAAATAAATTAATTAATATTAGTTTGCTTACTATTAATATTAGTACATAATTAATAACTAATTATAATTGAAACGAAAGGAATATAGAAAGGTTTGAGAACTGCATGGTTGGGAGGTGACTGAATAGACGGGATATGAGCGTGGGAAGAGAATTGCAGGGCGGGCGGAAGAATGGAACGAAATTCCTTAAGGATGAACATGGGATAAGAAAAGATATGTATTTTGTTTATAAATTATATGATTACATTTTTGTTAACATTTAAATATTATTCAATATTTATATTTTCAAAATGATGTGGTTGTTTTTGTGCTATAATGAATATCCCAACCAAATTCAGCGTTTAAATTGCCCAAAAATGAATATAGATACCACTAATTTTGTTGTACTTACTTTGCCTAGCATTTTAATATTATTTTTATTACAAAAAGCGTATAATTAAATATTTATTAGAGATTATATTACATTAAATGTTAATGTAGTTATTAAATATATAATAATATAAATGTTAAGTAAAGTATACCTATACTACAAAATTAGCAATATCCCTATTCATTATTGCGCAATAAATAGTAAACATATAATTTTGATAAATAATAATTTGTAATACTGGACTAAAATCTACAGAATATTTCATAAAAACAATTAAAGATATATTAAAAAGGTCATTATAACTTTTTCATAGTATCTATAACTGTCATCCTTGCCTATTATTAATTACAACACACGTACGTACTTATTTTTTATTTACAAATAGTTTTTGTCATTATTGTTTTTTTTTAATTATCCAATGCCAGCACGTGGCATTTCTGCCATGCGCCGACGAGCCTCCGAATAAAGACATGCATCGTCATCATTGTTAGGAACATTTCTCAGACCACTGCAATGTCGTAAGTGTGCAACCATTGCTTCCCTTAATTGTGATAAACCTATATCCCCGTGTTTGAGTTAAAATTTAAAAAACATTTATAAATGTTTGTTTAATCATTTATCATATCATTTTGTTGCTATAGCTAGGCCGACAATGCTGCAGCGGGAGTCTTAATTTTGCCTGTCCAGCTATAACTATAGATAAGGATCTTTTACCTCCTACTCAACACGCCCGGGATCCCCATTTTACGCCCCTTCCGAAGGACGGTATAACTAAGGATTTTTTTACCCCCTTAAAAAAATCTTAGGACCATCTACAAGGCTACGGATCCGAATCTTGGGAATAATAAATTGTTATGCTAACCATTAGATCATAGGTGACCCGATACTTATAATTTATGTGACATTTTAAATCTCTGTTTAAATCTCCCTTAAATTTCTCTTTTTGTAGGTATCTTGTTTATTCCAATAGTTACATTTTTATATATCATTTTTTAATCGAATTGTTTCAGTTTGAGATAGTTTTGACCTTGACTGTAACGCCTTTTCTAATAAATGTTTTTTTTTACTATTTAAGGAATTTTTTTGTCTACTTCCGACCGGACCATTTTCTTCTCCGTTAATTATAAAAGTTAGATGTGAGTATTATATCATAGCAAAATAAGAGTATATGCAGTGACGAATCAGAGGATGTCGCAACACTTAAGTGAAAAAGCAGGCGACCAAGCGTTCTTTGGCTAGTCGTTTAACATTCAACGAACATGCCCGTTATTATAAATGCGGATCCAGGTTTTTTGAATAATTTAGGAATAAACTTGTAGTATCTATAGAAAGATTTGAATAAACCTTCAAACAATAGTTTCACTCATGTTCTTTCTGTCATTTTAACAACTATGATCATGTGATTTGCCTGTGATTATGTAATACAATGGATTCTCCACTGTACACAAAAAACTCTGAGGGGCACGTGCCCCCCCTAAATCCACCCTTGCAAGAGTTGTCATAATTAAGATCCCGGGACCAAATCCGTGTGTTATTGATAAATTATTTCATCTGTTAACATCCATATAAGGGCAATGGAGATGAGACCATCACATCCACATCGTACTGCAAGGATAATGACATAATAATATATGTTATGACATAATATAATGCAACTAAATCTTTAAAAAAATAATCTGTATTGGTTAATCGGAAGATAACTATTCTATATATTCTTACACGTCAGACTGTGAAGAAACTGAACTAGTTGGGTTACGAAGTCCTATATTATCCCTATATATCACTCCGATATTATCTTCCAAACTTATCTCCAACCGATTTCCATCTATTCAGAAATTTTGAAGACTTCTTTAAGGGTGGAGTTTTCGAAAATGATTCTCGATTCAAAAACGCTTTTCAAAATTTATTTTATCACAAAATCCTGAAATTGTCAGTTTTTGGATTGAAGTATAGAAACAAAGTTGGGAAAAATGTAAAGAAAATTAGAAAGTAAATATTTTGAATGACAATTTTTTTTATGTCATAAAGTTGTTTTACTAAATAATTCTTTGAAAACGGATATTTCATGTTAGACGAACCAAAATTAATTAAACTTTACTGAGCATTTTAAGAATAAATCAAAATTTGTTGGTATAATTTTTTTCCCTTCAAATTGCTGATACCTGTACCAAAGTGAGCCTGGACAGTGTAATGAGGCAAAATATTTATTAGACCAAAGTATATAATTTTATTTATGTTTTAGTTTATGTAATAAAAGCATTGAACTGAAAAGGAAACGGAGAAGAGCGGTCCTACATGCCTTAATCCGTCTCTGATCGTAACGCTTAATGGACCCGAAAGTTCAGCGCCGATACTATCAATAACGTGGCTAGGCCCCATCAATTGAGGACGGGATGGCCTAGGCACTTAGGGACGAGGGTCGCAGAGTGGTCGGTCCGGAACGTCGAGGGTTCGATTCCCACCTGGGTCAGTTAATATGTTGTATGCGACAGACATTCCCGAACCACTTCAAATGCCTGTTGTCACATATTATAGCCTTATAAATTCTTCAGTTAAAAAAAAACAAAACATGAAGGCCATGTTTTGGGTTCAACACTTGATAAAGACTGTTTCTTAATACACCCATATTATAGAGGATGGATGAGCCCCAGAAGAAATAGTTGTTATCATATCAAATAATTAATCTATCACAGTCGGACTTGAACCAACGCTGTAGCTCAGAGCTCTAAACAGACGTACTGTCTCCTATCTGTTTCATTAACGTCAGGAAAACAATTTCATAATGACAGTTCCAAATTCCTATTTAAAATGCTTGTTTTCATTTTTTTTTATTATTTTTTTCCGATATTATGATGGGATGATTCCTATATCATGATTGATGATGGCAAAACGGAGTTTTGTGTATATTTTTTAGATTATAAATAGGACTAAAAATACCAAAATGTTTAGGAGAAAGTGACTAGAGCCTTGAAAAATAAAGCTGCTTATCGCGGAATGGCTCAAAAACGCTTTTAAAGTAGAATTAATGAGGATAGGTTTTTATTCATTAAAAAAAGGTAAAAACGTAGACATTTTTTACACTTAAATATCTCTTAAACTTAAGTAGTGAACATGCTCAGAAAATATAATTATTATTTTGTGGGGGGTATTTATTGATTTCTTAATAATTCATTAGTAAATATAGAATAGTTGTACAATGAACTATAATCAAAGTTAATTACTTAAAATAATTAAGAGGCTAGAAATACCCGATATAGCTGTCGTAACTTGTTCTATTAAGCAATTTTTAACTCATGGTAATGACAGGACGAACAACTTTATAATTCCGTATAGTTTGTTTATTGAAACTTGGATAAGGTTACAACAGGAATTTAGAAGTTTAATATGCTTTTCCAACTAGTTCAGTTAATTACCTATGTCTGCAGGGTAAGTCGTTAGGACTAAGGAGGCAAATAAGGAAAGGCTCCGAAGGAATTGATAAAAAGAGGAGTACCAGATATAGAGGAATGTCAAGAACATCCACCCAAGTCTACTGACCACCGTTAACCTCCGAGATACCAAGAACAATTACGATCAGACTGTCCATATTATCTATCAAGGCGATAGCCTCTTCGTATAATGCTCCATAACTCGTGAGTGAAGCGAGTTATGGTCCGATATCTCGACCTCAACAACCGTTGATACGTGGTTCGACATTTCATCCGTGACTGATAACTAACAGCCAACAGTACGATCGAAGAAGTAGACCGACAACGAGAAAGCTTTCGATACCGGCGGGTGCACGCAACGTTCAATTTAATCCTCTGCACAGATATAGAATCATAATTGATTTCGATGCAAAAATTACATCGCCGTTTATAAAACTGGTTCGACGTTCTTAAGCGAAAGAGAAAAAAAAACCTGTCCGCCCACTGATGACTATGAAGTTGTTTCCCGGCAGCGTGAGCCTCACAAACGGAAAGAATCCACAGTCAGCTATTGAAAAGCTATGAATTGAAACGGGATAGTTCCATAATTATTTAGATATCTGTCGAGTTGAGTTACAACAATTAACTGTTAATTCATTCCATTTTTAATATTTTACAACAAAGCCATCGAATTCCTTTCGAATCCAATCTCTACAATCCAAAATCCTTCGTGAAGTCCTCAATGCTCCTTATTTTGTTAAGAATAAAGCCATCCATAACGACCTTAATGTCCCTTTTGTTGCTGATTTGGCCCGAACCCGGTATCTATCCTTTCATAGCAAACTTCATTTCCACTCAAACCCTCTAGTTTCTAACCTAACTTCCTCTTCAATTCCCGACAACCCTCCGATGGGTATTTTTGGCTTAATATCTAAGTCTATATCTTTACTCTTTGACTCTTAATTATAAAAATCTGTAACAATACAACCCACGAAGGGTCATGTGTTCAATATATAAGTATATTTATGGCTGAACTGTTTTTTTAAGCCCAACCGCTAGGTTTTTCCCCATTAAGGATACCTACACTATAGAGGCTGGGTGAGCACCACAAGAGTCTGGAGAACCACAGAATCCATCCGTGGCTATCAGCAGATTAAATAATTTATCTGTCACAGCTGGATTTGAAACCAGGACCTTCAGCAAAGCAGCTCAGCACCCTGCATTCTGATCTACACAGCTCCCCTTTAAAATATTCATGTCATTGATAATTCAAGTGATGCCCGTTCATATTTCAGGCGTTTCTAATACAATTTTATTTTTATCACTAAAATAGAGCCAAAAACTCAAAAAGAAACACTATTATTTATTATAATGCAATTGGGAAAAACCACAATGCAAAGCCTTATGTTTCAAAAATACACCCACTTACCAGTCGACGTTTCGCCTATTCAGGCATTATCAAGACACAAAAACAAAAAAGGGTTATGTGAATCACATCTGGAAGAAAAAGGGGCTATACATCCCAACGATCATCAGCTCAAACAGGCTCCAAACATGAGACAGCACCCCACCACCAAGACGTTCAACATACAACTCGTCTCATGTTTGGAGCCTGTTTGAGCTGATGATCGTTGGGATGTATTGCACCTTTTTCTTCCAGATGTGATTCACATAACCCTTTTTTGTTTTTGTGTCTTGATAATGCCTGAATAGGCGAAACGTCGACTGGTAAGTTGGTGTATTTTTGAAACATAAGGCTTTGCATTGTGGTTTTTCCCAATTGCATTATAATTTTATTTTTATGTTAAGGGGTTGAATTGGTGGACAGAAAAATTAATTCTAAATCTCGCTCCGGAGCATAGATCATCATCGACTGAACAACATGAAACAGAAGCTACATCAACTAGAAATCTAATGAATGGACAGGTCCACCCA
This sequence comes from Arma custos, assembly GCA_037127475.1. Lineage (NCBI taxonomy): Eukaryota > Metazoa > Arthropoda > Insecta > Hemiptera > Pentatomidae > Arma > Arma custos. The sequence goes on from CM073761.1 coordinate 39,946,386, forward strand.
TCGATTTGTAGGGACAATCTATTTATAGTTGAACTTTGATTTTCCGAAAGTCAATTACCCCAACTGGATTGACAATGTCAGTACCATAGTTTGGAGACTACTTTATCTAAAATTTTATTTTCTGAAACTATTTTTAAATACTTACTATCATACTTAAAATAATCAGGTAGTTAGCTGATATGAATAAGAAGTCAGAATTGGAAGAAACTGATATTACAACTTTCTTTGTGTTGCTTCCATAAATCTTGCAATGTATGTACATATTTAAATTGATGTTTATTTCTGTAACTTTAAGTAATGTAATTTTTCAACTTATGAACTACACGATACAATAAACATTTTTTCATACAAACGAACTGATTGTTTTGTTTGTTGATTGATAACTTCGGTTAAACTTTCGACTATCCGGCCCACATCTGTCGAAATTAGTTCGGATAATCGACGCCATACTGTACTGCTAAAATCACAGCTGTTTATTTTCGAACATACTACAATAAAACCTCATACTTATACTTTATTTTCCAAGTATTCTTATTAATAAATTGGGATCTAAGACTCTCGTGGGACTCACCCAGCCTCCATAAAGTGGGTACCCAAAATAAGGAGGAAAAGTGTGGCGGTTGAGCGTGATCGAGGACAAATCACCTCCTTGCAGAACCGTTGTCCATGAAACAGTAAAGTCTCTACCATGTACGGAACCCCAGACCCGTTACGGGTTGTAGTGGTACAGCTTTCTTTCCCTTCTTACTAAAACAACTGAGATATTTCAGATTTCATGAGAGAACGTAAACTTATAGATCAAATTTGAGACTTCCTATTTTTTTTTTTTTTTTTTTTTTTTTTTTTTTGGTGGCAGCTTATTACATACTTCTTTTCAAGTTTCGACTAAATCCCTAGTATTGCTAGCTACATAAAATAGAATACAACTTACCATCTAAGGTCGAAAACATTATCTTACCTATAAAAAATTAATACCCCATAAAAGTTGGATGAGTATTCAGAGTACAGAAGAAAGAAAATGAGACAACTCTCAGTCACAGATTATGCTAAGTAGTATCTATCAAACAGATAATTAAATCGCAACATCACTTTATGAGATGTTACAAACTATTTAAGCTCATCCTTATCCTCATACAAGACTGAAAAAATAAGAAACTGCTCGACGTTTTCGCCTACTTCAACATTTACTGGACAAACGTTCAAAGCTTCCAATTAATTACAAAAGACTCATTTACATGACAGTTATCAGACCTATTTGGACATGAGGAGTTGAGCTTTGGGGCTCTACTAAACCATCCAACTCATCTCGTAACCAATCCTTACAACCCAAAATCCTTCGTAAAATCCTCAATGCTCCTTATTATGTCACAAACAAACTCATCCATCATGATCTTAATATCCCATATGTTGCTGATTTGGTCCAAACTAGAAACCTATCCTTCCATGAAAAGCTCCATACACACTTGAATCCACTAGTATCTCAAATCGCTTACCATAATATTACTGATAACTCTCCGAGGCGTCTGAAAAGAAGATGGCCTCGAGACCTTCTACTATAAAACTTTATTGGAGTGCTATCAATGAATAGCTTCTCCACAAGTGTTTTTTTTTTCATGTCCTCTGTTCATACAGCAGATTTACTTGATGTAATATAATTACAGTTGTAAATATCAATAAATTATTCTAAAAAAAAAAAAATTGTCTTAAATTTCACTCTTCTCAACTTTGGCGTGTTTGAAAATATATTTTTAGTTTTATCCTGAAGAATGAATGGATGAAATATCAACATGCTAATTATTTTAGACTTTGGGCTTTGTGAATTTGTTATATCCCATTACCTAATTAATTTTATAAAACTCAAGGAGTAATTAAAAAAAAATGAAAAAGCTTACTCATAGGTACAGTCACAATTAATTAAGTCAGTCGTTACATACCTGAAACAAAATATAAATAGTTAGTTTTAGATAATATAAAATTTTGCTTAAACATAAATAATAAAAATACCTTATATTATAAAATTCAAAATCTCAAGGTTTTCAAATCACATTTTAAAAAATAATTAATTTATATTCGAGATATTCCAATAAAGGATTTGGCAAAGCAGATGGAAAAAAATATAAAAGAACATTTTTTTACATACATACAGGCGTTATTTATTGGTACACTGTCTAACATTGTTACTGGTAGTTGCTGTAATATTTACCCAAATATGGGGCAAAACACTGAGAGTGTTAAAGCTAAAGTTAATAGATTAAACCGTTCTAGGAACCCAGTTTTCACCGTCACTTCGGAAAGTAAATTTTCACGGAAAATCCGTTGGGTTTGTCTATATGCGAACTGTGGTCGCCCATTCGTTAACTAGCAAAGGAATTACAGTCATGTGGACACGGTATTATGACACCAATACCAGTATACTCAGGCACTTCGTAAACAAGTTTTTACTGGTATAATATTTTATAGGCGTTGCCTCGCAACGGATGGCGCAACTACTTAATTATTAAATGTTTTTATTATTACTTAATTTTTAATTTTTTGTCGTGCTAGATCAGTTGAAATAATGGCAAATCACAGAGCTACTTTTCCTGACTTCTTTAAACCGTTACAAGATATAGGATTGGTTATGAATTTAAATAGAAAAAATGGATTGGATCGATTTAAAAAATAAAACAAGTTACATACCTTATTATTACATATTATTCCAATATTGCGATTTTAGGACAGGTAATGCAGTGAAAAAAGATTAAAACAGTTTTCTTATAGATTATAAATTACTTTTTTAATTTGAATAACAAACCTTAAATCAAAAATTAAAAAAATATTAATTTATTTAATGCTAAATACTTAATATTTTTATCAATATCAATAATAACGTCTAGCCAATCCAAGTTCTCGCCTTTCCGACCTCTCTCGCCCGTTCCACCACACTATGGAACACACTCCCACCTTATATCCGTCATGCTTCTTCCTTATCCATATTCAAATCCACGCTTTTCCTATATCTCCTAAATTCCCAAACAGATGGTCTCTAATCAGTAATAATTAATAGCTCATATCTATCAAAAGTAATGGATGAATTACTGCAAATTTTCTTCAATTATAACGATAATATTTTTTATAATGTTTAGGGGCTTTTATTTTTTCTTTCACTTTAATTCTATTTTTTTTTAAGATTTGAATTATTTTTTTTTCTTTAACCAAGCATACATTTTAGTTTATATTTATTTTCAAGTACTAATGTAAATACAGTATCATTTTTATAATGTAGCCTCTTTGCAAGATATAAGTTCCTTATATTTTGTACACATATGTTATTCTTAAGGGACCTGGTCCCAAATTATAATAATTTTTCTATTCTATCTCAAAACAATACTAATTTAATAAACAATAATTTTATTATGCTCACAAGGAATGTACAAAATAATTACCAAACTGAACTTACCGGGGTACCTCTACTAAAACTTTAAGTACCTTCAGTTGTACAATTAAATCAACAGTTGTATGATTCGTAAAATGGGGTTGGTCCGCCGTTAGGTGTAAAGTGGGTACCCCCTAATAATAAACAAACAAAATCTACAATAATAATACTAATAATACCCTGAGTCCCAAAATATCAACAAAATACCTGGATCATGATCAGACTTAAACTTTATATGTTCCCGTCTACTTATTCCTGCGACTCAAAGCTGTGAAGTCGTGAGAACTCTTTAGTAGCCTAATCTATTCCTGGATCCAATATTTAACGTTTTCCTTTAAGGTCGTTTGATCTTTTCACATACGAAACGGTAAAGGTATTTAGGGAGTTTCATTCTAAGACGGCTCAAAAGCATTTTAAGGAAAAGTTGCCGGGGTGAGAGAAGAAGGTATTTTTCCTCTCAGCAACATGAATACTATTAGTCACTTCAATGTGAATTACAACAGCCTGATACATCATCTGATGCAATCTTACAACTCCCAAAATAAAAATTAACAATTGTTTATACTAAATGGCGAGGGACTGTATGTATTAATATATTTTCATCATCTAGAAAAAACTGTACATCTCTAAACGAACATTTGAAATGTTGAAAATTAAAACAACATTTAATGATTTTACATTTCGATCTAATTTTGATAAAATATATGCACATTCCTTTAAGTACTTCATTTTTATTAATACAAAAAAAAATGCTATCATAAAAATATAGCAATCATAAAAGCATAATTGTCAGAAGTAATATCTTGAGAAGGTATTTTATATATATATATATATATATATATATATATACCATTAGCAAGATAATCGCCATATAAAAGCGCAATTTTTATAGAAGTTTACACATAAAATGATTTAGAATGGCAACACATATATTCCTCTAACAAAATGAAAAAAATGGAGATAATTTAAGTTTTAACAAATCTATAAGGAAATTACCAGACAAACGAGACGTTCACGATCAAAAGCGTCTAACTCCGAAATTTCTAAGCAAATGAAAATTTTGCGAAACACTACACTTTGCCACCTTATTTCTCGTGGTTTTAGTCCAGTTCTGCACCTGAAGTTGCGGGAGCTTAAAAATGCCCACTAAACCAATGACAAATGTGAAAAATTCAATTGTTAAGTTTCGGAGTTATCCACTTTTAATCCTGAACGTCTTTTTTTTTCTAATTTATTTATTGATATTTACAACTGTATTACAATAATACAACAAGTAAAAAGGATAAGTGATACATAATGACATGAGAATGACAAGTAGAGAAACTACCCACTGGTAGTGCTCAAGTCAAAGTTCAACTAAGAAGGTCACGTGGCCATCTTCTTTTCAGACGCCTCGGAGGATTATCGGGGATTGAAGAGGAAGCTAAGTTTGAAACTAGAGGGTTTGAGTGGAAATGAAGTTTGCTATGAAAGGATAGATACCGGGTTCGGGCCAAATCAGCAACAAAAGGGACATTAAGGTCGTTATGGATGACTTTATTCTAAACAAAATAAGGAGCATTGAGGATTTAATTTATTTAATTTAAGGATTTTGGATTGGATTTGGATGGCTTAGAGGAGCCCCAAAGTTCTACTCCGTAAGTCCAAATAGGTCGTATGATGGTCATGTAGATGAGTCTTTCGTAGTTAATTGGGAGCTTAGAGCGTTTGTCTAGTAAGTGTTGAAGTAGCCTGAAACGTCGTGCGGTTTCTTGTCTTTTCTGTCTTGTGTGAGGATTCCAGGTTAATCGTTTGTCAAGGAGCAACCCTAAGTACCTGAACGTCTTAAATATTAAATTCTCAAATATTTTAAAATATGTGTAAACACCCCGTTGCCTATGAGTCTTGTTTAACGAGTTAGTTTTGTGTTTTTTAATATATATTAAAAAAATGTACCATTACAAACCATGAAGGATATTGAAAACAGTAGCGTTTATACTTTTTCTTAGCCGACCGTTGTGCAGGGTAGTAAGTATAAGCTGTGTGAGCTCCTGGAGGATATACCGATCCTACAGCGTGGATCTATTGCTGTAGATTAAATAATTTATATGCCACAGCGGAATTCGAATCCATAACCTTCACCACACTCCCTAAACATATGTTTAAACTCACTGTCCATTGTTGTCCATATATGTTGCTTTGGCGCCCGATCACGATATCAATTCTTTCATGACAAAATTTATTCCCACTGAAATCCACTTGTTTTTCACCTAGAAACCTCATCAATTCCTGATAATCCTCTGAGGCTAATGAAAAGAAGACGGCCTAGTGACCTTTTAAGTTGAATCTCTATTTGCCTTTATCCATGGCATTATGTATCTTTCCTGCCATTTACTTGTTGTATTGTTATAATACAGTTGTAAACTTCAATCAATAAATTAATTTTTTTTTTAATGTCTAAAATGATTTAGTAACTAGCGGATTTTCCACTGCAATGACTAGATCTGGGAGCCTAAACTAATGACGGGGTTGATAAAATATTAAGCCATTTAGCGCAATCTCCATGGCACCGTTTAAGAGATAACATATGAAAATTTGCATATATTATTTAACATTAAAGACTGTATCTTTTGCGAGGGAGTGAAGACATATTGAGCACACTCAGCCTCCTGGAAACATATTCCCTGATAAGAAGGAACAAGCATATCTGCATTCCTAACACCTCAGCACATAACAGTGTAACACACGGTCGGTGTCTCCTCCAGTTCCCATAGAATTACAGTTTAAATAACATAAGCTGCGGAGGCAGCTTGACGGTTTTGCATTTGTAAATACAATAATACAATAAATAACAATAATAAAAGGAACTGAAGAACCAGGAAGTTCCATGCGACAATCCTATTATAGGCCCCAAGATGAATACCATCTATCATTTTAAATAATTTAACCAACCATAATCATTTAATCAATTTTAGACATTTAAAAAAAATTAATTTATTCATTGAAATTTGTATTATAACAATAACAACTAATAACAAGTAAATGGCAGGAATGTTTCATATTGGCATGGGATAGTACTAACCAGTAGAAGCATTCAAATAACAATAAAAACAAATTGAATTTAGATCACCAGGGCCATCATCTTTTCAGACACCTCGAAGGATGGACAACTAAGGTGATTTTCAAAAATCGTTTCAATGAAATCTATCAACCTTAAATGATGAGCTAACGCTAATCTTAATGGAAAAATATTATTTTAAACATGAAATTTTCGACTTTAAATATTTTCAGTTTGAACTTCGCGCCAAAACGTTTTGATAAGATATAATGTGACGTCATTAGGCTTGTCAGTTTATCTCGCTACTTTTCCTTGGAACAAAATTATTTTTGAAACATTTTTAGCTTGGGAAAAACCACAATGCAAAGCCTTATTTTTCAAACATACACCCACTTACCAGTCGACGTTTCGCCTATTCAGGCGTTATCTGATAATGCCTGAATAGGCGAAACGTCGACTGGTAAGTGGGTGTATTTTTGAAACATAAGGCTTTGCATTGTGGTTTTTCCCAATTTAATTATAATAAATAATGGTGTTTCTTTTTGAGTTTTTGGCTCTATTTTAGCCATTTTTAGCTTGTTTTTAAAAAATCTCTAATGAAGTTGAAACAATTTTACATAGTCTATTAAATAAATAAATCACTTATCATGTCTTACAAATACTTTTGTGTGCCAATGTGTGAAAGTACTACCCCCAGATAACCTGTACCACTACAACCCGTGAAGAATCTGGGGTTCAGTACAAGGTAGAGACTGTACTGTTTCATGGACAACGGTTCTGCAAGGAGGTGTCTTGTCCCAGATAAACTGTTCCTTAAAGTTCCCATGGATCCAATAAGAAGAAAAAAGTGGTTTTCTCTGATGAGAAGGAAAGATAACCTGGCTCCTTCTAAAAACTGTTATGCCTGTGAAGATCACTTTGTACTCTTCACTTTTCCTGCACTCTAAATGATCTTTTAAAAATAAAATGAATATTTTTGTGAATGTTATATTATGGTGAAACTAAAAATCCATTTATTTTTAATTTTTTTTAAAAACTTGGTTGAACGTTATCAGGGTTTTAAGAATTAGTTAGGTTTTAAACTAGTGGGTGTGAGTGGGAATAAAGTTTATGAAAAGATTGATATCAGATTAGTGACAAATCAGTTACATCCATTAGGGTCATTGTGGACGACTTAGCTCATTGAGGATTGAGGATTTTATAAAGGATTTTGGATTGTAAGGATTGAATACGAGATGAATTCTGTGCCTTAGTGGAGCCAGAAATTTCTACTCCATATGTTCAGATGGGTCTAATGATTGTAATGTATATGAGTCTTTTGTAATAAATATGGAGCTTAGAGCGATTGTCTTGTATGTTCAAGTAGCCTGAAACGATGAGCTGTTGCTTGTCTTGGATGAGGAATCCAAGTTAAGATGTAGTACGTTTGGCCTAAAACTACGTAAATCAGAAGTTGAAACGTTTACGCACTCTACGATTTAATTCAAACTTACGTTATGTTGCGAAACATGGTCTTCTCTCTGAGCAGAAATTGTGAATCGGAAATCAAACGTTCATTAATCGGTGTAGAAAACGACTCCAAATAATATAAGATAAAAAAAGCAGTTGGCAACAAAAAAAAAAAAAACTCTTCAGAGACCAAAACTAAACGGAAAGACTAAATAAACTAACTTCAGTGTAAAAAATATCCCTATTAGAGAAAATCTTTTATGTAGAGGTGTTGACACAATATGTGTTAAACGTTTAATGTGTTATGATGCTCAGCATTTAGCATGACTATTGAGTGAACGACCTGTGATAATCTGTTAAACGTTAAAGTGTTAAATGCTAAAGTAGGATATGACTTACAGAAAACAGGTCTTGTATTTTCTTTTGTGAGATATAACGATGTCGTTAATTAATAAAAAAAAAATTTAAAAACCTTTTTTACTTTAAAAAAATATTAAAACAAACACAAAATATTATATCAGGATATTTCAGTTACTTGGATAATATTACGTACTTTTTTTTTTTTTTTTAATCATAGCTTTTCAACTATTGATTGGTTTTGTTTTTATTTTTCTTTTTTAACCATTAAAATGATTTTTTTTTCACACTATAAGGGCAATAATAATGATTCTGTGAATTGGAATAATTTTTTATTGTTATTATCTGGTTTATTATTCGTATATTTTTAGTGTACTGACGGAACCGGGGTAGCTAATTTGGTAGTGCTGAGTTGATAGGCTGAAGGCGGGGTCCAAATCGGGCAGTGGCAAATTTTATTGAATCTACTAACAGCCGGGGATGGACCCTGTGGTATCCGGAGAAGCTCTTGGGGCTCCCCCAGCCTTTTAAAAAGTGTAGAAAACCCTGGCAGTTAAACGTTACATCAAATTTTACAAGCAGAATAGAATGATTCTGTATGGAGGATACCTTTAGGTGACCAAATACTTTAAATTCAAGCTTGGATTGTAGAGTTGCTGAGAGATCTGTGTCCGCATTCGAGATGAATTATTTAATCTGTCAACAGCCAAGGGTTGGGAGTGTCTGCAGTGTGTGGAGTCTGTGGAGTCTGCAGACTCTCCTGGGGCTTACCCAGCCTCTAAAAAGGGAGGATACTAAATTGGGGAAAAACCGGGAGGTTGAGAGTGATCTCGGACAAAAACCTCCCTCAACAACCGACAAAAAAATACAGTCTCTACTACGTGTTGAATCCGAGACTCATCATGGGTTGTAGTGGTCAAGGTTTTATTTTCTTGATATACCTTAAAATGGTCCAAAAGATTAATTAATACACCGATCCCATATCGATAATTAATTTTATATAATTACCGATTAAGAACAATAATAATTTAAAAAATATTAGCAGCCCTATTCCACCCACCTTATGAGTTTGGTAACAATTCGACCTGTAGCCCCTACGAAGGGCTTATTCTATTTTAAATTTACATTACAGTACGTGGGGGGTGGATAGGTTGAAAGGGGGGAGGAATTGGATTACTGACAATAAAATTTCTAAACCGAATTCAATTCCAAACAATAATCCCATTACGCATTGATAAGGCCTAGTAAGAATCGTAATTTGTTTATCTTCTATTAAACATACCAATAAGCCCGGGGTAAGTGGATTTGTTATTCGTTTAGAGGGACAGAGAATGAGAAAATGGCAATAAAAACAATTATAGAAACGTCAGCAACAGTTGTCGGCAGTTTCAAAAGCGATTTCGATTTCGGGGAAGAAATGGTTTGAAGTCGAAGAATTAAATCCTTAAATTCTGATAAACTATTAGTCAGAAACTAACATTTCGATGCATATTGCAGGTATTCTCCTGATTATAACTAATTCATGCAATGATTGATATAACAAGAGATTTGGGGAATTTAGAATTTGAATTTATTAGATAATCTTTGATTATATATTTATTTTATTCATTTATTTGATAATATATTGAAAATCTTAAATCTCTAAAATGACGAAAAATAACTGGTAGAACAATAAATAATTGTCATTACTGAAATGATAAGATAAGACTAAATAATTACAAACATGACCGCTTATATCAACAGTCAAATAAAGACCTACCATAAATGTATTAATTTTATGATTTTATATTTGTCTAATAATTCTTTTACGAATATAAAACCATACAGAAATCTTATATGTTTTATTGTAAAAAAATATATATTTTCATTTCTGTATATTTTCTCTAAAAAAGGTTATGTTTATATATTTTATTGTAAAATATATTCAATCTTATACGTTATATAACCAAAAAAATATTCTTGAATGTTTTGTATGTTTTTTTAAATTTATTTCTAAAATATATTTTATAGTAAATAATATATATTCTTATACACGACATCGTAATTATCCTAATATGTGTTAATTAATTGATGTTTATTATTAATAAAAATTAATTAATTTATATATGTCGTTGTAAAAAATATATTTTTATACATATGAGTGTAAAAAAATACCCTAATATATTTTATAAGGTTGACATAAATGAGAAATATTTTAAGGTTTTTAGTTAAGAGATTATGCTAGGATTAGATAAAATACAAGGGTAATATTAAAGAAACATTTATGCTATTAAATATTCATGGTTATTTTTTTTTAAATTTGTATGAACAATAATTCGACTCTGTTTCTCGTTTATTATGCAATATCTTGTATATTGAGAACATTTCACAATCGAATAACTTTAATACTGTTCTTGGGCTAATAAATCTGTAATCTGCTTTATAAGAAATAACGTTCCGGACACCCAAACTATAAAAAAAAAAAAATTGACAATACCACAATGATTAAAATAATTCCAGCTCAGATTTGGGTTACAATTAAATCGCTACAATAAACTCTTTACCCTTACAAATACCTCCCCTAACTCTAGCCAAGCCGTCCTTAGTAATCCTCCGGTCTCTGTGAAAAGAAATCGGAAAAAGGGGATGAAAGAGTCTATAAAAAGAAGACATTTACTGTCGTAAATCTTAATTATCTTATTTTTAATAAAAAAAAAAGAAGTTAAAACACGCCTACATTCTATCCATTTATTTTTAAAATCGATGCAGTTATAAGACGATTTAGGAGTATCATAAATTAAGCTACTTCATAAAGAAAAAGAAAATGTTTTTTTACCATTTGCATTTACATTTACTGACAACAATGAAGGGTCTTAGATGCAGTACATGATGGAGACAGTACTATCTATAAAAAAACGGTTCTACAGTTTATTTATAGATTTATTCCCCACAAGTGCATGACACAAAGCATCATCGTGTCTAATACCATTATCATGTATCGTTATAAAAATTATTTTTTACTTTTCAGTTTTGTTTCCTATTGAAGCGTATTTTTTTAATTTGTTTAAGCTATTAATTATTTTCTAATTTTTAGAACGACTGGCTAAAAACTCGAGTTCTTTTGTTGTTTTTATAAACAATATTCATTTTCTAATGTTTATATCGCTTTTTTACAAAAAAGAGATTAATAAAAATATTATTTATTTGTAAAATTGTTTTTGGTGCAAAATATACGAAACCTAGGCCATGTATGCCTCAGTAGTCGGCACAAGACATAATCGTGAATCGTTGGAAAAATTATTTTTTCTTCAACCATTGAGTAATGCTATCCATTACTCAACTAAAACTAGTGAGGGAAGTCCCACTTTCCCCCACTAGTGAGGGAAAACCACTTTCCCCCACTAGTGAGGGAAAACCACATTCCCTCACTAGTGAGGAAAATTAATAACCATCTAGATCGAATTTGACAATCAGCACTCAATTATTTTAAATGTTAAATGGCGGTATTATAATATTATTCATTTTATATTCCTAAAACGTTAAAATAAATAATTTTAGAACTGTTTCATATTTAATTCAAGATAGATTTTATTTATTTTGAAGCGATTTTATAGAAATATTTAATATAACCTTAAATGTATTAGAACCTTCACACATCAGAAATTTGGAGATCTAGCATTAAAACAGTGATCAGACCACAAACAAAATAAAAATGGAAATAGATAGTGATGAATTCATATTGTTTTTTAAATAATAATTTATAAATGTTGCAATGAGTAAACCGTCCTAGAGTTATAATTTTCATGGTTAGTAATAGAAAATTGTAAGAGATAGCGCTAGTGTAGTTTTAACAAATCTTAAGTTTCACCTTTAATTTCTTAATTTTTAAATGGTTGCAGGAAAAATGTAATATTTAACACGTGAGAAAAGTGCTTATAACACCCTCGTTTAATTACCAGACTCGTCTTCAGTTCGTGTGGTAAAATTCACTCGGGTGTAATAAAGTGGCACTTTCCTCACTTGTCAAATAAATAACTATTCTTCTTTTTAGTTTTGTTTCCTATTGAAGAGTGTTTTTTTTTTAAACTATTCTTTATTTTCTAATATCAGTTCGAATAGCTATAAAGTTTTTCTTTTTAAAAAACTAATATTCATTTCCTAATTTTTAGTTCTGCTAGCAACAAAAGCTTGTTGTTTTAAAAACCAGAATTTTACTACAATTTTTAAAAACCAGAATTTTTTTTTTTTTTTTTTTTTTTTTTTTTTTTTTTTTTTTTTTTTTTTTTTTTTTTTTTTTTTTTTTTTTTTTTTTTTTTTTTTTTTTTTTTTTTTTTTTTTTTTTTTTTTTGGTGTAAACTATACTAAACTCCCGGGGGTGAAGGGTAGCTACAAAGCACCCAGGGAGATAGGCATCTCTCAGTCCGATTGGTCTTGGCTTCTGAGAAATTTTTATTAGTACCAGAACCCATGCGAGGTGAAGAGCCTCGTCCTGCACGTGGTACCCCTGCACAGTGGGGAGTTCCTCCTCACTGACGAAACCCATCGGAACTAGACTGGGAAGTCGATAAACATCCCCCAATCCAGGCGGAACTGCATAGGCTATTGGATGAATGGCTGAGGGTGATTCAGTCCTACTATGCGAACTCCGGACACCTGGGCGACCTCCGGTTTCAATAAATGCCTTCCTATAGTAACAAGGCTCTGCTATAGGTGACCTTTTATTACCTTTGCTACTCGTGGGAACAAAATGAACCCAAATTATACAAATTTTAAAATAAATGAGGACTCCATGGAGTCAAATACGACTGACTCGTCAGTAATTAGCCAATCGGTCTCTGAACTGATGGCTAACCTAGAACAAGAGGTCTCAGACCTCGCAGAGGAAAGGGAACCACCTGCACAGCAGCTGGCAACCACCTCTGAGATCAATATAAACAAACTTCCAGACGAAGTCTGGAAGAACATGACGCATAGCCAGAGGAAGAACTTTCTACGGCAAAAGAAAAAGGCGACTCCCACCGAAACTCAACCCTCAACATCCAAGGATGAGAGGAAGAGAGGTAGGGAGAAGCAGGAGACTCCTTCACCTTGCAAAACGGTGAAGAAACCAAAAATGGACTATAGTGGAGCAGCTGCAAGCATCAAGGTTGCAGTTGCCCATACAGATTATCCTCATCAGAAACTGAAGGATGAAGATTTTCAGGGCCTTATGCTCAAGCTCCTGAAAAGAATGAGGGAGAGGAAGGTTGAACAAACCCCCGTCGGCTTCAACGGCTACTCCCTGAGAGACGGAGCACTCGTGGTGAACTGCAAGGACGAGTCCACCAGGGAGTGGTTCGTTAGTAATATTGCGGAGCTCTCCCCATGGGAGGGAGCACCGCTGAAAACCTGCGACCCCAAAGAACTTGAGGGTTTCAGGAAGATAGGCACCTTCATACCAAACCCAGTGGAAGGTATTAAGGAATGCCTACAGAATCTGCAGGTACAGAATACGGGTCTGCAGACTGAAAGATGGAAGATTCTTGGTAACAAGACCCATAAACATGGGATGTACTTTGTGGCATCCATTCCCGAATCTGTGGCCAAAGCCATTGAGGAGAAGAATGGAAGAATCTACCACGGGTTCCACAACCTTCAGGTAAAATTCTTTCCAGGAAAAGACGCACCCACACCGGAAACAGCTGTGGACGATATGAAGACTGGTGAAGAGGTGGGAAAAACAACGGGTGGTGAGGGTGCGGCTGTCTCGGCGGCTGGCGTCACCGTGCCCGGATCCACTTCGGGCCAAAGTGTATCTGTCACTGCCAAGCTTGGTACCAGGCGGCAACGAACGGAGCACGGAGGCAGGAGGGATTACGGGGTGGGGCGTCAGGCCGTCGGCGCGGCCGGGCCCGTATGCCGCAAACCGTCCCCGGGCAGTGGAAAGGAGGAAACTCCACCACATCCCGGGGGTGATCCCCCCTCATCACTATGATCAAGCTGCTGCAGATAAATCTCCATCACTGCAGGGCAGCCAGTGGAACTCTGCAGCAATATGTGGTAAGTCATGGCATTGATATTATATTTATACAAGAGCCGTGGATTAACAAAAATAGCAGGATTGCAGGACTGGGCCTGAAGGGATATAGACTTATCCAAGCAAACTGCCCAAGGCCCAGAGCCTGCATCCTTGCAAAAATAGAATTAAATTGTTTTCCAATGTGGTCATTATGTTCCAGAGATTCTGTGGCAGTAATGATCAATTTAGGGGGCCAGGAAGTCATCCTGGCCTCATTGTATCTCCCATTTGAGGAACAAGTCCCAACGACCTGCCTTGAGAGTATAGTTGACTATCTCAAAAGACAGGAAACGATGGGAATTATTGGGGCGGACGCCAATGCCCATCATAACATCTGGGGCAGCAGTAACACCAACCGTAGAGGTGAGTCCCTTTTGGAATATTTGCTAGTTAATAATCTAGATATAGTTAACAAAGGTAACACACCAACCTTTGAAATTTCTAACAGACAGGAGGTCATAGACCTCACTCTGAGCTTTAAATCAACTAGAATGATAAATATTACAAACTGGCATGTCTCTAAAGACTTTTCCAGTTCTGATCATAAATATATCAGGTGGGAGCTTGAGGCTACAATCTCAAAGCCTGAAACCTATAGAAATCCCAGAAATACAAATTGGGAAGGCTTTAGGACAAATCTTAAAGACTTAATTAAAGAATGTCCCCGTTTGGCTTCTAATACCTACCAGCTGGAGTTCTTAAATGGACTACTGACTAAGGCACTTATCACTGCATTCAAGGATAACTGTAGAACAACCACTAAAGGGTCAAACTGCAATGTACCCTGGTGGAATATGCAGTTAGAGAAGTCAAGATCTAGAACCAGAATACTTTTCAATAAAGCAAAAAGGACTGGTGAATGGATCGAATACAGACACGCTCTAACTGAATATCATAACCTCATTAGGAAAGCCAAACGGAACTCATGGAGACAGTTCTGTGAAGAAATTAATAATACGAATACATGCGCTCGCATGAATAAAATACTTTCTAAGAGCAACTACTGTAATACAGTGGGCTCCTTAAAGAAACCAAATGGAGATCCCATGAACATTACAGAATCTATAACTGCTATGCTGGAATCGCACTTCCCGGGGAGCAAGCTCACAACCTCGGATACGAAGGTTTACCTCCCTGAGGATAGGTGCAAACCGGACTGGACATCAGTCCGTGAAATCTTCAATACCAGCGCCATAAAATGGGCAGTTAGAAACCTCAAGCCGTACAAAACACCAGGCTTTGACGGAATTTATCCTGCCATGCTAAAAGAGGGTCTTGAAATCATCTTAGGCAGGCTCTCCACTCTATTCCAGGGCTGTTTGGCCTTTAATTATATCCCAACAGCTTGGAGAGAAGTTAGGGTCACATTTATTCCCAAACCAGGGAAAGAAACATATGATGAACCCAAATCATATCGCCCCATTTGTCTTTCCTCATTCTTGCTGAAGACAATGGAGAAAATTCTTGATAGATATATCAGGGACAAACATCTCAGTGATGGATTAGTAATGTTGCATCAACATGCATACAGAGAGGGAAAATCTTGCGACACTGCGCTGCATGCAGTGGTGGACCAGATAGAAGATGCTCTGCAGTGGAAACAAATCGCGCTCGGAGCATTTCTAGATATAGAGGGAGCATTTGACAATACCCCTACTCATATATTAACTAATGCCCTACTAAGGCACGGCACTAGACCAAACATTGCTAATTGGGTCATTGCCATGCTAAAGAATAGGGTCATTCAAGCCAATATGGGCAATTATCACCTAAAGGTTAAAGCAGCCGCAGGCTGCCCCCAAGGAGGTGTCCTTTCCCCACTCCTATGGAACCTGGTAGTGGACGAACTACTACACCTCCTAAATGAGGCGGGTTTCCAAGCGATAGGCTATGCAGATGACATAGCAATTATAATCAAGGGCTTTGACCAACAAACTATTTCAGAGTTGATGACAATGGCACTAAGAATGGTGGTGAGATGGTGCATGAGAGTAGGATTGAACATCAATCCTAATAAAACGGTAATTGTACCTTTTACAAACAAAAGGATATTGAGGGAACTCAACCCCCCTAGGATGAAAGGGATGAGTATTCCATTCAGCAAGAAGGTTAAATACCTCGGTGTTATTATGGACAGTAAATTAAACTGGAATGAACATATCGACTATGTTACCAAGAAAGCCACAAGAATTCTGTGGACTTGTAAGAGCCTATGTGGCAACAAGTGGGGAATTAGCCCCAAGATGGCCCGTTGGATGTACACAGCAATAGTTAGACCTGTGCTAACCTATGGCTCAATAGCCTGGTGGCACAAAGCTGGTATCCAACAAAATAGATCAAGGTTGGAGAAGGTGCAGCGGCTTGGGTGCATTATGATCACTGCGGCCATGAGAACCACCCCTACCGCTTCACTGGAAACTATACTTGATTTAACTCCTCTTGACATTCTAATTGAATCAGAGGCATTGAAGACAGCCTACAGGCTAGTAAAAATAGGAGGGGTCAAAAAACCCACCAACGATTTTGGACACAGAAGTGTCTTTGATATAATCGAGCAAAATGCAGATCTAAAAAAGCATTCTGATTCAATGCTGAATAAGTATAACTTTGAAAAAAGATTTCACGTCAATATACAGGCGATTTGCAAAAGCAAGAATGATTGCTTTAATCCACCCAATGGTCTAAATGTGTATACGGATGGATCCAAAGGGGAGTTTGGTGCCGGCTCGGGATTCTGGTTTAGGGGTTGTCAGGGCATGGGTCATTACTTAGCTCTGGGCACGACACCCACTGTATTCCAAGCGGAAATATGGGCAATACTTGCAGGTGCCTTCGCTATGAAGGACCACAAGAATAAGGTAATTAACTTTCTCACTGACAGTCAGGCAGCATGCAATGCATTACAAAATGCAGTAACAAACTCCAGACTAGTGGAGGAATGCTGTCTAAGACTAGATGAACTAGCTGTACATAACAGAGTTAACATATTTTGGATCCCTGGGCACAGTAATATTCCAGGAAATGAAAGGGCCGACAAATTGGCGAAGAAAGGAGCAGTTACTGCTCCTATTGGACCTGAACCATGGTGCGGGGTCCCCCTTCCCCTGGCTAAGGATACAATTAATAAACTAGCCAAGAGGAAGATAAAAACACGTTGGGATAGAGCCAAGATAAGGCATACAAAACTTTTCATAAAGGATCCCAACGATAATCTTTCTGATAAAATCAAGAAAGAAGCTGCTCACTCGTCGAGAACCGACCTCAAAAGTATGGTTGAAACCATCACTGGGCACTGTAAACTCAGGAAACACATGCATCTCCTAGGCATTGAACAAGAACCTAGGTGCAGATGGTGCAAAGAGGAGGACGAAACCCCTTGGCACATCCTCTTTGAATGTATAGCACTAAGTCGAAAGAGGACATTTGACCTTGGCCCTGGTGGATACAAGGAACTTCAAGAACTGAGGTTTAAAGACTATTTAAAATTTCTCAGAAGTCTAGACCTATGTTAGGGATTTTTAGGACTCAAGCACAATGGGCCTCTTTAGGCCGAAGTGCATAGTAATAAGGGTCATACTTAAATAATAAATACTAAACTCCCCAGTTGGTCCTGCCAGTAGCCATATGCTTGTCTCTATGTTTAAGCTATTTCTGCCTTAGTAAACTACTAACCAAATGAGAATGGAAAATGAGACAAACTTATTAAATTATTGTATTATCATCGGTCCTTGAGAAGTGTGCTAAGTTTCAATATGTATTAAAGTTGCCGAAAATCGAGCTCAAAGATTCCGTTGCATACAGGCGTAGTAAAGTACATAAATGAGTGTTAAAATACAGGGTAATGTTATTAGACTTATTAAAAAGCCCTTTTAGGTCCCATTAAAATGACCCCCACTGGCAAAACCACGAACCACAACGACCCCCAATCTATATCTCCGACTAATGATACAGAGTGGGATTTGAATACTTCTGTGCGATTTAAATCCTCATAAGTGTTCCAGTTATGAATAAACTTCGGACTACACTCGGACATAAACTACTGTAATAAATATTCTAACGTAGAGTTAATTTAAATTACTAAATCAAATCGCAATGAACATTGTGATGTTGAAAAGGCCCTATTCCGGCGGGATTGGAAGCTTTGCCAGGGGCAATGAATAAGTTAGGTCTCTTCATGGTTGTAATTAAATACGACCTCCCTCAGGTTTCAACTCCCACTAAATCTTAAACGGACAATGCCCCGTATTTTTTACAATTATAAAACGTTTTAAATTACAAATAAAACCTTTAAAAAAAAATAGAACAAGGTCAAATTAAGACTTTAACATGTACTGGAACAACTTCGTGAGTTCGTGTTCATATGAATGTGTGGAGAAGCGAACTACAGTGGAACGTTGATTATCCGAACTAATGTTGTCAGGGGTGATGCGGATAATCAAAAATTCAGATAATCGAAATTCTTAAAAAATAAATACCAACCAAATGAATAGGAAGGGATTCAGAGAAACAAATGAAATTGCCAAAAAAAAAAAACACTTGTGGAGAAACTACCCATCGGTAGCACTCCAATAAAGTTCTATAGTAGGTCTCGAGGCCATCTTCTTTTCAGACGCCTCGGAGGGTTATCAGGAATAGTATGGGATGCAAGTTGAGAGACTAACGGATTCAAGTGTGTATGGACCTTGTCATGGATGGATAGGTATTTAGTTTGGGCCAAATCAGTAACATATGGGATATTAAGATCATGATGGATGAGTTTGTTTGTGACATATTAAGAAGCATTGAGGATTTTACGAAGGATTTTGGCTTGTAAGGATTGGATACGAGATGAATAAAGAGAGGTAAAAATAGTTTAGGTGATATAAAAAAATAAAATCTTTAATATCTAAAAAATAAATAAATACAACATAAGTTTTGCTTACTTTTAAGACTTTATTTTTTATAACCAATTGTAACATTTTCCTTTATTTTTTCATATTTTAAGAAAAAATCGAGTGCAGTTTTAAATTTTTAATGCATACAGAAGGTTTTATAAACAAAATATTGCTCAATGTTGGAGGTATATAAAGCAAGGTCATAATATAAACATTATAAAACCTTAAACTTTTTAGATTGTTTTAAATTTTTTTTTTAAATTATTTATTTATTATTATTAAGTGTCACTTTGAACCCTTTGGTTTCTAGCAAATTCATAAATAATATTGTATTATTTTTGTATAAATAAATAAAAGAATTACCATATACACTCTAATAACAAATACAATTACCTTGACTTATTAAAAGCATGTTTCAAAAATTCCACATGGGTTGAAACTGAACATAAACATGGTTGAGACATAAACCAGACCTCAACAGTAGCTAAGATGCCCTACCACACACCGGCATAAAACTCACATAACGACTTTTTTAAGTATCATATTATAGTTTCAAATATAATTAGTATCAATAAAGTTAAACCATGTGGAGGTAATAAAAATGGAAATTGTAGCGTCGCCTATGTAACAGAGCTTACAATAATGAAATTCAGAGTAAAAGGTAAGTTTGAGAATCCTTACAAACATAATCAGTTACATGTGTAAATATTATATTGAATTAAGAAATCAAAATGGCAATCATTTAAGTTTTAATTAACATATAAAACTATATCACGGAAACTTATAAACGGAAAGAGGTGATTTGATCATCTCCTTATCGAGGCTGGGTGAGCCCCAGTAGCATTTGTAGATCCCACAGTGCCCAACTATGGCTATTAAGAGATTAAATGAGTTATCTGTCAAAGCGAGATTTGAACCCCGGATCTTCAGCATAGCAACTCAGCACTCTACTCACTGAGATTCATCATCATTATAAGAAATATTGTAAATCTATATTTCTCTATAGTTATTGATAACATAATTTATCAGGTATATCTAGCAATTTCCCCATCGGTCATCATAATAAATGTAAAAATAGTGCAACAAATGTGCATAATCAGAGTCAATGCAACCAGGCCCCCAATTTCGTTGCATACTAATGAAAAATTTGTTTTTAAAGATTATTAAATTATGGTGAATATCGCAATCACGGTCGATTTTGACAGGTTTTCACATCCCAAGAAATATTTAAATAATTGTCGTTACAGGTGGTTATTACTATAAATATTTATTCTCTGTCAAGATCTTCTGAACTACAACTCAATTGAAACATTTAGTTCCCTCCAAGGTTTTATATGTTGTGAAACATGGTATTCCATCAGTGCAAGAATTGTGAATTGTAAATCAAACGTTCACAATTCGATACAGAACATTACTTCAAATAACGTTACAAAACAAAAAAAAAATAAAACCTTGGAAAAAAAAACACTTAAGAAGCCAAAAATTAACGGAAAGACTAAATAAACATTTCATAGAAATAAACTCCCTATATCTTATAGATATATTTTTATGTCCAAACAAATATAACCCAAATAGATAGAAATGGTTATGTCTGGGCTCTTAAAGAAAGATGTAAGTAGGTGCTCTTTGTGTAGGAGTAGAAAAGGGTAAACAAATTATATATATATATATATATATATATATATATATATATATATATATATATATATATATATATATTGTATTTATACTATATAAATTATATATATATAGTAATGTAGAAATAAAGACCTCACTTAAATTTAACAAAACATCTCTTCTATGAAGTTGAGAGTCTTAAGAAATAATAATTTACTGAGATAAAAAAAATGGGAGAAAATCACGCAAGGTGTATGTCTACAAGACTTAAGACATTCATTCGTGCAGCTGGAATTAATAACCTCTTTAAAACGACTTTTTTTAATTTTCTTAAAATAACACTGTTACATATTTTTTATCGGGAAAGATTAAGTTATTTAAAAAAAATTGTATTAATCTAAATTTAAAACAATCACTAAAATTGTATTCACATTAATCTAATAATTGGAAGAATGTTATCATTAGAAAGAATGTTTCTTTCATAAGATGTATATGAATAAATCTTAAATGAAATTTAAAATATCAGTTATTAGTGATACAGCTAAGAAGCCACACCGGGACCCCCCCGCCCCCCCCCCATCAACAGCCCTGAAGAAGACCTCCTTCCTGATATTTAAAATTTAAAATAATACAAACTATTTTTAAGAAAAATAATGCTCCTTATTATGTCACAAACAAACTCATCCATCATGATCTTAATATCCTATATGTTGCTGATTTGGCCCAAACTAGATACCTATCCTTCCATGACAAGCTCCATACACACTTGAATCCGCTAGTCTCTCAATTTGCTTCCCATACTATTCCTGATAATCCTCTGAAGCGTCTGAAAAGAAGATGGCCCGAGACCTTCTACTATAGAACTTTATTGGAGTGCTACCGTGGGTAGTTTCTCCACAATTGTTTTTCATGTCATATGGTACAATTAGCAGTTTTAATTATTGTAATATTATTATAGTTGTAAATATCAATAAATTAAATTAAAAAAAAATAATAATAAAGTAATATTTTCCTTCAAAAAATATTTTATTTATATTTATGTACTATAATTATTAAAAAGAAAAAAAAATTAATCGTTTAAATTTCATTGAACATTTATTTATATTCACCTAATGAATGAAACTTCAGTATATATTTTTAGACATAATAGTTTCATTCATTAGATGAATTTTAATATTTTTTTAAATGAAATTTAAAATAAATTTTTAAAAATAAATTAATCAATCCAGAAATCAATATTTCATTTATATTTATGTATCACCCACTAACGCTGAGGGAGGAACAGCGTCTTAAGTTATTTGAAAATAAGGTGTTGCTCAGCAGCCTTTCAGTTGTATGTTGAACGTCTTGGTGGTGGAGTACTGTCTCAGGTTTGGAGCCTGTTTGGGCTGTTGTGAACCTTCTTCGAGATGTTATTTATATAACCTTTTTTTTTGTGTGTGCCTAGATAATGCCTGAATAGGCGAAACGTCGAACGGAAAGTGTGTGTTTTACTGGAGAATTTCGAAACATGAGACTTTGCATTGGAGTTTTTCCAATTGCATTATAATAAATTATTTAATCTTTCAAGAGCCACGGCCGGACCCTGTGGAACCTGATATAAGTACTAAAAAAAAACAGGGGGGTTGAGAGTGATCACGGACAAATCACCTCCACCGTAGTCATAGAAATAGTACAGTCTCTACCATGTACTGATCCCAAGACCCTTACATGGATTGTAATGGTACAATTTATGTTTCCCATGTATTACTGTAGTATATACACGAAGTAAAGAAGTCAAATAATCTAACGGAAACATACAAATGAATTTTTGCTACACATCAGTTGACACGAAAACAGCCAAACTTTTTTAATAACCTCTCCTGTTTAAGATAAAGTCCGTTGAATCGACGAAATAACAGCTAAGATTCCAGACTTTGTGCCACGTCTTCGTTTGTCATAGCTATATTGGAAAATCCAATCTCGTACGACCTCCACATCGACACACTTCGACATGGCAGATTAGATCACTTCCCTTTGGCAGCTCAGCGCTGATATGTCAAAATAAGCGAGATAAAAACTTAATCAATTACGGTGAGAAAGTAATATTTTCTCACCAAAAGTATTGGAAAAAATCAAATCAAAAGAAATGAGACAGTGAAGATAATAGAAAGTTGTAGGCAACTAAGAGCTTTGAGGAATGGTTAATGGAACATTAAGAAATATACAGCTTCTATTATATATTAAGATTTAAAATTAGATCATGGAGAATTTTTAGTAGTTAAAAGTGGCTCTTATACATATTTAATAAACAAAAAGAACATCCTTGTTTGAATTTACGAAATACATTAATTTATAAATATAATGATATATAATTAACGTCTCCGAACAAAAGTTTAAAGAAAAATCCTAAAATAAATATAGATAACTATATCATAGCCAATATAGTTTGAATATTTCAAAAATATTTTACCAATAAGATCTATGAAGGGTCAAGGTTTCAGTAGAGACTGTACAGTTTCTAAGAAAGGTTTTTTTTCCCAATTAAGGGAACTCACCATAAAGGCTCTATAAACCCTTGCAAGACCCAAAGGGTATCAACATGACTGTAAAATAATTAAATTATTAACAGATTATTAGCGCTCTATCACTGAACCCGCTCCCTGGTTCAAGTAATTAAACCATTATTCAATAAAAAATAAATAATAATTAAAGAAGATATATAAGTACATATTAATAGCAGGAAATAAATTAGATTTATATATATAAATAAAACTAGATTGAGGACGAATCGCTGAAAAAGAAATGTAGCACTTACCCGATGATTCTAGCCAACCTCAAAGTAGACGGGAGTATAATTTTTAGACCTGGTCAATTAGATTGAACTTGAAGCTTGTGGTAGAGGCATCGGACGATTTACAAAGTATACTTTGCAAATAAAATTTTATTGTAATTAAAATACGGGGGTAAGATTACTTTTAATGACCCTGGGTAAAGTGAGGTTTTTAATTACTTCAACTAAATGCCGGAGGGAGATTTTAATTTCTGAAACTGATTATAAAATTGATAGAGAGCATTCAATCCCTGCTTTCATATTAAATTACCCCTTAAGAAAGTTTATATAAACTCATTTTACATTAATTACACTTGTGTTAATTCCAACTTATGCGTATTTTGAGCTATAGTATCACACTGCATTTAGAAAGATGCGCTTCAAACAGTGCCAAATCCTTGACCTGATCTAGCTCTCAAAACAATAATGAAGCATATTGAATGTCTATGCCACAAGAGAATTAATTATTTATCACGATTACAAACGTTAACAAAAAAAAAATATAAGTATTTAAACAAAATGAAAATACTGAGAAAAAAAATAATGTTCAGTAGAAGTATTTTTAATTAAAAGTATATATATGACACGAGAAAGGTTAATTTATTATTAACTTAAATTATACGTAAATAAGAGAAAAATATTAATAAAAAAATAACAGAAATAAATTAATATATCGGTAAAAGTATTCCATAGAACAATTATAAACGACATCGTACGTGGCAAGTAATAATAAATACATATTATACTTATATTTATATTATACGAAAATACTTAATTTATTTTTAACTTAACTTGGAGATATATAAGGAAAAAAACCTGTTCAATTCTCGATAATCCTCCGAGACGTCAGAAAAGAAGATGATCTCGTGATATTCTATGTTGTATATTTTATTCTAGTACTACCAGAGTTTCTTTACTTGCCTTTATCTCATGCCATTACGCATAATCCATTCTACTAACACGTTGTATTATTATAATACAGTTGTATAAATTAAAAAACATATGGGTGAATAAGAAAAAAAAAAAGTATTTACAGCAAAAAGAAACATGCAAATTTAATTTAACTGTAAAAGTGAAATTTTCTTCAGTAATATTGTAAACGATATCGTAAGAAGCTTTTAACAATTTTATATATTTTTAGCTTAAATTATATATAAATAAGAAAACAGACAAAAATTAGCTTCTACGAAGTAACAAAATTGAAAACACGCTAAAAAACATAAATTCGTGAAATATATATAAATGTTTCCTAAAAGGAAGCCTGTACGAAATATAAAGAATACAG